>JALHBZ010000181.1:4627-83760 GCA_024340015.1 Tolypocladium ovalisporum | reverse complement strand
CCCCCCCCCCCCCCACCACAGGGCACCCCAGTGCATGTGCTGGAGCATCGCCGTACGGGTGGGCTGCCACGGTCGAGCCGCCGAAAGTCCGGCCGCGCGGGTACCAGGCCTTGGAGGCTAGCGGTGCTGGGCCTCCCCCATGCCACCGGGGTCTAGTCCCTGAATGGCGGCGTCGGATGACCGCTTTGGGATGGATGCGCTGGGTGGTGCGGCGGTACGAGAGACGGCAATGCGAGTATTGGAGCGCGAGGGAACTGCAAGACGGGACGCTTCATTTCCCGCAGCGTGCAATGGGATAATAGCGCAAGTCTCTCCCAAGGGCATGGCTGGCAAGTCTACGGAGTACATTGTGGTCACCTCGACAATTGCTCTCGAGAGGCTGTCGGCAGGCCGCCCGATGTCCCGGACACGGATCGACATCAACGACCCAACGTGGCAATTGGAACATTATGGAGTGCACGACGAGGACGGAATTCTACGCTGGGAACATGCATCGAGAGGCGGCCAAGACGAGCCATGGACGAGCTGAGCAACCTTGGGCGCCGTCGAGGCACATGCACCTGGCTCGTCCAGGCAGTCGGTCGTCGTCGTCTACAAAACGGCCACAGTGACGAAATGGAACACGACTGCCTCTGCGGTAGTTTACCAGGCCGATGCCGAGTGCCCTCCATGGCACCATGTAAGCCCGCAAGACTCGTGGATTTGAATATACTCGTACTCGTATGACGCGCAGGCGTGAACCTTGCCTTTGAATCCCAACCCGCGAACGTGGCCCACGGTCGACTGACATGTGCTTTCGGCGGGGGAGGGGGATCGAGACAATGGCGCCCAAGTCCCGTCCCACATCATCGCTGCACATGGCTGCAGGCAGCAGCATCGAAGACAGATGAGAGCGGACTCCTGGCACTTTGGCACCCAGACAGGCAGGGAACTGGCTGGGCCCCGGGCATCCCAGTGCCGCCACAGGCTTAGCTGCCGTGGCGTCGCACCATCCATCGTCTGCACTCGACCCCTTCACCTGTGACGAAATAGGTGAGGTGGGCTAGCGGCACCGCTGCATGCTGGAAAGCAAGCCGTGGGCTGTGGGTTGGCTGCTGCAAGAGGCTCATGGCCCGAGCCCGGCACCGGCGACGCTTATTACGAGTACGGCGTTTATTAGTACAGTCTGTTCATCGGCGAGCCGGAGTGATGACCCTGTTGGTGGTTGTTGTTGTTGTTGTTGTTGTTGCCGCCGTCAAGGACTTGCGGGTGTACATGGCGTGCACTGACTGAGTCAAGGTTGCCGGCGCTGGCATGTGCTGAAAGCAGCACAGACAATGCAAATGAGGTGCCAGGAGAAGGCATCCGTGGCAACGACGCTCTGCTGCAGAGGGAGGGCCAGAACATCCAGTTCGCGCGGCGCACGGCAGCTGCAGCCAGCCAGCCACACCAACCGGGCAATGCTGCCTCGGCGAGGGCTACGGCGCGCGGCAAGTCCCCGACGCATGCAAGCCTGCCCCTCGTGCAGCGCGACAACAAGGGCGTACTGTAATTAAGACTCGTGCTCCGTAGCGCCTGTAACTGTACAGAGTACCTTACGGAGCACCAGTACGGAGTGATTTACTCGAGCGGATTGCTCCGTCGATACGTGCGCACGAGTATAGCCTACGACCCCCGATCCGGCAGCGCAGAGTCGCTGGGAAGTGGACGGGACAACATCGGTGACATGTGCTTGGGTGAGCGCCGCAGCCGGTGCCTTCTCGTGCGCGCGCACGCCAACTCTTGCGCCGACACCGCCTGAGCCTCGTCCGCCAACCCGCCATCGGCTGCGGCGCTTCCAGCCCAGCAGGCTGCCGTCCTGAAGCAGTGAGTGAGTGCTACTGGCGAGAATAAATGGGACAAGGCTGCCGCGTTTGCGGCCTCGCTCCCTGCTGGACCTCGCACCGCACCACCACCACAGCCTCCCAGGCAGTCAGTCGGTCGGTCGATTCCCGTGTTCGCGTGGGCCCCCACCCAGTCACCCGGACAGGCGATGTCGGCCCGGCAGCAGTGGACCTGGTTCTTGCAGGATCACGACTTGACACGGCGCAGCCAAGCAGCGTCGCTGGGTTGGCGGCGGCGACGTGGCTCCCAGTGCTCGATGCCATCACTGACGGCACTCGAGTGAATAGCTTGCTGATCGGCACTGGCCTGTCACTTGCACGTGCGCAGATCCGGCCAGCCTTGCGTCGCCACCGCCGCCAACCACCCACGATGCACGGAGCCCGCAACTGCTCCCAGCCAACGACAGCCGGACGAACCAACCTGCTCCCGGGGTCCGGCTCCACGAAACGGCTCCTCGGGCCTCGGTGGCGTGGCAAGAGGGGAGCAGCGTCGTTTCGAATTCCCCGGACATGTACCGAGTAGCCGGAGGGGCTATTGGACGACTTGCTATTGCAGGTGAACCCACGCAGGCGCGCCTCGGGTTTGTCTCGCTCTCGAGGCCCGACAGCTTCGGCACTTCCCAGCCGCCCATGCGTCATGGCCTCCGGGCCTTTTCCCACCTCGTCCGCGCCCCGAAGTGCCCTGCAGGCTCGAACCGTCAATCAGCAGAGCGAGCGGGTGGGCAAGGGTAGCCTGGGCCTGAAGCTAAAAAGCACCCTACCCCTGCAAGCCCCGCCTCACTTGTGCGCCATAGAGTTGACAATGGGTAAACGTAAGGTGTGCCGTAGATGGAACTAAGACTTATCAGGATCACAATCAGCGTGCTCACGAGCACTCGTACTCGTACATGAACTATGATGAGGCTGTTGACGAAAGCTCAAGTATGCCCATCCTGGCTTTGTGGCCAAGGAAGCCGTGTCATGTCCCGGGAGCCGGCTGCCGGAAATGGTCTTTGCTGGTGAGATGCATGTCCTTATGCGCTGCATGGGATGAACGGCTTCAAATGCGAGCGTCTAAGCCACCTGATGCCCAGCCTCATACTTCCCCGTGCCGAATACCGAGAGACTGGTTCGGATACCTTGTCTCGGGACCTACGTCGTACGGGGTTTGCACAAAGTGGCGGCCCAGGATCGTGCTGTAGTACGAGCTCCAATCCTTGTCACAGACTGCTAAAGAAGTCAACCATCATCTCCGATATCTTCGTCTCCTGCCATGATCAGTGAATGCTGCGTTGATGTCGAGACTTGGTCACTGTCCTCATATTCATGCTTCACGACGTTTAGACACACCCAGCACGAAGCTAAGCCGAGCCTCGCAGTCACAACAAACGAGTCCCAGATCTCTTGATACACCAGCCAAATTCAATTATCGCCTTCTAGTCCTACCTTGCTGGCAAGGGGCCAACTTGACTTCGTACTCGAAGTGCCCAGCCAAGAGCTGGCTCATCATCAGCAGCAACCCTACCCGCAATTACCTCTTGCCACAAAGACCTCACGCTTGGCGAGGGGCAAAGTGTTCGTTTCTGAACCCTCGGATACTGCAAAAGGGGCATATTATGTCGGTCAGGTAAGTATGATACTGGTCAATGCCCGTGCTGCAGTCGCCCAGTCGGGGCGGGCTCTTCTTGTTGGCCTCCTTGCAAAGCGGCCGCTCCTCTCGCATCACCTCATAGCAACCGCGGTGCGCGCGGCACCACGAGAAGGTAATGGTCACTTTGCACATCTTGGAAGAGGAAGTATCGTGTTTTTTGGACGGTCAAGAGAGAGGGCAAACTTGATCGAGATGTAATGTTCTTGCGAAGCAATGCGTTCTGAACCGCCAGATCCTCAACCCTACATGTAGGTAAGCTGAGGTGAGCTTTTATATAGCTCTTGGTTTCTCGAATACGTGGCACTGGATCCTTGATTGCAGTGAGGGACAGTTGACGCTGAAGTGTGTAAGAGACCTCGCAACTCTGACTTGGAGCCGGCACTGCGGTGGCAATTGAAGTGACCAAATTCGTCCGCAAATCTGATGATACTCGGCTCAATCTCTCATCATCTACCTCCATTCTGCGAGCCAGTAGCGAGAGAAGCAGCACTACTACCATGCACATGCTTTCAGCTCATCATCGATTTCCATGGCTGGGATTCGTGAAAGTCCAGCCCCAAACGGTGGACTATAGCTTCCGAAAGAAGATGGGTATTTTGCAGTGAAGACTGCAACGACTTGGATCCTCGAAAGGTCTGTGGCACGGAGACGAACCTCGCTCTTTCACCATGAACCAGGCAACGTCATGCAGTTTCAGGCCATCGCTCTCCTCGCTGCCGCGCCGAGACTTCTGAAGGACAGCGGGTACCCGATGAGCTGCCGCGTTTCCAATAGGCCATACCACCATTCTCTTCCTTCAAACAAGAAACGACTGTCCTTATGAACCTGGGTAAGCTTGCAACAGGCGGTCTTTTATCGAAACGCCTCTGATATGAGTTGGCGATTGGTAGCGGTTGAGCTGTTGTCAACAAGGACGAGGTGCATCGCCCCGAAGAAAGCTTAGTCATAACCGCCCCACCACGATGATATCAGTGAGGCTCTGGGCTTGGAGTCGCGACACGGAAAGTCAGCATCACATTCATCGAAACCTGCCACAACGACGACAGTTCGCAGCAGGCGCTCGCAATCTCTTAACAACAGCTTGCCTTGTCACAGAGCTACTGCAGATTCGTGGTCTACGCGACTTTGGGGATCGAGCCACCCAAGATGCCCAAGGAGAAAAGCTACAACCCCGTCCAGGCCCAACGAAAGGCGGACAAAGCCAAGGCAATCAAGAAAGGTCGGCGGCAATGGCGCCCCAGAGTCAGGATGTCACTACTGACGCACATGTATAGGCAAGGCCGAGGTCCAGGATCGACGCAATGAGAGACTGGCGAAAAAGAACCCCGAGCGAATCCAAAAGCAGATAGACGACCTCAAAGCCATTACGTCCAAGGGCGGCAAGCTTACGAGCCATGAGGAGCAAACGTTAGGCGGGCTGGAGAAGGAACTCAGAGCAGTCACGCGAGCAAGAGAGTCGCTCGGCGACAAGGCGCCGACATTTAGGGGCAGACGAGACGACGACCGCGGGCCGGGAGTCTTGGGCAAGAGGAGGCGCGGCTCCCAAGACGCATCTAGCAGCGAAGAGGAGGTTCCCGATGAAGTACAGAGAATCCCCATGCCGAGAGACACGCCGCCGCCAATCCCCAAGGAAGTCTTGGATCAGTGGTACTCTAAGCGACGAGCACGACGAGCGGCAGAGTACGCGGCCAGACAGGGTCAAGAGGGCAACGAAGGCAGAGAGAGGGCAGACAAGAAAGAGACGCCAGTGACGGAGCCCAAGACGGTATACGAAGCGAAGCCCGTCATGCGCGATCTGCGTCGTGAAGCCGTCTCGGCGTTTGTGCCGGCGGCGGTGCAAGCGAAGATGACAAAGGGCCGCGGCCAGGGCGGGCTGATGGAGCCAGAGGAAGCGGACCGGCTGGAACGAGAAGGATACCTGAAATCGGCATCGACAGCTGGAGGGCCAAGCGCGGGCGCGGCAGCCGGTGCAGCGTCAACATCTCGAACCGTGACGGTGGAGGATGCCGAAGACGAGGACGAGGGCTAACCATGTCGACGTTGGCACGGCACTGACGACGACTTGATGTGCCTCTGCCGAGTCGCCGAGCCAACGAATATTACTACGAGTACGCCAATGCAGCCCAGCTTTGCGTGCTACATGCATGTGGGGAGGAGGATGGCCATCTGACAGCCCCGCCAACGCCTTTCGCACGACACCTTGGCTGGCGGACAGGAGTTGGCTTGAGAGTACGATTTTAGGATTCTGGTTCGATGCAAATCATCAGCGGTTGCTTGGCGGCCATTGGCACAGCCAAGGCGCCGTCGGGCATGGACGGGACAGGGGGGGGTTTCCGGCCAAGGCTCCGTGTGCAAGGAGGAGACTTTTCGACAACGGCCTGGACGACCCTACTTGTACGGCGGCAGTCGAGGCGGCCAAGACGCCCATTTTTCCATTGCAAAAACCGACGACTCCACGCCAAGCTCGTGGCTCGTCCCACGTAACTGTACGAGTACTCTACTCGGGGCAGCGCCGCAGCGCAAGGAGGCAGAGGGCTCCACTCCATCGCGCCGCGCCGAAAGCCGACCTTGACAGACGCCGGCCTCCGCGCCTTGACGGGTTGCTCTTAGTCACAGCGTGATTTTTTCGAACCCACCCCCGTACCAAGAATCACCATCCATGGCGGATGGCTTTCCCGTAGTACCGGTAGTCAGCTCTCGGAAACTTGACTCTGTATAGATTCCTCTCTTCATAAAAGCCGTCTGTGACTCGAGGAGCATTGCCCGTGAGTCCTTTCTGCCTTTGATGCATCCTTGAAAAGCCGCCCCGCAGCCCAACAGCATCATGGACGTGCACCAAGTCAACTCGCGAGCGCTCCACGACGAGCCGCCCGCCGACGATGTGGCGTCCGGGGGCCACCATGGTCGGGATGGAAGCGACAGCGACAGCAGCCACGGCCATGCAGCCGACGGCATCCAGCAGCAACAGCAACAGCAGCAAGGCGGCGACCTCGAGAAGCGGGCGACGAGGGCATCGACGGCATCATACGAGGAGACGTACCCCGAGGGTGGGGCCCAGGCCTGGCTCGTCGTGCTCGGCGCCTGGTTCGCCATGATGTCGTCGATGGGCCTCATGAACACGCTCGCCATCTTCCAGGCCTACACGCTCAACCACCAGCTCAAGGGCCACAGCGAGAGCACCGTCGGCTGGATCTTCTCCATCTACACCTTCCTCGCCTTCTTCTGCGGCGTCTACATCGGGCCCGTCTTTGACAAGTATGGCCCGCGCTGGCTCGTCGTGGCCGGCTGCGTGAGCACCGTCGCGGGCGTCGTGGCCATGAGCTTTTGCGAGGGTGAGAATTTCCCCCAGCCGAGACATGGCCCACCAATCGACTAACACGTCGTAGAGCTCTGGCAGTTCATCCTCTCCTTTGGCGTCCTCTGCGGCTTCGGCACCTCGCTCCTCTTCACGCCCTGCATCGCCGCCGTCGGCCACTGGTTCAAGCGCCGGCGCGGCTTCGCCACGGGCATGGCCTCGACGGCCGGCGGCGCGGGCGGCATCGTCTTCCCCCTCATGCTCACCTCGCTCTTCGACGACGTCGGCTACGCCTGGGCCACGCGCGTCCTCGCCCTCATCTGCCTCGTCTGCGGCCTGCTCGGCATCCTGCTCGTGCGCTCCCGCCTGCCGCCCGCGCAAAACGCCACGGCCCACCCCGACTTCCGCATCTTCAGGCAGGTCCCCTTCACGCTCACGACGCTCGGCATCTTCCTGCTCGAGTTCTCCCTCTTCATCCCGCTCGCCTACATCTCGTCGTTTGCGCTGCACAAGGGCTTCAGCCAGGAGTTTGCCTTTCACCTGCTGCCCATCATGAACGCCGGCTCCGTCGTCGGCCGCGCCCTGCCGGGCTACTACGCCGACGTCGTCGGGCCCTTCAACGTCTGCCTCTTCTCGGTGCTGCTCTCCCTCGTCGCCTGCCTGTGCGTGTGGCTGCCGCTGGGCCACACCACCGCCGGCATCGTCGTCTTCGCCGTGCTCTTCGGCTTCGCCAGCGGCACCAGCATCGCCATCGCGCCCGTCTGCATCGGCCGCATGTGCAAGACGCAGCAGTACGGCCGGTACTACGCCACCACCTACACCGTCGTGTCCTTTGCCTGCCTCATCGGCATCCCCATCGGCGGCGCCATTGTCGAGAAGAACGGCGGGTCCTACAGGGGGCTCATCATCTTCACCGGGTGCATCTACATCGGCGCCGCCTTCTGTATGATCATGGCCAAGACGTGGCACCTCGGCTGGAAGAACTGGCTGGCGGCCTACTAAACCAAACCCAAACATTCAGCTCAAGTAACGGCCAAGCCCCTTGATTTCGCAGCATAGCACGGCCCACAGGAGTTTTTGCCTTTCCTTTCCGGATGGCGTACGATACCCAATTTTTTAACAGTTTATTCATGGTTAGAAGACGGTTGGATACAGACTACACCCGGTGAAAAGGTTGGCGCCCTCGACGGAGTCCATTTACGACACGACGGGTGCACGGCTTTCAGAGTACACAGAATACTCTAGCAAATACGATGTAGGTCGCGATAGATTAGACAAATAGACGTAATGCTCCATAGACACGATTAAGATGTGCTTCTTTATTTTACTTTTGTCTTTCCTTGTGAGCGCGTAGATGGATGACATGTATGATGACGCTGAACCGCGAGACACACGCTCTCTTCGACTCGCCGCTCATGACGCCTTCTTGCCCGCCCCCTCTATGTGCACATCGTGCAATTCCGCGACCGCGGGGATAATCAGCTCCTCAATCTCCGTGTCCGGGTCCTCGCGCGGCAGCTCGTCAGCTCGCAGCGGCCGCCCCTCGGCGTCCCCCCAACCACCGGCGCCATCGCTACCGCCAAAAGACGCCGGCGCCGGCACGCGCACCCAGTTGTCGGCGCGGCCGGGGCTCACAAAGACCACCTCCCACTTGCGCGTGGCGAGCAGGTTGCCGATGACGAGGTGGTGCTGGTAGCGGTCGAGAGAGTAGCGCGCCTTGTGCACCAGGATGGTCGGGTCCGTCTCCAGCTTGTACGAGACAATCATGCCCTGCGGCGCCCACCCGTCGACGAGGTTCTTGAGAAACTTGGGCACCGGGTCCAGGTCGATGACGAGGCGCTTGGAACGGGGCACGCGCGGAGAGGCGTCGAAGTTGTCAAACGTCTCCTCTTCGGACGACTCGTGCTCCTCGTGCTGCTTCTGTGGCGGCGGCGGTGGTGGTGGTTGTTGTTGTTGTCGTCGTTGTTGGTGATTCGAGGCCGTGCTCTGCTTCTGGAAGCTCTTTACGGCGTCGGTCGACTGAATCTTGTGCTCGGCCATGCGCTCGGGCGGCACGAAAAAGTCGGACACGGCGGCGGCCAGATACAGCAACCCCCGGGACCCGAGCGGGCGCATCAGCCTCGACACGGCGCGCAGCTCGTGCAGGTAGTCGCCGATGGTGACAAAGGGCAGCATGAGCAGCATGTTGGCCTCCTTGGCCTTGCGGTACTCACGCAGCACGCTGCGGACCTTGGCGTAGTCGTCGCCGCCGCGCACGCCGACGCGGCCGTCGGCGTCCTCGCTCAAAAAGTCGAGGAAGCAGTCCTTGGAGTGGGAGAAGTGGCGCGAGTACGGCAGCAGGCTGAACTGGCGGTGCAGGAAGACGACGGCGTACCCGGCGCCGAGGAAGTACTCTGCGCTCGTGGCGCCGCGCGTGCCGGCGCTGAAGTTGTCGATGAAGCGCACCGTCTGCTTCTCGAGCGGCACCGTCGTGCCCCCCGACGTGACGAGCACCACGCGCCGGCCCGCGGCCGCGTGCGCGTCGATGAAGGCCCGCGCGAGCGCCGTGTGCTCGTCGAGGTGGCGCGGCGGCGGATTGGACGCAAAGTAGGCGTCCTCGGCGGCGGCGGCGGTCTCGGACGAGGCCATGGTGGCCCACGGAGGTCTAGTCCAGAGGTTGCGAGGACGGGCGGTCGGCGTCGGCGTCGGTTGACGGGCACGACAAGGCGAATGAAAGCGTCAGCGACCCCGACGATGAAGACGACGAGCAGAGCAAAGAGAGAGAAAAGCGTCGAGGCGAGTTGGTGGGCCGTTTTGAAAGCCGAGTCACAACCCGGCTGTGCTCATATTTACGAAGCAGCTCCCATCCTGGTGGGGTTTTCACCACAACCCAGACGACGGGTGCAAGAACAGCTCCCGTACGCACCGAGGACAGGAAAGCAGGGACATCAGATCATCGACTTTCAAGCATTGTCCCAGCATGGACCCAATGCTCCAAAGGCGACGTGCAAGCCTTCTCTGGGCTCGCGGCTGCCGAGCCTCGGCTGGGCTCCCCCCCAAGCATCGGCACATCGCCATCGGCCATCGCGGGGCAGCGGAAAAATCCCAGGGTCTCCCCGCGGGCGGGCCGGGGGAGGGGCTGCCGGCCGTGGTCCGTGCGGTCCGGCTGCCTCCGGGAGGATTGCCGGCAGGGCAACAACCGGCGACAGACAGTATTTACACGGGTAATGTTGATCTCAGGGCGCCATGGCTATTGTTCAATCTAATTCTATTTCCTCGCAAACCCAAATGCGTCTACATTGCATTTGCGTGCGACGAGATGCTACATATGTACACACGCGTATGCATTATGATATTTGACATGCTCTCCATTCACTTCCCGGGAGCGAGCCTCCACGCTCTCAGCGGCAGGCTCTGCAGATGCAGTACTCTGGGCTTGATGTACCACACAAACGTGGCAACACCAAACACCACGCACAGCAAGTTGACCATGTAGTACCCGTCCCGCAGCATCTCGCACGTGCCACCACCGTTTTCGCATCGTTCCTTTTCGGCTTGCACCGCGCACGAGAATGCCTCCGTGATCAGCGTTCCTTTCAGCTTGCTTTTGTCGATGGACATGTTGGGACGGCAGGTAGCCACGGTAAACGAGTCCACGAGCTTCAGCACAAAGTATCTGGGAAATGTGCCGCCGAGGTTTGAAACGCTGGGCTTGTTAGCTTGCACTCTCGTGTTTCCCATTAGTGAAAAGAGGACTTACGTTGCGAGCAAGGTCATGTAGGTACCCCCGATGACGGGATCCGAGACCTTGGCGTGGAATGCCGACACGGCGACGAACATGATGGTATTGGTGAATGTCGAGAACACGTGCGAAAGGATGACCGTCAGGAGATACCAGAACGACACGCCATTGCTGGGGAAGATTGCCACCGTCAGCTGTGCCAACAGCGCCGCCACGAGCCGTCCCACAAAGCCCCAGCACCATAGACGCATCGGCGTATACTTTTGCGACCACATGCCCGCGTAGTAGCCCAGGCCAATCTCGAACGGAAAGTCAATGAGCACCGTCAGCGCCAGGTTGTCCTTGCCGAAGCCCTTGTCCAGGAGCTTGAGGTTGGTTACGCCGTCATTGGCCTGGAAACCGATCTTGGCGATGAGGTGCACGATGATGATGGTCTGGACGTTCTTGAGCTTCAAGATGCCCCACATGATCTTGTAGACGTCCCACACGCCATCCTCGTTCCGCGACTTTTCCTCGCGCTTCATCAGGCCCAGGCCAATGGTGACGATGATATAAGCCCAGCCCCAGAAGGTTAGATAGCGGCCGAGGGACACTAGCCCTTCCTCCGAAGGTACGGTCCTGAACCACTTGTTGGCGAAATCCTTTGCGTTGAGTGCCAGGAACACTGTGTACGACATGAAGTGGCCGGCGGTCAGGCCGACGGTTTGCGCCGTCGACGCGTACGAGACGTTGGACGGGGTGAGGAGCGTCAGCGCCCAGCCGTCGACGGCAATGTCCTGCGTCGCGCACATCAAGACCAGAAAGAACCACCACATCATGAAGTTCCAGACGGTGGGGCCGCCTGCCTTGCCCATCGTGTCCATCAAGCTCTCGACGTTGGATCCCAGCCAGAGCATGCCAAACCCAGACAGGAACTGAATGGGAACAATCCATGTCTTCCGCCGCCCGATCCGGGCACTCCATACCGCATCAACAAAGGGGCTCCAGAACAGTTTCAAAGAGTAAGGGTACGACGCCAGGCTGAAGATGCCGATTTCGCCGTACGACATGTGGTTCTTGAGCAGAAAAGGAACCGATCCCATGGCCAGGCCCATCGGTATTCCCTGCAGAAAGTATAGCAGTACCAGCAAGAGGAAATTCCTCTGGTCTTGCAGTGGCAACTCAAAGAAGCCATGGTTGTTGGAGACTGGCATCTTGGGCACGGGCTCGTCGAGGGAAAAGTTCTCGCGAGACACGTAGTTGTTGGTGACATTATCTGAGTCGGGATTGGTGACTTTGCGCCGCATTTCCACATTGCTGCTCATCTTGCCGTTCGCACGCTCCCCTTTCAAGGAAAGTGGAGGCGGACGGATAGATGTGGGCGACTTGGGTCGTCGCGCTCGGGCACCCATAGGCTCGTATCGGTCGCGCAGCGAGTTCAGCTGCTGCAGCTGGTCGACTTCGGCGTGGCAGGGGCTCGAAAACGAGGTTCCGTAGATACTGTAAGCGTCGTAGCTTGTTGACGTAGCGAGCGACGGTCCGCGAGTGGTTCAAAAGCGGCGCTGGGTAAATTCCAGCGCGAGTAGACGAGATATCGGAGCGAGAAGACCGTTGTATGCAAGGAGTGACAAGTGTTCCCAGGGAAAAAAGAAAACAGAGAGCTCCTCGGGGTCGCAATCAGTCGGCTCGTCGCTGTCAACCGATCTCCCGGGTCCAAAAGAGTGTGGATGTTGCAACCACTGAGCGTCGTCGATGACAGTAGCGGCGCGCGGATGCTACCGTGGCCTCAAGGGCTCACAGGGCTTACAAATGGGGTCGCCGACGGGTCGGTGGCAAAAAAGGTAGCCTAGAGAGCGGATGGAGGCGGCGCCAACGGTAGAAAATGCTCGGAAGCCGAGGAGAGGCCAAAGAAAAGGGCGTCAGGGTAGTAGAAGAAGGGAATCCATCAGGCGGCAAGCCCCAGCGTGAACTCGGAGACAGGGTCGAAGGCTCGCGAGTCACGATGCAAAAGGTTTCAAGAGAACGAGAGCCGGGGATCTCGGGGGGTCTCGTTGCCACGCGTGGCCAAGACCCGCTTACGGTACAAGGACTGTACTGTACTTGGTACCGTAGCTGTGGCCTGGGCTGCCCCGGAAGAATAAAGATGCGCCGCTGTCCAGGGCCAAGCCGCCCCCTGCCGGGTGCCCTGAGCAGAAGTGGGGGAGCGCGCAGCGTCATGCTCTTATCTTATCGGTGCCTCGGCGCTGTGACGCCGCCCATAACAAACCAGACGCGACAGTCAACACGGCGCCGATCCAGGTCCAACGGCCATTGAATCTGCTAGCCATGGCGACAACTGCCGTCGCGTCCGCAGAGATGAATCTCGACGAGGAAATAGACCACCTCCGAGCAAAAGGCAGGTGTCGGCACCCTCGTCACTCCTTGGTCCCGTTATTGACATCTCGCAGTGGCCGCCATGCGAAAGGCGCTCAAGATCCGGTGCTCAACCATCCTCTCTTCAACTTCCGTCCAAAGCATAATACAATCAGCCGTGTCCCCAGCAGCTTCAGGCCGCATCCGGCGAGTCGAGAAAACCAAACCCTCGCGCTCCAAGCTCAGCTCCCGCTCCGCCGAGCAACAGGCTTACATCCAGCAATGCATCTACCGCATATCCACGCCAGTCACGGCCTTCAAGATCCACGACCCAGATCCCAATGCCGTCGACGGCGGCCACGTCCTCGGCTTGCGCTTCGAGGTCATGTCCCGCGGGGAGTTCCTCCGACCCTACTACGTGATGCTCAACCGTCCGTTCCCAACTTCGAGGAGCCTCCGCGTCCACCGACACACAGTACCACCCGCCGTGCCGCTCGCCGGGTTCGCCGCTCGGCATCTTCCCCCGCCGAAACCCGAGGCCGACGAGGACTCCGACCCGCAACAAGACCTCGAGCGGTTCGCACGGGTGCTGCGGCGGGAGATTACACGATACCACAACCGACTCGGCGTGTCCGCAGACCTGCGACGGCGGCTGGGGCTGCACGATGCGCTGGGCGTGTCTACAGGCTCTGTAGTGGAAGTGGGTATCGCGGACATTGAAGCCAAGCATATCAAGCTGACGTGGGCCGACGAGCGGAGCGGCCGGCTGGTCATGGACGACGACGGCAACGTTCGCAAGCTACTCGTCTTTGGCCAACACGGCCGGGACTGGGAAACAACAAAGGAGCTTTGTGGAAACTATGATCGGATGGAAGATATTGCGAAGAGGCTAGAGGAGCACAACTCGTCAGACACATAAGCCGCCTTGCCGCCGCATGAGCTGACAAGATTTCGTCCCGTCGCGGGAAAGCGCAAGATATGCCCGGGGCGCAGGCCGGGGAAGATACCTCGACGTACGAGACATTAAGTACCACGCCGCTTCCAAAAGACACTTGACTATCCCAAGGACGGTCGCTGCGGAAGAGAGTGTCTTGAAGTCCCGAGAAGAACTCGTCCAGTCTGTAGGGGCCCAAACACATCATAGGATCGGATCATGGGCGATGCGTTATTCGCCGAGCCAGCTTGAGCATCCATATTAGATCCAAGCAAGGGCATTGGAGGAATTCCTCTTCCAAACATCGGAGAGGCTTCTTGCCTCCAAAGGAAGACAAGCCCACACAAGGCGGCAAATAGACCCCCAACAATTTGGTTAAGCGTTCAAGGTTGATTGAATAAACTAGGCAATAAAGTCTTAATACAAGAAATAGGCATTGTCGTGCTTCGTTCCCTACGCCAATGCTCCAAATTTGAGACATGACGTTCCCCATGTAAAGCCCAACCATGCCCTTTGAGACAATGTGCTCCAAATTTAAAGTACTTGGGAAAATGTTTCTACCAGGCCAATCCCATCAAGTCGTCAAGCAAGTACTTTAAAATTCCATTCTAGTTGCTGTCACTCCTGAAAGAGCAGTAAGCGCTTAGATGAAGAAAACGGCAGTGAGGCCGACAAGGGCGGCGACGGCAACGTTCTGGCCATTGATGGAGGCGCCAGCCACGACGGGAGGAGGCCTGGTGACGTTGCCGCCAGGGACTGGATAGGCAACGGTGGCAGCCGGGGGAGGGGGAGGAGCCGGATAAGAGGCAGTGCCGGCGGGAGGAGCAGGAACGGGGTAAGAGGCAGTTCCGGCTGGGGGAGCGGGAGCAGGAGCAGGGTAGGAGGCAGTGCCGGCGGGGGGAGCAGGAGCAGGGTAAGAAGCAGTGCCGGCGGGAGGAGCAGGAGCAGGGTAAGAAGCGGTGCCGACAGGAGGCGGGCCGGCAGTAGGAACACCGCCCGTGGTGACGGGAACGTTGCTGGGAGGGCACGAGGTGCTTGAGCTGGCGGGAGGCTGTTGGCTGGCGGGAGCTGAAGGTACAACAACACTCGTGGCGGGAACGTTTGTAGGAGGGCAAGAGGTGCTCGAGCTAGCCGGAGGCTGTTGGCTGGCAGGAGCTGAAGGTACAACACTCGTGACGGGAACGTTTGTCGGAGGGCACGAGGTGCTCGAGCTAGCCGGAGGCTGTTGGCTGGCGGGAGGCGATGGTACAACAACACTCGTGGCGGGAACGTTTGTAGGAGGGCAAGAGGTGCTCGAGCTAGCAGGAGGCTGCTGAGTGACAGACGGGGACGGGGTCACAGGCGGCTGCGAGGGTGCGGGCTGAGTAGGAGGCTGCACCACCGTGGTCAACGGGATGGTAGCCAGGGTCGTAGAGGTAACAGGCACCGGGCAGATGGTGGTTGTGACTGCGGGGACGACGGTGGTCTTGCCGGGACAGTTGGGGACCTCAGGGGCGCAGTTGATGATGGTGCTCGTGCGGGTCAGGGTGATGGTGCTCGTGGTCCAAGTGTGAGGAGGCGCGGTCGGGACGGTATCCGGGTTGCAAGGGTGGACGTAGTGCCAGCCACCCTCAGTGTTGTCGTCACAGCCGTCCATGTTGACGTGGTGAGAAGGGTGCCACATGTTGATACGGCCGCTAGGAGGACCGGAGCGAGGGCAGCTATCAGAGCCAATGCTGAGGCCAAGGGGCAGCTTGATGTCGAGGAGGCAAAGGCCACCGCCGAGGATATTGCCACCGCTGCCACGGTTGCCGCCGAGGATGTTGCCGCCGTTTCCGCCGAGCAGAGGCGAACGGACTTCGTGGGCCGAAGCCACGACTGCGATGGACGCAGCGGCGAAGATGACGGACTTCATCTTGGAAGATCTAACACCCAAAGTATGGTGAAAAGAACGGACGGGAGATAAGCCCCGGAACGAGTGTGCAAGTGAGCGGATGGGTTCTCAGAAGTGTCCAAGATATTGCTCGTGCTGAGGGATGAGGGAGTCTAAGCTGGCCAGGGAGCACAATGGTCTTAAATATCCACGACAAAGCCGACCAAAGCAACATCAGTCTCATGCAAAACAGCACAAACGGCCACCGGCTTCCCTTGCCGAGCCATAGGGAGGACTCATGGGGAAATGAGAGGCAGAAACACAACAGAGCGGTGGGCTGCTTGCTTGCATGCGAGTGCATGTTGACACCCCTGACTACAGGAAGGCTCGGCCGCTGATAGTCATCCAAGAGATTGTCGCGAGTCGGTGTTTGTGTGTCGAGCTGCGGGCGCGGCCGAGGCACCGCACAGCAAGATCTCAGGTCCTACCCAAGCCATCCCATCCAGGAACATCTCTGATCCTCCTGCAGCCATGTCAGGGGCCCCGATGGGGGGAGAACGCAGGCCGTGCGCACTAGATGGCCGCAGGCCACTGCCGACCGGTAGGCAGAAGCGAACGAGGTGTGCTGCGCTAGCGCAATTTGCTGACTTCAGATGACAACGTCTGAGGGCAGTAGCACTCGTACGGCACGTTTGCTTTGCAGGTCATGGTCTCGGCTGAGGAGTTGTCGCTGCAGTGAGGCCGATGCGAAAACTTCCGGCAGGCCACGAATCAAGCCTTGGCCATTGACAGCCTGGACGCGACCTCGTATGCGGGTGTCCTCTTGACCATCTTCAAGCCACGAGCGCGTTTGACTTCTCGCCGTTGGTCGCTGATGGTTGCTGCCAACACCTGCCTGCCTCATGCTGGAGGGAGTCGAGGCCGTCGGCGAATCTGTCCCAGGCCATGTTGACAAGGGGCTGATAGGCCAAGTCTTGGCGTCATTATTACCTCTTTGGGAGTTTGAGTTGACAACCACGCCTTCGCCTGGGCGGGGGAGGCGGCGATGGGCGGCATACGCCAATTTGCGCGTGAGACAGCAGGCCAACTGCGCACACTGCAGGGCGGCTGGATCTGTGGCGTGGTCGCATCTGAAATAGCATCCAGGCCGTCGCAAAAAGAAATCACAACTCGCCTGTCGAGGAGATAGTCCTCGGCCGTGGCTCTGCCGTGCCGGTAGCTTGAGGTTCGGTGCTGCTTTTCGGGCAAACTCGAACTGCAGCTGCAAAGGCGTCACAGGATCGCACTTCGTACCCGCTCAGTCATTGGCCGACTTCGTTACGGGTTCGCTTTCACCTCAGCCTCATTCAAGGACTGTTCCACTGAAGGATGCCAGCCAACTGCAACGATTTGTCGACGCTTTGCAGGTTGCATCACGTTTCGTAGTCGCCGGGTCGATACGCCTTGGCCGCCAAAAGTCTCACCCACGGCTCGTATTCAACTTCAGCAGCCCATTGATTGCTCCCATGCGACCTCGTCGTCGACGGCAGCCTACCGTGCGCCTCCTAATGACATGCATCCTGAGCGGGAGGATCTGAGCGGATGTCTTGCCGCTCAGTGGATGGCAGGTACCTTGGCTGCCTCCTAAAATTGCTTTTGGCGTTGCAACGGGCAAGCTGACGAATCGTGGGCCGCCCCGCAGGTTGTCATGCGTGGACCGACGGCCGCCCTCAGATGCAGAAATGGCTGGTCCGCGAGTGCATGTTGTTGATCGAGCAAGTCTGCTCGACAATTTACCAGTCCAATGGCTTCTTCGTGGCTGGGAGCGCGGAAGAGACAAGAGGCTCGTCGGTCACGGCATCCAGACGTGGAACGGCCTCGTCTTCCAAGATGCTCTGATTGACCTTCCACAAATTGACGTGCTCGGCGACAATGGCGGCCCATTTCCGGATCAGCGGGTGAGCATTGGCCACATCGCGGAAAACAGCGTCGTCTCCCTCTGCAGCCTCCACCTCAAAGGTCCAGTTG
Organism: Tolypocladium ovalisporum; assembly: GCA_024340015.1. Lineage (NCBI taxonomy): Eukaryota > Fungi > Ascomycota > Sordariomycetes > Hypocreales > Ophiocordycipitaceae > Tolypocladium > Tolypocladium ovalisporum. The sequence continues at coordinate 66,128 of JALHBZ010000181.1, read as the reverse complement.
CCATCTGGGGCCCAATAATCAGGGCTGAAGATGCGGCTGGTGGAGAGCTCCTCGCGTGCTTCCGTCAGCAGCTTCTCTGCCGTGAGGGCGGCCTCGCCGGTCTGGCCCTTGACCGCGTCAGAAATCCCTTCCAAGGTCCCGAGAAGCTGTCCGGCCCTGAGGCCGATGGTTGCTCCCAAGCTGAAGCCTTCATCAAAGCCCGACTGCATGCTCGAGTCCTTGGCCGCCGAGATGCCTTCTCGATACCCCGCCGTCGTGTGCTCTGTCTGCAGCCGGCGCATGTCCGACGGGTGAGGCGCATTCTGCACGCCTTGGTGTACGGTGGGCGACGTCGGCGCCGACCCGAACACGTCGTCAAAGGCGTCATGGGTTGTCATGGGCTCAACCTCATCAGGCGCAGCACCGCTGCTGCCCGCTTGCGAGAGATGGGCGTCCTCTTCGGATGGCTCTATGGGCTGGAAGTGCATCGTCGATTCTGTGAGAGCGGCGCGCCCCTGTGACGATGTGTTTCAATTCTCCTGTGGAAGGGAAGATAACAATGCAAAGCCGCGCGATCTGAGTGTGTTGCCCTGCAGAAGGGATTCGCAGTGACTGCGGGTACCTTGCATGGACAGTGCGAAGGTTCAAGCACTGTGACGTGCCACATAGATGGACGACGTGCGCACTGTAGTTCTTACTCACGCAAGCTGACTGCACGAATTAGTGTGCGCTACCCTACCTTGCCTTGCCATCTTGCCTCCCTCAACGGAGACAACGTCCAGAGACCTCCCGTTCTCCATTGCTTTTGCGGCTCTCTCAAGCCCCTTGCCTCTATAGCCGGCCAATTCGCTTTCTCTGTCCCCTGGCAAATGACAGGATGAGGTCACAAGACGTGATGAACTCTCGCGCGCGCGCAAGAGCTTTCGGTGCATCTCGGAAGAAAGTGCTAATTACGCATCATTGTGATGATGAGTTTCAGGTATATCGTCTTTTTGACCCTAAGAATTAGCCTTCGCTGTATTCGTAAAGATCTGGGTTGAGCCGGGACCTCTGGCCATCGGCAGCCTTGCCGGAGCCACCGAACCTGACCGAGAAGAGTGTACTCCGTACTGAGCTCGTCGTCAGTGCTCAACGATGGCGTCAACATCGAGGTTTCCATGGCATCGCCGTCTCTGCATCGACGAGGTTCCATCTTCTGACTTGCATTGTTCATGTATGTTTCGCCTTTGCCAAGGCGATTGTCGGAGAGAAGATCCAGATCCGGCAGATGGAAAGTCTAGACTGGACGAGATATCTCGATCGAAATCTGCATGTCTTTCTAGCAATTGCGTCTACGACTCCGTCTACCGATACAAGCACCGTCTCAACTCTGCAGTAGGCTCTTCACAACACTGCAAATCGCGTCACCGACCTCACGCGTCCCGACCCGTCCTCCCATGTCTTTGGTCCGCAGGCCGAGCCCGCCAGCCTCCTCCGCTTCAAAGACGCGCTCTACAGCCTTTTCGATTGCAATGGCCTCATCCACGAGCAGACACGAGTACCGCAGCATCATGGCCAAGCTCAAGATCTGAGCCACCGGGTTCACGATGCCCTTGCCTGCAATGTCCGGGGCGCTGCCGTGCACAGGCTCGTATATGCCGTTGCACCTTCCTTGACCGGGCACGCCCGAGATGCTGGCGCTCGGTAGGGTCCCCAGGCTACCGACGATGCCACCTGAGATGTCTGACAGGATATCCCCAAAGGTGTTGTCCGTATGTATGACGCCGTTGAATCCACGGGGATTCTTGACCATGAGCATGGCCATGCTGTCGGCGAGCTGATGCTGCAGCTCAATGTCCGGAAACTCCTTCTCAAAGACCTGCGTCGTGACTCTGCGCCAGAGTCTCCCGCTCGCGAGAACGTTTGCCTTGTCCGCGCTCCACACAACGGCCGGCCCGCCTCCGCCTCTGCCATCACCAGACCGCCCCAGTATGCGTGCGACGGCGGCAGAGACGCGGGCACATCGCTCAACCTCCCGCGGCGTGTAGACCCAGAGATCTGACGCAACTTCGGCAGTCTCCTCCTTGGCCCCAAAATAGGCTCCGCCGCAGTTCTCCCTTACGACGATGAACTTGGTGCCTCGTAAGATCTCGGGTTTGATGGGCGATGCGTCCAGGAGAGAGGGCACGAGGATCTCACATGGACGCAGATTCGCAAAGGCATCGAGCCGCTGTCGGAGTCGGAGTAGACCTGATTCTGGGTTTGGCGAGCAGTTCGCCCACTGCGGGCCGCCAACGCTGCCAAATAGAACGGCATCGCTTTGGCTGGCCTTGTCCAGAACTTCCTCGGTAATTGGCGTTCCGTGTTTGTCGATGCTGCACCCGCCGGCGAGGTCAAAGGAACGCTCAAACTTGAGAGTTGGTCGACATTGCTCTATCACGTCCAGTACTTTCAAAGCCTCCGTCATGACTTCGGGGCCCACATGATCCCCAGGAAGCACCAATATCTTGAAGGTTGAGCCGCTCATGACGATTCGGATTGTCTGCTGGTGCAGCAGAAGGGATTCTTGTCTTTGTGATTCCCAGCGGCCGGTGCTTTTCCCGGCAGGGCTTAAAGAGATATCGGGGCCCAGAATCCGCTCCGAAAATCGGACATCAAACGACCGGCTTCGATCCCGTTTCAGGAGAGCGAATGTCGTGCACGATTTAGGTCTTCTGGGGTTGCTGACCGGTGCTGCCCTGTGCAGGCGCGGGGGAATGGATGGCATCCCCACCGGAGCGTGCCACCGTGCCACAAACAAACGTCCAGTGATGTGCCGCCGGTGCCACCACCACCCCCGCGGTGTCTCCGCACCCGTCGTGCGATGAAAAGAGTACTCGTATTTCTCAAGTAAATAAGTCGCCGTCTTTCCTGCCTTGAGAAGTTGAGAATCTGTATTGTGATCCTCATCATTGCTCTGCTTCATGAAACTCTTGTCAGCGGACATCGAGTCGTAGCCATGCCTTCAGGACGTCTCGACGGCAAGGTTGCCATCATCACCGGTGCCGCCTCCGGCTTCGGCAAGGGCATTGCGGCCAAGTTTGTGCAAGAGGGATCAAAGGTTATCATCGCAGACCTTTCAGAGGAGGCAGGCATCGCTGCTGCTACTGAGTTGGGTGGCAAGTTCGTCAAGGCCGACGTTACCAAGGCGGCTGATTGGGAGCAGCTCTTGACCGAGACGCTGAGCGCCTATGGACATCTGGACATTGTGGTCAACAATGCTGGCGCGACATACCCTAACAAGCCGACCGAAGACGTGACGGAAGCCGAGTTTGACCTCGTCATGAACGTCAACGTCAAGTCAATATACCTGTCGACCACGGTGCTCTTGCAGTATTTCATCAAGGAGAACCGTCCCGGCTGCTTCGTCCAGGTGGCTTCCACGGCCGGGATCCGACCACGTCCGCGCTTGACGTGGTACAATGCCTCCAAGGGCGCCGTCATCACCGCGACGAAATCGCTGGCCGTCGAGTTTGGCCCAAAGCAGATCCGCTTCAATGCCGTGTCTCCAGTTGTTGGCAGTACCGGAATGTGAGTCTTCGGAGAACCGGCGCACTTGACTGCTGCACAAGCAATGCTAACCACTCCGAGTCAGGACGCACTTGTTCTTGGGCAAGCCCGATACTCCCGAGAACCGAGCGGCCTTTGTCACGACGGTGCCCCTCGGCAGGCCATCGACGCCGACAGATGTCGCTAATGCCTGCTGCTATCTCGCTAGCGATGAAGCTGGCTTCATCACGGGCGTAAATATCGAGGTGGACGGTGGGCGTTGTGTCTGAGTGAGCGAGGACGATGCCGACTGGCTTCCTAGCTTCTGATAGCAAACAGAAGCTCAAGTTTAATTCATTGATGGAAAGAGAGAATCCACTCTGTCCACCTGAGCAATAGAAGCAGACAGAAAACCGCCCTGCCAATGAAGGTCGATTCTTCAATGACCTCAGGCCATGAGGCATGACAGGGGCAAGAGCGCTATTACCCCAGACTCCACAACGTGGCCCTCGTCTAGCATCGCACCCCAGTTCTCCACCACAACGTCCTCCGATTCAGTTCCGAGCTCTTGATGCATTCGTCCTTTACTGTGAATGAATTTCATTGCGGTCCTGCAAAGTCTGGCACGAAGACGTCAGCCTTCAGCGAGTCAGCTGCCGCGGTCACCTCACACGTGTGAGGTAGTAATGGAATCTCCATCATCACGAGATTCGCGACAGGCCACGGCGCCCAGACTGCCCTGCGGCCAATGCAGGCGCACATTCAGTCGCCCAAGCCATCTGAGTCGGCATCGTCTCACCCATCTTCCCTCATCGAAACGCAGCATCTTTCCATGCCCCCACTGCGAGCGAAGCTTCTCGAGACACGATGTCCTCCTGCGCCACTTGCGAGCAGCGCATGATATCCACGTCGAGGCCGGGTCGTCGAATCAGAGATCGTGCCATCGATGCATCCGCCAAGAACTCAGGTGCAACCGCAGCTTGCCATGCAAGTCGTGTGCCGGCGCAAATGCCGCTGGAACTTGCTCGTACCCTGGACGCGTACCAGATAAATGCATCGACAATCGTCACCTTCCATCCCACGAGCTAACGTCGGCCCCGAGGCAGATGGCGAACGAGAAAGCGGCTTCCTGTCTGTAGCTGTTCAGCCTGTGAACCACTTTGAACCTTCCGGTTTCAACATATCATGCGCGACAGAAGTCACCGGTGGCGATCAGCGTGTCCACCCATTGCTTCTGAGCGCTCCGGACCACAGTCCGGTGTACGACGGCGACAGCTTCTCAATGTTGCCGCAGTCTTTTGATACAGATCTACAAATGGAATTCAGAGGCAGTGGACTTGACTGGCTCGACTTTGACGTACCGAGCACCGTCCGCTGTGCGGATGACCATACTGATATTGATGCCGACATTCCCGTGTCAGGGTCGACCGCAGTCAGCCAGCCTTCGGCGGACTCTATCTCTACCCTTCCAGCAATCCAGTCCCGGCCCAATGTGTTACCATGGCCCTTTGAGCAAGGTCGGGAGGCTAATGCATCTCGGTTCCCTCTTCCCAGACTCCATGAAGTCCTTCCAAAGACATGGGCCGGACCGCAGAATTCTGCAACATATGGCCTCCTTGAGCTTCTTTCCTGTCAACGTCTTCCACAACCTCACGAGTTGGTGAACAGTAACATGGTCTCTGGCTTTGAACGGCTCAGACATCTCGTCGGCGTCTATTTCTCCGGCTTTCGGATCATTCAACCTATGCTTCACGCGCCAACGTGGACTATGACGGAGTGCCCCCCTATGCTCCTGGCTGCCATGATCTGCATTGGTTCGGCCAAATCTCAGGAGCCTAGTGCGCTCGAGCTATCCGATTCTGTAAGCGACTTCTGTGATTCTATGATTGCATGGTTGGTATGTATTGCTTCAAAGAATTAGTGGAAATTAGCTCGGGCGCTGAGAAGTCTCAGGGAGTCTCTGATGGTTCAACTTATTCCGATATCTCGTGTCTGGCGGCGCTCTGTCTCCACTAGATATACTCTCTCGGATCTGGAAATCGACAGCTCTATCAGCATGCAGATCGAACTCGCGGGGTTTTGATAGGTAGCCTGCGTGGACTTGGCTTGCTGACCTCTCGCCTGGGCCTGCACGAGGAGGGCCAAGAGGCCCCTGAGCCAACAATAGATGACCCGCTGAAGCTATGCAAGGAGTGGGACGCATGGGCTTCTCGTGAGAGAGGCCTTCGTGTTGCTTGGGCGTCTTTCGAGTATGATTGCAGCCTGTGTACGCTCACCAACCGCCGCGGTGCGGTTGATCTGAGTGAGCTGCCTTCGAGGCTACCATGCGCCGATTCTCTCTGGGAAGCCCCATCTGCATAGGCATGGGCCGCACTACAGTCTCGAGCCCCAACACGGGGGCAAGGGGCCCTTGTATCGAGCATCCTCGGAGCCGCAATGTCTGAAAAGCCATCAGCAGAACAAGTTTCCATGTGGGGTAAGCGGTTGTGTGCTCAGATCGTTGGGCGCTTTTGTTATGGGATTTGAAGCAGCTGGAAACTCTGTCAACGCCCCAGTATTTTGGTCTTGATTCCTTACTGAGAGGTCATCAAGAGTCAAAAGCCTCAATGTTGCGCGGCTTAGACTCCCTCGTTGCATCCATGACCGAACCAACCTCCACCCCGGACCTCGTGAGCTACAAGTACGTCTCGTGAGACCCTCGAATATGCACCGCGCTAATCGCAACAGCATATCTTCCCTCCTTTGCCATTACTCGCACTTGTTCGTCGCTGGCGACATTCTGGATGTCATTCTATACATTGTTCGCAATGTAGCCTCAAAGGGGCCTTGTTGTGACAGGCGCCTTGACTTGGCACGCCAACGACTCACTTCCGCGATGGAGTCTGATACCACAAGAGCGAGAAAGCTGCTGTGGCATGCCGCGCAGATCGTCGCAGTCGCAAATGAGTACTTGGTCTCAGCGCCCTGTGAGATTATGCGTCTGTTCATGGCTTACATCTTCATCGTTGCATACGTCAAACACTGTCCTCGGCCTCAAGAGGCTGGCTCCGGTGTGGCGCTGCGTCTGGACATCTCTGACCGGCACGCTGATCACTGCAAGGCAGTCGCTGAATGGTTTCACCGAGGTGGGCCGGCACAGATTGGTTGTGCAGGCGATATTTACGCCGACGGCGCCACGACACTCATAATGGAGGATGCTCAGTCCATATTTCGGCGCTTACGTTCCTGGGGTCTTGCGGAGAAGTTTGTCAACATACTGCAACGCTTCGAGGCTAACGGACAATGAACATGGTGGCTCAGTATTCAGTGACAAAGTACTTTCCAGCTCTTCATGGCCGGTTCAAAATATTGCCAGGCAATTTGGTGGACTACTGACTCCTCCTGGCATGTTCAAAGGAGCGCTTGTGACGAAGAATTCCCACCGACCCAGTTCTCGACATTGGCGGCTCAGTGTGTCTGATATATACTAGAATTGCTGAGAAATTGATACATACGGCCATACCTACTAGAACACACGGGATCCCGTCCGCTCTCCCTTAGTTAAGCTAGTAAGGGGCAGATTAGGAGTTGGGTCGGTGACGACCAGCGAATACCGGCTGCTGTATGTTTTCTCTTTTTGATTTTTCCCCCTAACTTTCCTCGAGATCAAAGAGCTCACCGACTGGCAGCCCACATCCAGCAATGAGAAACTCATGCATGAACAAGCCCGGCACTTCACTTCCATCGGCTCTCAGATGCGTCTTTTGGGGTGGGTATACTTCGAACGAGACGGCATCACTTGCCACAGCAGCGAACCCCTCATTCCAAACACCGCAGCATCTCCTGTGTCCCCTCAACGCCAGCATGCCGAGGGCACGTGCTCAAAGCATAAGCCTGCTTGTCCGCTGAACTCATTTGCTCATCCCATTCCTTGGTCAGCCCGATTCGAATGAAGAGGATATCGCCTCGATGAAAAGTGACACCTTGGTCATCTGCGATTTGATTCAAGACATGTAGCGACACGGCGTGGTTTGACAGAGCGCTGTAGCTGATGGAGCGTTTCTCGGCGTATGCGACATAGTCGAGCAGCACACCTCTTCCGCAGATGCCCTCTTTTGCCCAGTGGTGGATGCCTATCCGCTGGCTCGAGCGATCCGTTATCTCCATTAGAACAACCGTTGTGCAGGATTCTCAGGTGTGGGAAACGGGGCGGAGAAGTTTCGGAGACCATCCCATTGGGGTGACTGCTGGGGATTGAAGATGTATACATCGTCGAAGCCGGCGCCGCCGAGCAAAGACGTGATGTGATGCTGGGCCGGAGCACGGTTGAAGTTGGCAATGTCCAATTTCGTGAGCTCCCAGTTCAAGGAGACGCGGACCCCGGTCTTGACGCAGGACCTGGCGGCCTCGGCGACGACGTCAGGGGTTAACAGGGCCAGACGGCCAACACCCTCCTCCCTGGACCCTGGCTAGCCTTGCCAGACGCGCCGCTTGTCCGGCAGGGAGTCGTATGGGAGGTCGTGTTGCGAGGGAAGTGCCCCATTGGAGGAAGCTGGGTGGGTGAGGCTTGGACTTTCTGCAACAGCCATCCTGTGCTTTGCTTGGAGACTTGCGGCTCAGGCAGACGGAGAATTTCGTGCCCAATGGTAGGTGGGAACCAGAAATTGAACAATCATGAGCCGGCAAGGTGTGTCACCCGATGGGAAAGCTGGTGTGGCACGTCCGAGATTATTGCTCTGCGGGAGCCACAGCTTGCGGCAAGGTCCGAAACCCACTTTGGTCGATGGATTGCTCGTAACATCTGATTGATACGTGTGAGCTTTGGCCCACAACGATCAATGGCCGGGTACTCGGTATACAACTGCGCTTTACATGTTTTGACTTGACTGGCTTTGACGTATCCATGCCTTTTCCCCGTCAGCTCCTCTTGAGCCCTTTGGAACGGCAAGCGTGAGCCGGGATTTGGTTACGCAAGTGAGGCATCATATCAATAGGCTCCTCAGTCTCGACACCCGACGATAGTCGGCTCGCAGCCCAATTTTGCGCAGTGCCGGGTGATGCAACCGGTCAAGTTCCGAGTGAGACTTGCCGCCGGAGCGTGCCACCGCATCTGCACCATCGCGGGGGACCCCTGTGTTGGGCGGGACGCCACAAGCGTCTCCGGTTGTCGGGCGGAGGGAGGGCCGGGACCCCGCTCGGCAACTCCCAAAGTCAAATACTCGGGAGCGGCGTTGACGAGGTGCGAAGCCATATAACTGGTTGTGCGCAGACGACTCGAGTACGCTTCCGGCAAGAGACCACACCACGCGCAGATCGCGTCACCATGGCAGACCTGCCCTTTCAGCTTACTGATGCGGCGCTCGGACAGTTCGACTGTCTCGTCGATGGCGAGTCCGTCGCTGCCAAGTCGGGCAAGCGGTTCCACGTAGTCGACCCCGGCTCCGGCAACGTCTGGGCGTCATGCCCGGACTGCTCCGACGGGGACGTCGACGCCGCCGTCGAGTCGTCTCACGAGGCTTTCCTGTCGTACTCCAAATGGACGCCGAGACGGCGCTCGCAGTGCCTCTCGCGGTGGCACCATGAGATCGTCGCGGCCAAGGACGACCTGGCCAAGATGCTAGTCTACGAGACGGGCAAGCCGCTGGCAGAGGCCAACGGCGAGATCGACTACGCCCTCACCTTTACCTGGTGGTTCGTCGGCGAGGCGGAGCGGGCCCATGGAAACTCCATCGTGTCGGCCATCCCCGGCCGCCGCGCCATCACCATCAAGCAGCCCATTGGCGTCGCGGCAGCGCTGGTGCCGTGGAACTTCCCCGTCGCGCTGTCTCTCAGGAAAATCAGCGCCGCTCTGGCTGCAGGGTGTACCATGATTGTCAAGCCGTCGCCCGAGACTCCAATCACAATCCTGGCTCTGGCTAAGCTCGCGCTGCGAGCGGGGTTTCCTCCGGGGGCCCTCAACGTGCTGACGACAAGCCTCGACAACACCCCAAAGGTGGCAGAGGCACTCTGCCTGCATCCGCTGGTGAAGAAGGTGACGTTCACTGGGAGCACGCGCGTGGGCAAGATCATCACGGGCCTTTGCGCGAGGAACCTGAAAAAGTCGACGCTGGAGCTCGGAGGCAACTGTCCGTTCGTCGTCTTTGGTGACGCCAATCTAGAACAAGCCGTGGGCCAGCTCATGGCCCTCAAGTGGCGACACGCGGGCCAGGCCTGCATATCTTCCAATCGGCTCTACGTCCAGCGCGGCCTGCACGATAGGTTCGTCGAGGAGCTCGTCAAGCAGACGTCCAAGCTCAAGGTCGGCCACGGCATAGCTGATGGAACCACGCTGGGGCCCGTCACGACGCCGCGGGGGCTCGACAAGGCAGAGGAGATGGCCCGGGACGCGCTTGCAAACGGCGCAAAGGTAGTCCTGGGCACCGGGAAGCGAATGGACGCCTCTGCCGACCCAAAGAGCAGCGGCGGCTACTTCATGGAGCCGACCATTGTGACGGGCGTCACCGACGATATGCTCATGAGCTGCGACGAAATCTTTGCGCCGCTTCTGGGGGTCTCCGTCTTCGACACCGAGGATGAGGTCGTTGCGCGGGCAAACAACACCAGCATGGGGCTCGCCAGCTACGTCTTCACCAAAGACGTTGATCGCCTGTGGAGGATGTTTGAAAGGCTCGAAGCCGGCATGATTGGGTTGGTGCGTCTCCCCTTTCCTCTCTTCTATCTTCTCTCTTCGCTTACCGCGTGCTCTTCTTGTCCCTTTACTCCTCCGTAATTGGCTCGCCGTTGTTTCTCCCCCTTCATGGACGGAGCGCAACGCTTCGTTGGGCATGGATGCTTTAGACGGGTCACTGACTGCAGGGCGAACATTAGAACACGGGCAACAGCTCGTCGTCGGAAGCTCCGTTTGGCGGCATCAAAGAAAGTGGCTGCGGCAAGGAGAGCGGCAAAGACGTGGCGGTAGATGAGTTCATGGTGACGAAGAGTGGGACGTTGACGGTCGAGGGCCATTGGTGAATGGTGGTGACTGGGTTGCTCGTACTCGGTAGATTGTATCAAGTAGTTGTCAGGTAGGAGGATCAAAGGATCAAAGCCATCTGCAGCGACTCGCTGAGCACGAGCAGGCGCCAGACTGTGACCGCCGTTGACGTTTGCTGAGCTCGTTCTCGTTTGCGTCGGCATTGGATGCCGTTGAAGCGTCCTCTCCCTGCCGAGCTCAACATTTCAATGTAGGTACCCGCAATCGTGCGGCCCAGCAGGGGTCGGATACCGAAGCTGCGGTACCGGCAAACGAGCAACGGTGCCGCCACGACGGGGAGCCGGGCGCCTCTTCCGCAAGGGCTGAGTGACTGCCTGGAACTTCTGCATCTCGGGATTGGGTCTCGAGTCTTCCCACGAGGTGAGAGACGAGGAAACCTCGAGCGCTGCATGGTGCCGTCTTGCTTTGACAAGAGCTACAGGTAGGCAGCCCGCCCAACCAAGGGCATTCGGCAGCCCTGTCAGCGACACGTCCTCGCAGAAGCCCCGACTTTGTGTGACCAGTCGCAAAAGGCAATGACTGGCCGTGCTCGTCCCGAGTCCCCGGTACGGAGTCTGGGCCTGCTGAAAAGTTTGATGTAATTATGCCCAACCCTGCCTGGCCCCGTTTTCAAGCCACGGTGTGGTCGACAATTCTCCCTGACCGGGGAGCCTCACCACTGCCGCGCGTCGGTGTAGCCAAGGTCAGGCGAGGCATGTCGAGGTACCTTGCATGTCGCTTGCCCCTGCGGAGCGCCCAAAGCAATCAACATTGAGACATGGACGGCCACACACCTGCGGCAGCATCGACGCCGTGAGGAGAGACCATCGTTTGCCGAGGGCGAGTCGAGACTGCTGGGCTGACCCAGCCCACTGCGCAACAATCATCAGCGAGCAAGCAAGCAAACCGCTGCCGCGAGACCCAGTCGCGTTGTCGTTGTCTGTTCGGCCGTCCTCGTTCGTCGCGTCTCCCGCCGGGAAGCGTCCCGATCCGCATTCCGCCACGCCTGGCTGGCGGTGGTGTCCACCTCAGACTCCAGTCGCTGGGAGCTCACTGGCACGGGAGGCTGGCCCGGGAAATGAAACGCTGGGCGCAGCCTATCCGGGAGCCGGGGGACGCTGCCATGCTGCTTGCTGGGACGCTGGGCACGCGAGCCCACTCGTGCTTTCAAGGGGTGAGGCTCTTCGGCTCTCGGGACAGACGTCATGGCCTGCCTGCCATGGAATGCAGCAAGTGCAGCAATGGGGCGTGGGCCTGCACGAAGCTGCAGGTCCCGCCGTGCTGCAATTTGTGCTTGTTTGTATTCTCCAAACTACCTACCTTACCTTAGCTTGAAGCTCTGATTTACATGGCGGGCAACGTCACGTCCCCCGACGATCGCGACCGCTTCCTGGGGCATCGTCCTGGCAGCCGTCGTATGTACATGCACGGGTACGAGCACGTAGGAGTCCGTAGTCATCGTCTCCATCAGCCCTCAAACATCGCCGTCACACTCGGTGGCGCCTCCGAGGCCCCAACCAGGCGGCAATCCACCTGGCACTTCTAGAAGCTCGCCGGTGGTCACACCAGCCCAACCCGACCGTCTGGGCAGCGTGAAGCCCTGTCGCCGATTCGATTGGCGCTCCGTCGCCGAAATCATCAAAGTACCTATGGACCCTTTAGTCGTACCTTGGCTTCCTGCACTCCGCCAGCGCTTGCCCCAAGCTTGCTCCCGGGTGCAAACGTCGCCGTCGTCAGGTCGCGCTTCGTTTTGCCTGAGGTGTCGATGCGGCCAGCCTTGCACGCAAGCCGCCGCCTAGGCCTGCCCGTGCCCGTCTCGACACTACGGGTCGTAGCCGTATCGATCACGCAACTGCGCAGCTTCTCTCACGCTCGCAAGGCAGATTCTGGCAGTGTTCCACGGCGCTGTGCCATTGGCTCGCTCTCTTCGACAAACGGCCAGCTACGTCAACAAACCCCGGTGGATCCGCGTTACCCAACGGACCAAGCGTACGAACTAGAACCTCACAGCTTACAGGGGGCAAGGGTAGCCAGGACGGATTCAGGGGCCTTCGCTGACCGGCCGGGGTTGATCAAAGCACATTTTATAGTGCACGGTCACGGACTAATGGGCTCAGCAAAAGGACTGCCACGCGAGGTTGTGCACCCCCCTTCGCTAGGTAGCAGACACGCCGTCGACAAAATACATCACCGCGAGCCGAGCCGGGGTTTAAAATCTCTGGCATGCCTCCGACTTCGTTCCCTTTAATTTCCGCATCATTCGGTCCAGACTCTTCATCGTCATACCTGACTTTCAATGTGCTTCGCCTGTTCACGCCGCCGCCGAGTCTCTGTCATCCTTTGCTCGCGCCGCCACGCTCAGATCCCCAACCTTGGGCCCTTGCCTCGCATTCACCAACTTGATAGCAAGACGCTCCAACCACATCACCAACCGCAGCCATGCCACGAGGTCCTTATGACACAACAGGCGTCGTGAAGCCAAGCGCGCCGAAGCCTCCCAGACCTTCCAGAGGCTGTTGATCTGAGCTTTTGTGCATCATCTTGAGCGCCCTTGAAGGAATCTGCGCGGTCTTGGTATGCGACCACACGCTCTGGCACGGGGCCCGCTTGGGAAACTAATCAACCCGCGCAGCCACCGACCCGCGCCGTTTGGACGATGCTTTCGATCGACCGTCTTCGTCATTATGGGTTCTATGTGTTTGTAAGGGGAGTTTCGCTTCTTGTTTTTCCTTGGGTTTGGGAACGGCTGGGAAAATATAGACTTGGGAACGGGCGAAATATTCGCAAGAAAAAGGAACACCACAGCCAGGGCGTCACCGCCTTGGATTCGATCATGCACCTAGGACGGGGACATGCGACGGCATTAGAATGACAAAGGCGGCGACGTCAACAACACAGTTCTTCTTTCGCATTCGATTGTCCATTGTGAAGCGGTATGACGATGCCGACTAGGTTAGCACCTAGCTGCGCTGCAGGCCTGTAACGACCCCCGGCATCACCATGTTGTCTTTCGGGTTTGTCGATGCTGAAGTGCTGAGCCAACGGCCCTGTTCCAAAGGGCCGATGCGTCCATTCCTCCGGACTCTCCAACCGATCGGTGTGGAGCACGAGCTGCAAGCCGGAGTGGGTACTCGGGGACGGCCAAGACGGGACGTGCATGGCGAGCGGCGCCGTCAACAGTGGAGCTCCCGGGCTGCAGAAGTGGTTAGCGAAGCCTCGGGGTTGTCCTTTGCGGGTGGTGAGCCGAATCAGCGCAAGGAATGGTGAGCCTGACATCAGTCTACCTGTGAACGGCTGGTCGGCCGATGGTGCCAAATCCAAGTTCGCATGCTTGATGCCATCTCGGATGGCTCTCCAGAACTGTCGCTTCGGCGCCACCAGGTAGTCGTGCTTCTCTGCAGTGGATGCCAAGGTTTCGTGTGAGAGGATGAGCTTGTCGGCAGTTTGGATTCGGGAGGCGTGAGCGCACGAACGTGCAGACAAGGAGGAGAATACGCGCCGTTCGATGAGAGCGCGGGAAGCCTCCTCGTCGCCTCTGAGGAGCTACCGAGTGGGAAGGCTCAGGAAACAGCCACCGACCATGCGGCGACGCCGAAGAGAGCAGACTGGACAGTTTGGTGTTTTCGACGTTGCATTGGCATCCATAACGAGCCTGGTTTCGCATTGACATCGTCCGACTTTGATCACCCACCGACGTCCTCGAGCAACCCGACCGAGTAGGCTTCGTGCCCAATGACGACGACCATGGCAGACGTGCGTACGGCATTCGCTCTGTCACACTGTCGATCGGCAAGAAAGCCGACGACGAGCGCTGGAATCGTGCATCGCGCCTCGCCATCCGACGCGGTTCTGGCTTCGGTGCCATGGCACGCCGCCGGGCATCGATGAACCGAAATGCCTCGCGCTCGCGCCACCTCGTGGCCAGTTATCGTTGCATCTGACTTGTCGGCCCATCCCCAAGCGGTCAGGCACGACCTTACCTTTGCACCGCCCCGCGCCGTACAATGCGTCCCCCCATCCCGACGCCTCGCCTGGGAGTGGCTCCTCTGGCAAATCATCTGCAGTCCCGTTACGCCCAACAACGCGGCCGAGTGACCGCCTTGTCCGTTTATTCCGGGCCAGGAAAAGGAGTGCGGGCGCTGTTGGTTGGACGGGCGTCTCGTACAGGCTTCACCGAACAGGCGCTTGCAGAGTTGGGACAAAGGACATGTGGCATCCTGCAGACTTGATGCGGTCATCGGCAGCGAGCTACTTCGAATGATATACGAAGTACACATGGCGTCGAAAGCGAGCTAGCCCAGCCACTGTGGCCAACATGCGGGGCGGGGACTTCTATCACAATGTGACGATCTTTTATCCTCTTGCCTTGCGGCTGGATGCCGGGGTCTGATAGGCGTGCCAGAGCGCGTCCCGATGCACACGGGCCTGGTCAGATCGACGTCTGCAAGTAGGACATCCCAACGAGCAGAGTATCTGACCGAAATCTAGTATGTTGGCTCCCACTCTGGCCCTCCTCTTTTCAACCTGCCCGATGCAGACAAGCTCTTCTGTAGCGACGACGCCAAACCCAAGGGCAGAGTGACCTTGCTTAAAGTCGACGTGGCATACCCAAGCTCCCGACGAGATTGTCGAGGCATATCATGAAAACGCCACATCGCTGCCACGCTTTTCAGTCGTCACACACAGAACGCCGCCGCAAGGATCTTTATCAGACGACACACAAGGCACCGTGGCATCGACCGCCTTCCCGAGGGTGTCCCGTCTCCCAGTGTGGCTTGAACAGGCAACCGCCAACCGCGACATCGTGTGCAAACTCATCCGAAGTGCTTTCTCGGGACTTGTCAGCTACTCGATTACCAGCTTACCATGCTGTCATGCCTTGCCGCGGTAGCTGAACCGCCGAGTTCGCCGTGCCATTGGCAAGCGGCTGCTGCTTGTCTGTTGGGGGCTATCACCCCGACATGAATTCCCAGGCAGACAAGTTCGCGCTTGGGAGGTGAGATGGGCGACCGCCTCGCTGCAAGGCCCAGGTCGTCGACATCTGAGTGATGTCCAATCAGGCACATTTCAAAAACTCGAGGGTCAGCTGCCGTGCGGTCCCCCGCAGGACGCCAGGATGGTAGGATGTAGTTGTGGCGTTGCATCATCGGAATATGGCCGCCCAACGACTAACACCCACTGCGCGCGGTCTGGCGCCAAGGTGTAGCTGAGCTATCCTGGGAACACCATACCCTCTATTGTTCGCGTCGGGAAGTTGATGCGATACGTCGCCGACGATGAGGCTTTTAATTTCCGTTGGTAGTGCATAGGCATCGTTGCTCACCTGTGCGCCATTCACTGTGGCCTATCAGGAGGTCAAATGCAGGTCCTCGTGAACTCACCCGATATATGTCAGCACCGTTGCTTCATGATAGTTGCCATGCAGGGGATGATTCTGCGAAGAGTGATGGCTCTTGGCCCGATGCCGCCGGTTCCGAGCTTTCACAACGTGGCCCGTGGCGCCCGGATCATGTTCAACGAGTACAACAATAATTATATAGGACTTCAGTCCACCCGCACTCATCGCACTCTTCACTGACACTGCCTTGACTTGCTTTCGAAGCACGACTGACATGGCAATCTATGAATCCATTACTGCCCTCACCTGGGGGCAACTAGGCTGTGTTGCCTGTGCTGTTTGGCTTGTCTACGCAGTGATAACGGGAGTCCAGAGGCTATGGCTCAGCCCGATAGCTCACATACCCGGCCCCAGGCTCGCAGCCTTGACGCAATACTATGAGTTCTACTACGACATTGTGCTTGGGGGGCAATACACGTTTCGTATCATAGAGATGCATAAGAAGTACGGCGACGTCATTCGCATCAGTCCCTGGGAGGTCCATGTGCTGGATCCCGACTTCCACGCCGAGTTATACGGAGGGCCATCCCACCCGCGAGACAAGTGGGAATTCCATGCCAAGCAGGTACCATGTCTTGACTCGTTCATTCTCTTCAACAGTGGCTGATCGTCACCCGATGCAGTTTGGTGCTCCTCGTACGTGGAAGACTCCCCATTGTCTGACTCTTGACGATTGCCTGACTCTGTGTGCAAGATTGTAGCCTCGCAACCATCGACCACAATGTCCACAAGCTGCGACGTAGCGTTCTCAACCCATTCTTCTCAACGCAAAGCGTTCGCAACCTGCAACCAATCTTGGAGGAGCGCGTGAATGCACTCTTGGCGGCGCTCATGAAGTGGGCAGTCACAAAAAGGGAGCAGCCGCTGAATATCATGTATCCATTTTCGGCATTTTCTAACGGTACGACCACTCTGAGTTCTCATCATGTCACGCCCGCATGCTGAAGTGGGCTTTGCAGACGTCATCAACGAATATGCCTTTGCGAGAAGTGATCACCTGAGTATGTCTTTGCGAACGGCAGCGAATACCACAGAGGACTGACATGCTTTAGTCGAAGAGCCCGACTTTGGCCATGAAGTGGCCGATAACCTGCTGACGGGAACCCACATGGGCATGTTTGTCAAGCACATGAATTGGGCCCTCACCCTCGTCAATAGCTTACCCGAGTCTTTCTCTGGCCGATGGGTCCCAGGCAAGTTGGCGCCAGGCGCAATCAATTGCTACTCTTGCTGACGGAGTTTGTGCTCCAAGGCTGGGGTGGCTTTTTGAAGATGAAGAACGACATTGTGGCTCACATCTCCGAGATCAAAGCCTCCGAAAACACCATCAAGTGGCAGCTAGACGTCAGCCATCCGACCATCTTCCATGAGCTGCTCTCTTCCAAGATGCTGCCGCCTGAGGAGAAGACGCCGACACGACTGGCCCAGGAAGGGCAAATTCTCGTGCAAGGCGGAACCTTGACCTCGGCATGGACCCTGACCATGGCAGCCTTCCACCTACTGCACCGACCAGAGGCGCTGCGACAGCTACGCGACGAACTACTCGCCGCCATCCCCGATCCTGACGAGGTTGTGCCCCTGGCTAAGCTAGAGAGTCTGCCGTACCTGCGCGCTGTCGTCAAGGAGGCTCTCCGGCACAACATTGGCACGAGTGGCAGGCTTCCCCGCATCGCGCCCACCGAGACGTTGGTCTGTGAGGATCGAAAGACTGGAAAGGTCTGGGAGCTTCCGCCAGGGACCGTGGTCAGCATGAGCCCGTACACGGTGGTGATGAACGAGGACATCTTCCCGGATCCGCTAGGGTTCCATCCGGAGCGATGGCTCGGCGGCAGGCTCGACAAATACTTGCACGTATTCGGCGGTGGCACGCGCGTCTGCCTGGGCATGGCTCTCGCGAATGCAGAGCTGCACATGCTGCTGGCACACCTGTTTCGTCGCTGGGGCAGCGGCGGCATTGTCGACGGGAGCGATGCCGGCGACCGCAGGCCGGGCGACGTCGGGGTATTGAAGATCTACAAGAGCACGCCAAGGGACTGCCAGATGGCTTCGGACTACTTTGTCCCCATTCCGCACAAGGTTAGTGACAACATCAGATTCTGCGCTCTCGAAAGGGCAGCCTGCTGACATGATGTTATAGGGTAGTAAGGGACTGCGATTTGTGCTAGAGCCGTGTTGTTAACCGTGCGTATTGCTTAGTGGGCGCTCACGGCGTAGTGAAGAAGATTAAAGAGTTGTCGCGTCCTTGACTTTGTTTCACTTACTATAGTGCATACGATAATTATAAATAGAAGCACATTAAGAAGATGGCAACAAAGATTCATAGCGGATAAGCTCATCGATGACTTTTACGTCCGGAAAGGCATCGAACCCCCATGGGCTTACTTACCCAGGTACCGTCATAAACGCGATCGGTCGCTGAAGGCCGCTACCTAGTAGCAAGGCAACATTGCCGAGTCATGGGTACCCGTCTAATAACAACGATTGGTCTCAGCCACAGCTCCCTGTCCCCGCCGTCGATTCATTGGCGCCTGTTCAAGAGATGATGAAAGCGTTCATAGACTTGATGTTGGAGAGAGAGAGAGAAAAGGCAGGAGAAGAGAGCCGAGCAAGATAGGAAAGAGAAAAGGCACCTTCTGCTTGGCGAGTAACATTGAGTGCGCTGGATACGCTGAATGGAGTACGCCCCTCGCCGTATAGAAGCCGTTGGACCCATTTTTGCACTTGTCGAACTGGTGCCCAACACTGGACCATGCTCGTCCACCTCTGCATGATTCCAAAACTTTCCTGTCGTCCAAGAAGCAGCCGGGAATCATGCTTGTGTGGTTCTCAGAAGGGTCATGGTGCCCGACTCTTCCGCTGGCATCAGCGTTGTCGATGGTACCCTCGATCTTCGACACAAGATGCTCCTGCGAGGGACATGGGGCAAGGTCTACTAGGACGGACTAGAAGGAGATGCACATGGCCAAGAATCTTAGATTGTCACACGAGCTTGGCATGATTGTTGAAGTATAAGAATTGGAAGGCGCCAATCTATGTCCGTCTTTGAAAAGCTGGTGGCAGCCTCGCTACAGCAAGTATGTGGAGTGGCTATATCTCTCCGAGCTTTCTCTTGGACCGACTGCGCGGCTGATTGCTGTTCCTCGTAGCTCTACGACCCTGCTTCGGCACAACTGGCGCATGGATTTCCATGGTCTTCGTCTCTGTTTGTTGCGCAGCCTTCCTGTCAGGGCGCAATGGCGTCGCGACCGAATCCGTCCGGTGTTGCATAGCAGCAATGCGGGCACTACGGCGGAGTGGTGTGGAGGCTGGCTCGGTCGTCATGTGGTCCGTGGCGCGTCTCCCTGATTTCATTCTCTTCAACGGATGTGGACCGATGTCTGCGTCATAATCGATGGTGAGAGTCTGGGTCTGCTCTGTGTTCGTGAGTAGTCGTTGCACGGGCGGCTGTGTTGATCTATCGGTTCTCCGTCTCTTCGATTCCCTATAGTATACAGGGTCATGGCCTCTGTTACATTGTAGCGTTTCATTTGTGCGTTGGTTGATGCCCTGGGTCATTTCGGCTCCAATGACAGGCAATCGCTCCAGAGCCCATTGCAACAAATCCTTTTGGCGCGCAGCGTTGCGCCAAGCTTCGTCATAGTCCCATGACTGTTGAACAAAGTCGGTGATGAGCTTGTTCCTGTTCTGGATTGTCCCAAGATATCTCTTCGCGGCCTCGAGTCTCTCATGAGCACTGGCGAGCAACGTCTTCCGCTTACTCTCCGAGACAGTGGCGACTGCGGCATTCCTCATCGCGGTCCCCGTCGGCATCAAAGCACGCTCTGCATCCAGCTTAACTGATGCCATATCCTTCTCTGCGCGACCCCTTTCACGAGCTCGCGCTAGTGCCGATGCATCGCTTCGGACAGATTCCGGTGTATCTGACGGTCGCAGCACGCCCGACGCAACGAGGATATTCCAACCTTCGGTACTATTCGAGCATCGGGCCGCCGCTAAGGAGGTGTATCGATCGAACCACCAGCACTCGAATCCAACATATTCGACCCAGGTTGTTGACCGATCTTGTCGGGTTGGATCCTCTTGGAGCTGGAACGTTCGCAAAAGGTCATACTTCCTCAACCGGCGCTTCACTGCCTCCGAGTATTCAAGGAAGCTGTGATCGCCCCGAATCTCTCGTATCGTGCGTCGCTGTATCTCTCGTAACCGTTGCCTTTCTTCCCACTCCGACTGTAGCATCTCTGGATCAGCGGTGAGTCCGTCCAGCAAGTCGAGTGCTCCATCGCGGTCGTACCGCCGCTTTGCCATGTCGACAAAGGCTGGGTAGCCATCATTGTCATCGGGAAGGCCTCTATTGTCCAATTGCCACTTCCCAAAGTCTCTCCATCGCTCAAGTTGTGTCTTGAAGATCTCAGTCCCATTTGGCGGGAAATCGGAAGTAGGGCATTTCAGCCACGGGCGCAACAAGTCGTGATACTGCTCCGGGTCTTTGGATATGTGCCCGATGAGGCTTATTGCGTAAAGGGGCTGGCCACCTTCACGAATAAGGTCATGATAGGCCTCAGATTCGTGATCTTCGTTACTCCGCCCGGGTGGAGTTGGGGATCTCTCGATGGCCTGCGAACGACGCTGCGATAGACGATTCTCTGCAGACGCTCTATGCAAGAGGTGCGTAAGTTGAGCCGGGTCGATCAAGTTGGACGAGTTTTCGTCGCTTGAACTGAGCCTCAACCTTCGTAGGGGACCTGCGGTGATGCTGCCCTGGTCATCTGCGGCAACCATTCTTGTTATGCGCGGGATATTGATCGGGCCGTTGCTCGCCAGGAGCCGCATTACCGGCTGCGCGCAAATGAATCGAATGTGCAGACGGCGGCATGTCGACAGAGCGTCGGGTGTTCATGTCGGGAGTTGATGGGCACATTGTCGCGCGGCCTCAGGCAGACATGGACTGGAGTCACTGGACACGCTTACTGGCAACAACAGAGCAGGAGGGGGGCGGCAAACACGGCACGGAGGAACTGTCACAACCATTAGGAGCATACGAATTACGATGTGTCACACTCAAAAATGTGACGCCGCACTTAGTGCAGCAGCAATCCGCCTTCTATAACTTGACACGATGTTAATAGCCTTATTCCTATATAAGAGAATTGCCTAACGAGGCGGTCTTTAAGAGCTAAGCTTTACCCCTATTATAGGCTTGCTCGTATTTAGGTTGAGGCTTTACCCAATTAGGTGCTTGCGCCCCTACGCTCACCTTTACACCTAGCCTCCGCCGCCTAGCCTACGACTATTACTTTTAGTAGTACCTCGCTAAGAGCAAGGGCCCAAACTATATTAATATTATTATATTATTAAGCTAGAGACCTACTAGCTTAAACATTCCTAGAATGCTGTGCGCACCATCATAGTATCCTCCGCGAAGTCGTGACTTCTCATGCCTTGCCGTTTGCGTGAGTTGTCCTTGTTTGAATCAGTGGTATCACCCCAGTCCAGCCGTCTCTTGTTCGGCACAAGATGCGCAAGCGGACGTCTTGCCTTCTCAAGTAGTCTAGCACGCTCAAAGTCGATGATCATCACGCCGTTCGTCTCCCTATTGACCAGCATGTTGGCGCTTCGTACGTCTCTGTGCACCACACCTTCCTTATGAATCGCCCGCAGTGATGCAAGCGCCTTGGTCTCAAGCGTTGTTTTCGCGCTGCTTGAGTCTTCGACGGCCTCGTCAACTGTGTCTCCCCCCCATGAAAGAAATGTCATATGCACGATGTAAACTCGATGTTCGTAGTAGTAGGTCCGCTCGAGAGGTCGAAGGTCCACGGCCCCAAGGAAAACGGGCACGTTGATGCCCTGAACCCGCTCTAGACGCTTGTAGACGGCTGCTTCATGTTCAAGATCTTGGATAAAGGCTTGCACTGTGCCTTTGCAAACAAACGTGTAGCCGTATGACAAAAGCGTCACTTTGAACAGCACTCCCCGAGCACCGTGCTTCCATAGCTTTGTAATACCAGCGTCCAGCGTCTGACGCAGCTGGTCACTTAGTAGCCTCAGCCATGTGTCATGACTGATCGGATGTGGTGTGCCGGTACATGCTCGGCGCCCGCCATGAAATCCTGCATTGGGGCAATGAGGATCGAGGGCATTTCCCCGAACCAGTCCAAGGAGGCACGCTTGGGTGCAGTACTGCCGTTCCACTTCTTTGTTGATTCCCTGGCTCGTTCGGTGCCCCAGGATCCGTTGACTTCGTGGGGGTACATTTGGATCGCCTCCCCTTTGTCGTTGGCGTCGCTCAGACGGGCTCGGTGTATCGGGAGGCTGATGTCTGGACCCGTCGTCTGATGACGGATCTCGTCTTGCCACGATCTTCTTGTGCTCACAGCCTCTTCTGCCTCGACGGCGTCCCCTTCCTCGGTCCGTTATCGGCGACCGGTCAAAGTCCTCATACGTCGTAGGTGCCCAGCTGGACGCGCTGTCCGGTGCCACTCGTTCGTTCTCAGGAATCGACCGCAGTGTCGTTTCGAAATCCACTGCCCACCTGCGCAGGCCCCCCATCGCTCGATCGCGCTCATCCTGTGCGTGTCCGACACGCTGGCCTGACTCCCCTAATGCCATCAAGCTAAACGCGAGATACTGTCCCACCGCAGAGCTGGATTGCACATGCTCTGGATGAGCCAGCACCTCTGGCCCAGGCTCGGCAAGGTGATAATACAGCGTCTCGGGCTTTGTCCAGTCGACATTCAGGAAGACGGTTGCCTCACCGGTTGTCAGCAGACCGTATTCGAGACCGCCTTCGATCATATAATGATATGTCTGAGTGAGGGCGGAAGCGGTCAGCCTTTCGGCGTGATATTCAAAAAGCCCATCCGCGTCCGCGGACGTCGGGATTGTCTTCCGATTGACGACTTCTTTGTAGATATTCATCGGCCGTAGTCCGGCGCGAAGGTGTAGAGCCGTGAGCTTGTGGGGGGCTTTATACTCGGATATAAAAATCATCGTCCGCTGCTCGGGCAATGATCCATTACCCGATCGATATATGCAGATCTGGTCGGGCCGCAGCCGATGAAGATCTCGCTGATGGTCCGGTGTCTGCGGCGGCTTTGACGCGTTTTCCCTGTACATGACCTCGTCTGCAATGTCGGCGATTGCGTGGGGGTGGTTCTCGAAGACGATGCCGTTTCCCACGTCGAATGCGTCGCGTACGTCGCCAATTTGTCTGAGTTGATCCACGATGGCCCTGATAGGGTCTTCGACACCAATATGCATGAAGAACTCGAGCGTCTTCTCATCGGCTATCGACCGCCGCGCTACCCGCATTCCAAGACCGGCCAGGATGTTTCGGTTCTCGAAGACTCGGTGGTTGAGAGGCATGCACCCGTAGAGAGTATCGAAAATGCTCCTCTGCAGTTCCAAGAAGTTTGGCCATGGCTCCAGGCTGGTCGGGCATAGCTTGTCTCGGGGGTTCGTGATCGAACCTCTTGCTGTTAGATGCTGGTCGCTTTCCACTCTGAACTCGCAAAAGATATGGTCATGGCAAGCAGCGATGTACTCGTCGAAGGTGGTCGGTCGCGTCTGTTTCTCTGCTGTTTCGGCACGGTCTTCCGCTTCACGAAGTCGCCTCCCGAGATCCTCAATCCTGTCCATGCCTTGTGTGTGGCAAGGAGATCGGCGAAATAATGCTGACCTGGGGTTTGTATGTTGACGATGGGATTGTGAGACGCGTTCACAAGAGCACGACAAAACGGGTTGGACCGGATGCCTCTCCGCTACTCGTTGCCTTAGCGACCTAGCCCACGGTAAATCAGTAGCCCCACTTGGCGTAGGGTTGCCCAGTCTCCCGGGGTTGTTCAAAGTTGGCGAACTTTAGCCGAAATCAGCCTTGGCTGATTAAATTGGCTGATTAAATACGGCTGGTTGGTGGCTAGAAAGAAGGGTAATAAATTAACTCAAGCCCCGGGGCGCAGCCCCTCACAATCCTGTCCGCGTTGCTACCTGTCACACTCAAAAATGTGACGCCACACTTAGTGCAGCAGCAATCCGCCTTTTATGACTTTGACACTACCTGAGGTAAACCGATCCCGTGACTCTCAATCGGATTCCCACGCTAGCAGCCAGCCGCCACTGCCACCCTAGAACGCCTCAGCGTGGGACCAGCTAACCGTTATTTTCCATGAATGGCTGGACTCCCCGATTTCACCGTCACTTTGTTCTGCTCGGTCGCTCACGTATTGTATGGCCTGTCCTCTACTTCTTTTCTATATCCCCTCCAAGTGAATTAGGTTAGCTCCTGTAATGGCGCCTGTCACGAATCAGATGCTCAATGCCCGCCGCGAAAAGGAGTGCGTTGGTCTTACTCACGAGCGCAAATACTTCCACGTCGACGGCGCGTGGATCAAGCGCAGCCTTCGTCCATCCGAATGGCAGACTAATCCCTTCGCGGGCATGCTTTTCATACCACGATTCGGCAATGAACGTATGCTCAACGAGGCCGCGGCCATACGCTTTATCGCCGACAAGACGGATATTCCGGTTCCGAAGTTGTACGGTTGCTTCGAAGACGACGGCGCCGTCTACCTAGTGATGGAGTACGTTGAGGGGGTGACTATGGAGCATCTTGTCCCCGAACAGCGTAAGGACGTTGAGACGGAATTAGAGCGTTATGTGGAGACTCTGAGGGGGTTGAAGTCTGATGCTTGGGGAGGCCCCTCTGGGATTGTACGTTCACTTTTCTCC
This sequence comes from Tolypocladium ovalisporum, assembly GCA_024340015.1. NCBI lineage: Eukaryota > Fungi > Ascomycota > Sordariomycetes > Hypocreales > Ophiocordycipitaceae > Tolypocladium > Tolypocladium ovalisporum. The sequence goes on along the minus strand of JALHBZ010000181.1, from coordinate 41,529 downwards.
CAATACTAGAGCATCAGCACAGCTGATTCTCGCTTCATCCCAAGTTGACTCATGGAACATAGGTTTTACCACCTTACCGAATCATGGTCAGCTCGGCCCGCCCACAGTGGAAGATGAAATCCAGAGGGTCGAAGGACCTCGTCTTCTGTCACAACGACTTGTCTACGCATAATGTCATTGTCGACCCAGCGACATTAAAGGTGAAGGCTATTATAGATTGGGAATACGCTGGCTTCTTCGCCGAGGAGTTTGAAGGCATGTTTTTCCGCCGTCCTGGCCCTTCGATTGCGCTCGAGGGAGAGGTCAACGATGAGAAACAGCTACTAGACATGATGTACGAAAATGAGGCGGAATAACGATGTATATCCACGCACGAGGATATAATAGCTTAACGGGCTGTATGGATTCGAAGACGACGTATATCTAGAGCGAGCGGTATTGTAAATCTTCCATTCAGCGCCATATCGGATCAATAGCGCGGGCGTATAGTAGATTTAAGTCATATAACACAAAGCAACCGTTCCCGCCATGATCCTTGCCCTGTTCCGTTCTGGAAATAAAGGCAGTCTCATCACCTCGACCGATTTGCCCATTTGTGCCGGGGAAGTAGCGCGTCTTAAGTGATCGATTCAAGGACAACTCGGGGTTGAGATGAGCTTGCGGCAGGGACGTTTTTAGAGCCTGCGACATTTGTATATATGAATGAATTGGCTTACATTTCCGGCCTCTTATTTGGGCTTGGGATGCGTGCTCGCCCGCGGACAACCCGGTTGTGTAGAGGAGTACTCGTGGCCGCATACATTGCATTTGATCACTTGTGATGGCATTGTGTGCGGTAACACTGGTTGGTTCAGCAAACGTCGGAGAAGGTGCGTCAATCGAGGTAGGAGTGGTTTAGCCAGATTAGATCTGAAGGCTTGGAGGCGAGATAGGAGATGTGGACAAGCGGCCCTTTAGTATTTAGCAGAGGGCCAGCTCACAAGGGAGGAGCGACTTTCTCTGTTGGTCGCGATGTGACCAAGAAATCAAGCCATCTTTGATACGTTGGCCAGCCAGTTGGGACGCGCTCAAGCAGGCACCGACGCGCAAGCAAATTCACATTGTGACTACGGTAAACAATGCGGCGCAGTGAAGATTTGCACACTTACGACAAAGCACCTATATCCGGCTTCCGGAAGTAGACCAGTCCAACCGAGAACCATGCGGGCGGACCGAAAGATGAGGATTTCTGATTGGGCAGGGGAAGCACTAGCAGTCGCGGCTCAGCGGGGCGGCGCGGGGGATTTACCTCCCCTCCGCGCGTATTCTTCTCTTACCTACCCCGGCCCGGCCCGTCGCCACACGGCGGCCCTTTTTCCAGCTCTGCCCTTTTTCCAACCGTACCTTTTTTCCAACTATACCCATTTTCCCAACATAACCTTATTCTAATCGTACCTGTTTTCTCACCGCGTCTTTTATCTAACCGTGCCCTTTCTCCAAGCGCATTCTATTATCCACGATTCTCGTGGATGCTTCATCGAGTCTCATGGATATCATTTTCAGATATCGGAAAAGTCACGAAAAATGCTCCTCCTACATAGCGTCGAATCGCTCTACGTTATTTCGCGACAAGTCGATCTTTCATCTCATCTTTTTAGCTTTACATATTCCCATTACCCAATTACCGAAAATCTTAAAAATCGCAAAGTTGTCTACAATTATAGACGATCATATAGTTTATAAAGATTTTGATTTTGTGGATGGCTTGCGAAAGGTTTGCAAAGATCTCGGACCTAACGAAAGATCGTTACTCTTATTCGGTAACTATAATACTCAAGCCAGATATCGATTGCTCCTTGTTACTGATGATCACTAGAAGGAGCAATACTTTTTGCCGCAGAGAGCATTCCGGTGCTGCTTGACCGACAGGCTTGGATCTCGTCATGCGTTGAGTCGCTGGCCTTACTGAAGGAGCACATTGGCAATGAGAGGCCCACCAAACGGCGCAAAGGTCACGCAATAGTTCTTCGAGCAGATGGTCTGAGGTCGCCTTCACCAAGCGTCGTCGCCGCCCCCCACTTTTTAGTAAACGATCAGGCGACCACAGCCGGCGCCGACTGCGTATGTGATGCTCCAGCTGCGAGACCCCCCCTTGACCACGTCGATTCCTTCCATCCAGAGATAGTAGATGCGCGGGGCCCAAGAAATTCGCTCTTTGAATCGGACTCACTAGCAGCTTCGCTTTCCCACGCCGATCCCATACATCTAACCAACGGGGATACGGGGCCAAGAAATTCGCTATGTGATGCGGAGATCATAGCCACTTATGCAGCCGATGCCCCGGGCCAAAGAGATTCGTCACATAATCCGAAGATTAACTGCGTGTCGGACTTTTCAGCTCCCGGATCTCCCGTTGCCCAGGTCGATCACTTTAGTCCAGAGACAGCGATCCGCTGCGCGCACTGCATGATACGGAAACCCGCGTCGATTCGTTGGATGGGCTAAGCAGGGCAGTCAGTACCGACCAAATTACAAGACCTGGTCCCTTTGCGGCATGCGTTGAGACAACTGAAATATGGCAGCTGGACAGGTTACTAGGAAACTTTCTCTGGAACGGGTTTTTATTCAGCCGGCAACGTCGTGCAGAAGGATCACCGAGCTTTACAAACCTTTTCAAGCTTCATTATCCAATTCAACCAGGTCATGATTTCATGTTTACGTGTATGGTTGCCTCAGCATGCGGCCGGTACTTATTAAAAGCGATATGGTCTTTTGAAGCACTGGAGGCTGCCGTGGGTGAAATGCTTTTTCAAGGCATGAAGGGCAGCCAGGCTCGAAGGCGAGCGATACACAGACACGACTTATCAGCTTCTGCGGCGCTGACAGTACGCGATCAGGAAGGCGGCGATTGTCTGGTTTCTATGATGTTGGATTTTAAGATGGGGGTCGAGATAGGGGGAAAACTATGCCAGTGATTTATTTGTGTATTAATTTGAAGTTGGTATTCATGACAACTAAGTTTTGGTTACTTGGCAGAATAACAGGTGTGGTATTATCCTCAGCCGTAGGTCGAGAGGCACCTCCGGTAACCAGGTGGCCGCTCCCACCCGTCCAACACATTAGACGCTCAAAATCGGCAGCCTCAAATGTATGGTAGCTGATATACTCGTAGTCTCCGTTTGCGGTCTGAGTTGCCTGCCTTGCATGAGCGGAACGAGCTTAATGGCATATCTTTGTTGATGTTACCTCTGGCATTGGGGAGACTCTGTTCACCGGGGGCCAGAAAGTGGCTAATAGGGTGAGATGCGGATCGAAAGGAGGACTTGGTTCACTTGCCGCGTGTGCTCGAAAATGCCTCAGGTTCGCAGCTGGTGCGTCAAGTCTTATGCCCTTACATACCCCGCTATAGCGCTGGACCCACCCGCGACTATGCAATATACGAACGTTGCATGAATACCGTGGTGTCAAAGTCATAGACGGCGGATTGCTGCTGCACTCAGTGTGGCGTCACATTTTTGAGTGTGACAGGTATGAGCCCGGGAGGTCTAGTGGTTATAGACCTGTAACTTCCCTGCCTAACGAAATGAAGACTACTTTGGCACCTAGCGAGGTTAGCGTATAAAAGGGAGGTCGCTAGTTCGAGTCGAACAATGGAAGGGCTCGGATCCTAGTCTTTACGCCGGAAGAGTGTCTTAGAACCAAAGAGGGTATCAGGCCTCAGAAACGGCAAACTGGTATAAATCCGGTCTTTGATGAGATCAGTTCACTCTAATATCCAATTATGCGTAAACTGGGGGGTGTGTCAAAGTCATAAAAAGGCGGATTGCTGCTGCACACATTTTTGAGTGTGACACGTGGTGTGAGGTTCCAGGTGGGGACGTTATACGGGGCAAGGGCCATGTACGAATACCTCCTTACCTTTCCCTGGGTTCCATGGCAACCTCATCCGTAAGAGGTCTTCCACCTGACCCACGATGTATTCCCTCCAAGACGGCTCCCCTCTAATAATGTCTGCTAAGTTTGCTTTGTTCTTCTAGCTAGAACCACCGATTCCCATGCCACCGACACTGGAAATTGTTGGCCGCGGCCCTATTACGATCGAGTCAGCCATCGAGGAAGAAAAAAATATCATCAACTGGGTCTCTTACGGGCCTGCGACTGACAGGCTCTATAAAGAGCTTTGGGAACAGAGAGACTCGATAGAGGCTCTTGTCAAACATCATCTGGCGCTAGGCAGGCAAGATGCGTGCAACGTGCTGCCGCCGCACCACTGGATCCGAGGCAGTTTCAACGTTTGCGTTCTTGTCGAGGTGAAGTCCGGCAGCTCGTACAGGAAGGTCATCTTCCGTTGTCCTATGCCACACAAGCTTGCCGAAGCCAGGTACCCCGGCAGTATACACGAGAAATTGAGCTGCGAGCTAGGAGCGTATATGTGGGTCGAAGAGCATTGCCCGGAGATCCGCTCACCCCACCTGTTTGGCTTTGGATTCTCGGATGGCCGCCATGTGAGTCTTCCCTTCGTTTGTTTGCGCTCTCGCTAATCATTTAGTTCACCCATACGAAGCACATGCCACTCTTCCCTCGCATCGTCCGACAGTTTTCGCGCTTCATCTACAGATTCTTCCGGCTACCGTTGCTTTCCCACTATGTCTGGAATCTGCCGAGCCATCAATTGTGTTCAGCGTACATGGTGTTGGAGCATCTGGGCCCCGATACGGGCCAGATGCTTTCAGACACGTTTGATACGTACCGAGAAGACGACGCACAAAGGCAGAGGCTATTCAGGGGCATGTCTCGTATAATGCTTTCTCTCGCGCGTATTCCCCAGGCGCACATTGGATCCTTCCAGTTCAATAACAATGGCACCGTCACACTAACTAATCGACCTCTCTCCTGTTCGACGATGATTTTAGAAAATGATGGCGCGACTAGGGTAATGCAGAGGAACGACACGTTTGACTGTACTGACGCATTCGTATCGGACATGCTCACCTTTCACGATCACCGCTTCCTCAGCCAGCCAAACGCGGTCTACGATGAGGGCGACTGCCGTACCCAGATGGCAGTCAAGACACTGCTCCGAGTGGTGTCACACGTCTACGTCAAACGAGATCTCCGCAACGGCCCATTCCTACTTCAGCTTACCGACTTTCACGCGAGCAACATTCTGGTTGACAAACAGTGGAATGTCACGGGCTTGATAGACCTGGAGTGGATATGCGCCCTGCCCTCCGAGATGCTCGCAGTACCATACTGGTTGACCGGGTGTGCAATTGACATGATCGAAGGCGAGAAACTCGACCAGTTCGACCAGGTACGACGAGCGTTCATGCACGTATTTCAGGAGGAAGAACAAGCAACAAAGGCCGAGGCCAGTCATGACATCACTCTTTCCAAAGTCATGCAGGACATGTGGGATTCAAAAGGGGTCTGGTTCTGGTATTGTCTGTCATCTGTCAATGCCATGTACTCCCTTCTCGAGACTCATTTGTTGCCGCCGAAATCCCTTTCACTGGAAGCCGAGAGGATTGTATCGAGGTTCTGGAGTAGAAACTCGGAGGATGTTGTCCGGATGAAGCTCGCAGACAAGCAGGCGTACGATGACGAGCTTCGGGAGTTGTTCAGTAAGTGAATGATTGTAGGCTGTTGCAGAACCAGTCGAAGTCGGAATTCATCCAGTGAGCGTAGCACAATTGGGTGGTCTTCCACCCCTTTCACTGGCTCGTGTCGACCCAACCTTAACCTGTGCCGGTAGCGGTTAAGCTTCTCCGCCATTATCCTTCTTCTCCCCTGCCTCCCTTGCCTTCTTCTCCTTGTTTTCGCGTCTCCTTTTTGGCCGCTCTGGCCCGAGGAGATCACGGTGGCCACAACTTTGCCCTTGCCGCTGACTGCGACGCTTGCCTCTTCAACAACACCGCTGCATTCTCCAGAGGAGTGACTACTGATAAAATTATATAGCTACCTACGGGTACCTATGGGTGCCTACAGTCACTCAATTGTACACCTTACTATCGATGCTATGTCACGGACGGCAGCTTTGCAAAATGGGGCCTGATGGAGCGCTCTAGAAGCCAGACTGTTTACCATGGCATCAGCGGGTAAACGTGCTCAAGACTCAGCCAGCAGATGCCAATGATGTGCCGTGTAATTGCAACGCAATGTATCACGAGATTGACGAGAAGAGCAAGTGGGCGCGAGGCCCGTATCCCAGAGTCGACCCGCTCGACTCCGGATCCTGCAGCGCCCGGGACGGCAGGGCGGGTACAGACACTCCCGACGCTGCGTTGGGCCTAGCGAGGTCGCTTCGTGCCCCTGAACGAGCCCGCCCCAGGACCCCACTGCGCCTTCGACAGGGGTTCCATGCATCCACTGGCGGGCTGCGCTTTGGAATCGGAAGCTGCAAGCGAGCGACGGACGGACTGGTGGCACGAGCTGTGGCGGCTTGCCGTTTCGTAACCGTGGGGAGGCTCAGCTGAGCTTTTCTGTCCCCTTGTTCTATCCCTTTCTTCTTGTTGATAGCTCCCGTCGCTTGCTTGCTTGCTTCAGCTTACGAACGATCCCCTTGCTCATCTCGGTGGCGGTCATTCCTTCAACCTTGCAGCGACACGCGCGACACGGCAGCATCGCGACGCCATGGCCGCTGTCGACCCCGCGACGAGGAAGAGGGTTCTCCGCGTCATTGTCGTCTCCCTCCTCCTCGACCTGGTGCGCTGGACCCAAGCTCCCGGGACATCGGCACGAGTGCATTGCTGACTAGGGCGGGGCGTAGATATCCTTCACCTTCATCCTCCCGCTGTTCCCGAAGCTCCTCGAGTTCTACCGCGACCGCGAAGCTCCATCGCTTCTCGACGATGGCCCGCCAACCCTGCTCCAGCAAGTCCTCGGCGCCCTCAACAGATACAAGGCTGCATTCGCGAGGCCGATTGACTCGCGATATGACATTGTCCTGCTGGGCGGAGCCATGGGCTCCCTTTTCTCGTGCGTGACACCCCCAATCATGACCCTTTCCTTAGGAACACCACACTCAAGCCGCTGTCTACAGCCTACTACAAGCCATTGCTTCTCCCATCATCGGCAACCTCTCCGACCGCTACGGCCGACGCCGTGCCCTCCTCGTCTCCATGTGCGGCAACATACTTTCCGTCCTGCTCTGGGTCGCCGCCGTCGACTTCCGCACCTTCATAGCCAGTCGCATCGTGGGCGGCCTCTCCGAGGGCAATGTTCAGCTCACGACGGCCATGGCGAGCGATATCTCAGACGAAGCCTCGCGCGGTCCGACCATGGCCGTCATCGGCGCCTGCTTCTCCATCGCCTTCACCTTTGGTCCCGGGCTGGGGGCGTGGCTCAGCACCAAGTCCATCTTCACGGCGAACCCGTTTGCGACGGCAGCCGGGTTCAGCCTGGCGCTCATTGTGGCGGAGACGCTGTATCTCTACTTTTGCCTGCCCGAGACGCTGCCTGCGTTGACGGAGAGGGCGGAAAAGAACAGCAGTGACAATAAGCCCAAGACCGAGGTCAAGACAGTGAAGAGAACGAACTCCTATGTCTTGCTGTATGCTACGCACTTCCTGTTCCTCCTATTCTTCTCTGGCATGGAGAGCTCCTTGTCTTTCATGACATACGAGCTATTTGCCTTCACATCGGGCAATAATGGCAGGCTGCTGGGTTTCATCGGCCTGGTGGCCTCCGTCCTCCAAGGGGGCGTCACGCGAAGGCTCCCTCCGCTGTTGTCCGTTCGCGTTGGAGTCGTATCTTGCCTTGTGTCTTTTGTCCTACTAGCCAGGATCACGAGCGTGGGCGGGCTCTATGCCGCTGCTACGTGCCTGGCCATCACGTCGGCTACCGTTGTGACAGGCCTCAACGCGCTGACGAGCTTTGAAGCGAGCGAGGACGAGCGCGGAGCCAAGTTGGGGATGATGCGGAGCTGGGGCCAGCTGGGGCGTGGCCTGGGGCCGATTCTCTTTACCAGCGTGTACTGGTGGGCTGGGCGTGAGGTTGCGTACACGATGGGGTCGACGGGCATCGCGGTCGTGGCGGCGGCGGCGATAATGCGGTTGAAAACGCCGAGGGGGACGGAGAAGGCAAATATCAATGGGAAGAAGCAATAACAGGCGAGTGATGAGAGTGTTGCCTTTATGGTGCTGAATCTTGGGAGTAGAGCAGACAAGAGCAACGCAGCAGTCAGATGAACAACGTTGCAACTCGACAACGAAGTAAACACCCTGGCACCACAACGCATCAAATGTCGAACCCTTTCATATGTCGAGAAGCAAAGGCTGTCGGCCAAAGGACTCTTGAGGAAGATGAATAGATTACCCAAAAAAAAGTCACCCGTACTCGGATTTGCACCGAGATCCTTGGCTGTCATCCATGATAGGAGGCCAACGAGTTGCTATTACTCTATACGGGCAGTCCAAGGACGCGCCGTGCCTGATACCACTTGACCAAACGAGCGGGCTGCCTTTCGTGACGAAAGAGCTTGATGCGGTATTTGAAGGCTGCTGGTGACTTGGGGGTGAATCATACCGGATCGTGCCAACGGGGAGCTGCTTCAGGCTGTGCGCCGAAGCGCTGAACTCAATCCACGTGACAGAGATGTTGTTCAAGCCCAGACTTGAACCTGTCCTTGTTGATGCAGCCCAGCAGCTGGTTTGTGCTGTCCAGGAGTATTGAACAGGACGTCTCGGAGATGTTCATTCATAGTCGTCGCACGGAACCAGCTCATAGGCCTACTTCATGTCCATGAGTTAATCTCATGCCAGAGAGCCCATATACCTTTGCGCCTCCATCGGGATACACGCGTCAGTCTCAGTAGATTTGTGCTACGAGCTGCCACGACTAAAGGAAACTGCAGGCGAACGGCACACTGCGCGATAGCGTGCTACTGTGATGCTGGAATTGGTTAAAACTTGAGAAGTCTTGAATACGCGGATAGGAAGCACTACATTGCATGGTGACATGGAAACGAAGTAAGTCGTTCGAAGCGGGATCAGAAGATGTCACACCCATGTAAGCCTCTGGAAGCAGGTACTTGGATCCGCCGACCAGCTTTTGACATCGGATGCGAGCAATAAATCTCGTAAGTAATTCAACCATCTGGAGAAGGAATCTTTCAGGGAATTGCGCGTATAAGTGAAAAGCTCCCCACAGAGCCAACGCTTCACAGCTCAACACCCTTGTTGGACAAGTGTAGTCCGTAGTTGGACAGGCATTGAATGACGCGCATGAATACAATCGACTCGCAGCTAGGTCTGGGACAAGTGCCAGCTCTGGAAATGCAACCAAATTAAGTGAACAATTCGAATTGGAAGGTGCAATTGCATGGCGCCACACCCGAAAACGAAGTCGTCGATGCCATGGAGCCACGGCAGCCTTGGCCGGTTGGCGGGATGAATGCGTGAAGAGATCTGACGGCAAACCTGCAGGACCCCACTGTGGCTGAGGACACCATCGCAAACGACATGGAGGGGTAAGATGGCCAGCCATTTGTGTGGCCAAAAAGACACCGTGAAGTGCGCGGGCCCGAGTTGCCGTCGAGACGAAGGTTCTGTCTCCTGGCAGCTGGGCGATCAGCAAAAGCATCAGCGCCTGCCACGTTCACTGCCTGGATCCGCTCTGATCTCATGGACGTACAGGTACGAGGCATGAGGTTCCGCGAAGGATGCGGCGGTGGCGAGGGCGCGGTGGTGGGGCATGACGTTTGGGGAGGGGCAAGCAGGGCTCAGCCAGAGACAGGCCGCGGGGTCAACAACAAGCAACATGCATTTGACAGCAACCGCCGATGCAAATGATGTCGCGCACGATACGGACAGACCGCGTGCGGGATGAGACAGTCTGTTCTCAGCAGAGTCGCTGGCCTCCTTCACAGTATCGTTGCTTGTTGACTCACACCGCATACGACCGGGTAGCATCGCATGTGCTTCGGGCTCGTACCTGCTCCGTAGCGTTGGGCAGACAGACCCTGCTGGGCTGGCGACTCGACGCGCGATCTCTGCCGCAGGAAAAGTTGGGTCGCAGTGAATATTTTCTCTCTCTTTCGCACACGCCGTGGCAGCCAGGCTCCACTTTGCAGGTACCTGCTAACGCGGCGCTTGTACCTCTCAGTTCGAGGACAGCTCTGCGCGCCAAAGAGTCATCCGGGGAGGCTAATGCTAGGCGTCGCCAGCAGCAGATGACGACGGCTCGGACGTAGAGTAGATGGAATTTGGGTGATCCAGAACGCGCTCAAGGCAGAGGCCGCAACGGTGATGCGGACTACGGCAGATGTTGAGGCGGGTTCCTTGGATTGTGTGCTATGGCAGTGGTACGAGCCGCACGACGTCCTCGTGTTATTCTCATTGAGCAGCCGTAGAGCTTCTCTAGCATCACATGGCCGTCACGGGGACATGTACACGGAGAGATGATAAACTCCGTTTCGAGAGAGTATTTCAAGACCAAGTTAGGCCTCGAAGCAGAAATCTATCCCAGCTGTTTGACGTGCAGGCGACTGCATCAAACTGTATGGCAACCAGCGCTCGACGCCAGCATAGAGCGCCAACTCAGACGGCCTGATTGGCCCAGCTGCTGGAACCTCAGGCTCTGCGATTCACGCAATACCTACCTGAGAGAGGCTGGGAAAAACCCGCCTGTGCGAGGCAGAAAAAACATGCGGCGTGTTAGGGCTAGTCGATCAGAGCCTGCCCCTCTGGTTGCCCCGCGCGAGCAGCAGGCAGAGTCACTCCACCCCTCCTCCACCCACCTTTTAAATCTCCTCCTCCCACTTTTGCTTTGCGAATTTTTCTCTTTCTGCTCCTCGTCTCGCATACCCGGTTCAAGCATCCGATCTGCGAATTTGTACGTTGCCCCTCGGCCCCTGCTTCAGCATCATCCAAGCAGAGGGGAGCATCAACTAACATCTGTTTCCGTCGACAGTAACCTTCAGTCAAGCAATCCGCTCGACTCAATCTTCATCTCTTGAACACCGCCAAAATGGGGTACGTCGGCATCTCGCGAGGCATCACAGCATCCTCGTACGCTTTGAACCATCGACCATCAATACTGACTTGGTTGCAGTAAGGAAGATAAGACTCACCTTAACGTGGTCGTTATCGTACGTTGCTCCTCATGCTCATCTGTACCCCCGCGACGCTCCTGCTAACCAATTCTCCAGGGGTGCGTAACATGACTCCATAGTCGCCGCCTTCGACGCCGTACTGATCTGAACAATAGCCACGTCGACTCCGGCAAGTCGACCACCGTGAGTTCCTCCACTCTGTCGCGGCCATGATATCATGGCCGCTACCCCGTCTGTCGCAGGCGCGGGCTGCTCGGCACATATTCTGACAATATTACAGACCGGCCACTTGATCTACCAGTGCGGTGGTATCGACAAGCGTACCATTGAGAAGTTCGAGAAGGTAAGAATCTCCTCACTTCTATCCATGCTCCTCCTCTACCTGCGAACCCGCCGGGTTGCGCTGGCGACCTGGTGGTTACCCCTCGCACCGAGACAAATTTTCGTTTGCGGCTTATGTGGGGCTGGACCCCTCCACTCTGCCTCTACCACAAGCCGCCTGCGTTTGAGACACCAAAATTCAACCGCGTAACGATTGAGCTTATTGCTAACATGCTTGGGTTTTAGGAAGCCGCCGAACTCGGCAAGGGTTCCTTCAAGTACGCATGGGTTCTTGACAAGCTCAAGGCCGAGCGTGAGCGTGGTATCACCATCGACATTGCCCTCTGGAAGTTCGAGACTCCCAGGTACTTTGTCACCGTCATTGGTATGTTCTGCCCGTCTCTGCCGCAGCTCTCACAGCCCAGTCGCTGACTCCGAATCTAGACGCTCCCGGTCACCGTGATTTCATCAAGAACATGATCACTGGTACCTCCCAGGCTGACTGCGCTGTCCTCATTATCGCTGCCGGCACTGGTGAGTTCGAGGCTGGTATCTCCAAGGATGGCCAGACCCGTGAGCACGCTCTGCTCGCCTACACCCTGGGTGTCAAGCAGCTCATTGTCGCCATCAACAAGATGGACACCACCAAGTGGTCCCAGTCCCGTTACGAGGAGATCATCAAGGAGACCTCCAACTTCATCAAGAAGGTCGGCTACAACCCCAAGGCCGTTGCCTTCGTGCCCATCTCCGGCTTCAACGGCGACAACATGCTGGCTGCCTCCACCAACTGCCCCTGGTACAAGGGCTGGGAGAGAGAGTCCAAGGCTGGCAAGTTCTCCGGCAAGACCCTCCTCGAGGCCATCGACTCCATCGAGCCCCCCAAGCGTCCCACCGACAAGCCCCTCCGCCTTCCCCTCCAGGATGTGTACAAGATTGGCGGTATTGGCACAGTTCCCGTCGGCCGTATCGAGACTGGTATCATCAAGCCCGGTATGGTCGTTACCTTCGCTCCTTCCAACGTCACCACCGAAGTCAAGTCCGTGGAGATGCACCACGAGCAGCTCACCCAGGGCGAGCCCGGTGACAACGTCGGCTTCAACGTGAAGAACGTTTCCGTCAAGGAGATCCGCCGTGGCAACGTTGCCGGTGACTCCAAGAACGACCCCCCCATGGCCGCTGCCTCTTTCGACGCCCAGGTCATCGTCCTCAACCACCCCGGTCAGGTCGGTGCCGGCTACGCGCCCGTCCTGGACTGCCACACCGCCCACATTGCGTGCAAGTTCTCTGAGATCAAGGAGAAGATTGACCGCCGTACCGGCAAGGCTGTCGAGACTGCCCCCAAGTTCATCAAGTCTGGTGACGCCGCCATCGTCAAGATGGTTCCCTCCAAGCCCATGTGCGTTGAGGCCTTCACCGACTACCCTCCCTTGGGCCGTTTCGCCGTCCGTGACATGCGCCAGACCGTCGCCGTCGGTGTCATCAAGTCCGTCGAGAAGACCTCTGGTGCCGCCGGCAAGGTCACCAAGTCCGCTGCCAAGGCTGTCAAGAAATAAGCGGTCGTGGTCATCGGCTTGTGCCTTGAGACGTCGGGTTCGGGGCGTTGTGTACTCACTTCTACGACGAAACGATCTGCTTTGCTATGGATGAGCACTCGGCTTTTGTCTCGGGCACAAAATGAGAGGCTGGGATTTGGGTTTTTCTGCGTCAGGGACTTCTCATCATGTGCTTTACCCAAAATCTAGAGTCTAGAAGTGATTCCTGCATTTACCAGTCCCACTTTGCTCCCAGTGAATGTGATGCAGTGCATCGTCTCGCCGTCGTTTCTTCCCTGGTTACACTGTCCACCTTGCGACCATGTACTCGTAGCAGATGCCATGCAAGACGTTCACATTACAGAGGCTCTGCCAATGTAGTCGAAATGCAGCCCTTTCGGGACAGTTTGTATTATACAGTATTGTACAGCCATGCATTACCGAGATCCTTGAGGCTGTCCACGCCATCGTCTTGCAATCCAGCTCGGTCATGGCTTGTGAACCGCCTCGCCGTCCTTGCCTTCTTCTGTGCTCGGCGAGGAGCTCCCAAGACATGCTGCCCCATCACCAGCATCCGACACAGCCCGCTGCCGTTCTCCAGACTCTTTTACAGACGCCGTGTAGAGCGTGTCTGAACCCTCGCTGCCAGAAGGGTGAATCTCGCTCGGCAGCTCTTGCGATGAAGCACGTTTAACCTCGCCGAGCATCCAGGTCTCGTTGGCGCTTGGGCCCTGGGCCGTCATCTCCTCCCCGTCCAAAGACTCATCCATGACGTCCCAGGTGATGTCCTCGTCGGACCGGTCTTGCATGAGCTTGTAGCCCTCATCCCACGAGAAGTGCCTTCCCGCAGCTACCTCCTCTGCAAGCTGCACAAAGGTGTGGACCGACTCATCGGTGAGCTCTTGTTGCTGGCGACTGCCTGGCGGTCCCGCGTGGAGAGAGAGCTCCTGTCGCTGGCCGCCGTGCTGACCTGCCTCGATGCTGCTGTAGCGGAGGGTATGACCTTGCCATACCAGGTCGACGACCTGATGAATCTCGAGGCCCATGAAGGCGTATGGAATGTCCGTGGTCTGATCTTGAGTGGTCGAGAGCCACTTGCCGGGAATGGAAAAGTGCAGTCGACTCGGGGTCCTGAGTCGTCCAGCCAGAAGATTGAATTCGGACGCTGCTAGGAATTCTTTGAGCGACTGCTGAGTGGCATCTAGGGGAAGCAGATGCTGCTGGGTGAGCCGCACGTCAACCGCCTCATCTGGCAGCAAGACATCGATCATGTGCCGAGAGGTGACGCCCTCGAGAGTCGAGTCGGGCGGAAAGGTGAATGTCGAAAGGTCAGTGTCAGGGTCTACCGGAAGCCTGAGGCGAATTTCGGGCACTGCGTTGCCCGGAGGCTGAGTCTGGGGCGGATCAGAAGAGAACTTGAGGATGATTGTCGTCGACTGAGTCACGCTGTTGTCGCTGTCGGCCGTCATAGATGTCAGAGATGCCGGATGTGGGACCACAGGAGAGAGAATGCGGCGACCCTTGGCCATTTTGGCTTCCCGGGTGTCGTGCCCAGTATGCAGAATGTGCCCAAACGTGGCCGTCAATCTATTTGCTGTCTCGTCATCCATTGTCTTGGGCGGTGTTTTCAACGACGCTACCCCCCCAGCAAAGTTGAGGTGCTCCTGTTCCGCGACAGCATCTTTGCTGATGGGATTGACGTAGCGAGACCATTGGCGTAACTTGTCCCTCCAGGACATGCCCCTCGTCTCGCGATGGTGTCCCACGAGGACACCCTTGCGAGTCTTTGGGTCGCTCGAGGAGCAGACTGTGTGGAGTTGACTGGACTGTGTCTTTGTCTCATGCCCAGCCAGTAGTCGTAAGACGACGTCTGCAAGGTCCTCTGTTCGCGAACTTGACGGCGTGTCTACAACTCCAGACGTAGTCATGTTGGGCCGGTCTCTGTCGGCAAGCCACGATATTGAGAGTTCCTAGCTTACCGTCAGCAATATGATTGGGAAGAGATGCGGACCAGAACGTACCGAGTTCTTCTTGTTGTGCTGGAGAAGTGTGTTGGTGATGCGCCCAAGCTCTTCCAGGATGGGCTCAGCGAGATTGTCACCATCTACGTGCTGAACCGACACCTTCCTACTTGTGATTGATGCTGCGATTTCGTCCATCCTCGTGAGTACTGTGGCGGCCGTCGACTTGCGAGCGTAAATGGCCAAGCGAGACTCTTCGATCTTGGCCGAGATTCGCTCATTGTTAGATTTATCAAGATAGTCGGCGCTCAAGGATTCAATGACACGGCTTGTTGGCCCTGTAGGACAAGGTTAGAGGCAAGTCTGATCACGAGGGAGAGGACTAACGTACGGGCAATGAGCCGAAAGACATCGGGCCGAACCCAAACCAGAGTCCTTCCTAGACCTTCCACCTGTTCTTGAATCTCCAATCTCCACAACGTCGTCAGGATTAGGACTGCCTGCTGCTGCTTCGGCTTGAGACTGCCCCACTGATTCGACTGAGCCGCCTGCCAAGCTCCTTGCTTGACCATCCAAGGGTACGACGGCGCGCCGTTTGCCTGCAAGTTGTGCTCCCAGTCCCCCTTGTTGAAGTAGCCGACCAGCTGCTCTCGCGTGAACCCGTCGACAAGGGCATTCATCAGCTTCTCAAAATCTTTCCTCCGAACAACGGTCGTGTCGCTGGGACGCAGCTCGTCGATGTTCTTGCGCACTACTTCTGAAAAATCAAAACCTGCTCCCTCTTCCGCGGGAAGCACATCTTGCCAGTGCAGCGGCACGCCAGAGGCTACAGCCTCCTCTTCAAGAAGGACAGCTGCTCTCCTGGGCCTTTTCATCTTATTTGGATTTTTGATGATCAGTGCCTCGACTGGCTTGCCGAGCGCCTCAACACCAAGGCGGTGGTGTTGGAGTAGGTCATGGCGAAAGTGTCTCGAGGGTTCGACTGCGACGGCTTCGTCGATTGGGAGCTCGTTTGCGGCCAACATTGTTTCCTCCATAGGAAGCTCGTTTGCAACTAGTATTGTTTCGTCGATTGGGCGCTCGCTCTGTGTAGGGGCCTCCGAGGGTTCAGAAATTGGCTCGACCATCTCTGGTAGCACGGGGATATTCGCAGCAACTTGAGTCGACGGCTTGTCCCCGTCCTTGCGCGGCAGCTCCCATGCGGCAGGTTCGTCATCTTGTCGGTTGACCTTCCTTTTCCCTCTCCGACCGCGACCTCGGCTGCCGCCTCGCCTCTTGTGTTGACTATTGAGTGCAGCATGATCCAGCGACCCGGAAATCAGCGCCTCTATCCTTTCCTTGCTCTGGGCAGCCCAGTCGGAGGCGAACCGTCGCGGCCGGTCACCTTGAATGGGGCTGTTGTAAGCGACAAGCGGCGCACTGCGCTGTGCGAGGCTGAGTCGACATGTCAGGCAAACGCGTGACAGGGCAGCCGTCCTTGAAAGCATCAATAAACGTTGGAAGAAAGGCCCGTGGAAGAATCAGCCGTGCTGCAACAAGAAATGTTCATCAAGGTTGGAGGTCAGAGCGTTCAGTAGGTAGAGCTCGGGGAAATTTGCGGCGGCGATAAGCGATAAGGAGTACAGAGGTCCCTGACGTCGACGCGTCTACAACGGCTGACCGCGTCTCACAATTACTTGCCTGCCCCTCATCGCCAGAAGACCATTCGATCTCTGCCAATCGTTGCGAAACTCTTTGAATGAGATACGATTTCAATCCAAGAATAAAGCACTTGACGAACGGCGCTCCCCTGACATCCATCTACTGCAACCACAATGCCTCCACCACAGAGGAGACGACGTCCGGTATGATCGCAGCCATCGATTGTGGAGACGTTCTGATTAACAGCCCAGCAGGTCGAAGAGGATGACTCGGACGAGGACTCGCGTCCGCGACAGCGCCAGAATCGCGACATGTCAGACGAAGAAGCCGGAGACGAGTCCGGAGACGGTATGGACATGGACGGTGACCCAGCTCACCGCGCCGACAATCAGCTTGCGAAGAAGCTTGTCCGCTATGCCATCTCGTGCGAGTACTCGAGGACGGCGATACGCCGCGATGGAATCAAGGAAAGAGGTAAAGACAAACTGATGCAGGTTCGCTCTCTTGTGGCTGACACAGCGTCTAGTTCTTGGCAACCAAGGACGGTCCTTTAAGCGAGTCTTCACGTTGGCGCAACAGCAGCTGCGAGACGTATGGGGCATGGAGCTGCGAGAGTTGCCGGTCCGAGAAAAGATGTCACTACAAGAGAAGAGACAGGGTTTGTGACTTTGGTCTGATTGATATGACCCAGGCTGACGTGTTGGCAGCCATGAAGGCAAACTCCCAGCTAAAGACAGGGTCGGGGGCTTACATCCTATCCTCCACACTACCCGGGCCATACCGAAGCGCGGCAGTACTCAAACCGTCAAAAACACCGAGCGCAGACGACGAAGCTACCTATGTCGCTTTCTACACCATGGTCGTCTCCCTGATATGGTTGAACGCCGGCGAGCTCAGCGACCAGAAACTGAAGCGGTACCTCATGCGGCTGAATGCCGACCAGAATGTCTCCAACGAAAAGACTGAAGCTACGCTCAAGAAAATGGAGAGACAAGGATACGTGGTGCGACAGGTGGAACGACCCCCGGTAGGCCAAGACGGCGAGCATACGATCACCTGGCATGTTGGGCCACGAGCAAAGGAAGAAGTAGGGCTCGATGGAGTCATGGGTATGGTCCGCGAGGTGTATGGAGAATGGAACTCGGACTTGGACAAGAAGCTGCGTTCAAACCTGGGACTGAGAAACAAGGCACCTGCAGGGGCCGACGAGGACCCGGACGGAGCTGGAGAAAGCAGCAGGGTAGGCGATGGCGACGGAAGCGATTAGATGTTTCAGCCAGCAATTGACCTCCAACCTTGCATAAATTTGCCTTCCATTGGTGAAGGGTCACAGCGAAGCCACTATGTATCCCGTGAAGAAATGTACATGCAGTATCCCATCCGTACTGGGGTATCTTTCCCTTGACGCCATTCCGTACGCCAAAAACAACATCTCAAAAGTCTTTTCATGGCGCGTCAGGTTGTTCAATCACGCTGAGGGACCACCTCGTC
Source organism: Tolypocladium ovalisporum (assembly GCA_024340015.1). Taxonomy (NCBI): domain Eukaryota; kingdom Fungi; phylum Ascomycota; class Sordariomycetes; order Hypocreales; family Ophiocordycipitaceae; genus Tolypocladium; species Tolypocladium ovalisporum. The sequence continues at coordinate 23,551 of JALHBZ010000181.1, read as the reverse complement.
CCCTTCACGGGGCGGCGGAGGTCCGCAAGGCTGGACCATTTTCTATTCGCGAACGGTTAGCCTCGGTACCGACGTGGGCTCTCAGGGGGGGGACGTACGCGAATCAGCCGCGCCCGCGTGATGGCGATGGGCTCATTCTCGGCAAGCGCAACGTAGGCAAGCAGAGGCCGATGACCGACGATGGACGAAAAGGTATCGCGCTGGATGTTTGTCTTCCATTCCCAGCTCGTGGTGTCGGGGTGGCCGGTGCCGACGAACTTGGCCTGCAGGCGTTCGAGTTCTTGTTGGTTTCGGAGCTTGTCGGCCTACGGAGAGACAGTGAGTACAGATGGACTTTGCTGCCGGGGTCGTTTGGGAGTGTTCGAGAGTCTTACCATTGTTGCACAGAGTGACGGATCGTTGCGAAGAGGTTGTGCCGAGGTGGTTGTCGACTTGGCTGACGAAGACGCTGCAAATTCGCTGGAGACCGAGAAACTGCAGTAAGGGTGGGCGCAGAACTGTCACACTGGTGCGCCTCGAATGTGTAGATTGTCAATCGCGAGACTTGCCAGCGGAGAGGTGGATGTTGAAGAAGCTCCCAAAAAGCTGGCTGTCAAGTTGTTGCGCCCAACGGTTAAATTTCGGGCGGAGCGCCGAGCACGCTCGATCGCCGCCGGCAACACTTTGAGACTACTCGACGCTCTTCTCTCAACAACGCAAAGACCAATCTCAAGGTGATCTTCATTTGGTCTTAAAACTACTCTAACGCGATTCCTCGGTTTCTTTGGGCAGCAGGATACAAGCTCGGCCAGCGCATCGGCTCATCACCCCTCTTATCGCTGAACTCGCGACTGAGAGCAAGAGACTGAGGGCCGCCACTTGTTTCGTCGCAACACGAGTCTAGGAAGCTACTGCATCACTCGCGACTGAGACAGGTTCTTGCTTCTAACTGTTGGAGCGGCCGTGTCCGCCGCGTCGCACTCACAACATGGCCGTGCCATCTATCCACGCCATGCCAGAGCACTGGACCGAGCTCAGTGCCGCCAAGAGACAGAAGCGACTATGCTCCGAGGACGTGGAAGTTTTGAAGGCATCTTGCGCAAAAGATTGCGGGAAGACGCACGTGGCAGAGTGTTCCACTTGCTATGCCAAAGTTCTTGATCGAATGCGACTGAGATACTCCGAGAGCAAAGATCGAGAGTGGTTCTCACAGAGACGAGCCTTCTTGAATGAGCTAGAGGGACTCTTCCAGGACGCAAAAGACCGTAAGAGAAGCCTCAAGTTCATCGAGGCGAGGATAGAGTCCGAAAAAGAGGCATGGTATCGCTGGGTCCTTCGAAAGTACCCCGAGTTCATCGCCGTATCCGACCGTGGCGTCAATCAGGATGAATTAAGGGGCATGCTGGATGACCCCGATCGGTCGCGCGAAGAGATGGTGAGCCTGATGCTTGAGGGGGTCGGCAAGCCAGCAGATTGGCCGGCGAGCGTGGAGGCATTTGCGGGGAAGGTGGCCGAGGCGAAGGCAGATCCCGAGGAGCTGAAGAAGCTCTACGTTGCCGAGTTCTTCATCAGCCAGCCCACGGGCAACGTTTTGGAGAATGCGCAAAGGTATCTGGACGAGTACACGGCCAGCGAGACAATGCTGCTGGAGGACATCATCGATAGGATCGCTTCGGATTTCCAAGAGAACAGGGTGTCTCAACCCCAACGGGACAATCACCAAAAACGACTCGACGAGCTTCGCAGAGCAAAGACGGCTTTTGAACAGAACAAATTGCAGGCTAAGGGCCAGCTATCTGGACAATCCTTGGGCGCCAGCGAGGAGTTGTACAACCTGCCTCCCTGTCACGTCTGCCAGAGGACCGTAGGCTCTAAAGGAGTCCTTTCGTGTTCTCTGTGCCAAGCAGTCACGCAAATGGGAGGCGTCAAGAAGCTGACGGTCTATTGCTCCGAAGACTGCCTTCACAAGGGCCATGTGAGTCTCTCGGAAAAGCGACGGCTTGGAGCTAGGAAAGCTGACAGTCTGGCAGGGCAATCATGTCGAAGCAGAGCACGACTGCGAAGCCGGTGAAAGGTGCGTGCAGTTGCGGGACGAAGATGTGGAAATGGACGACGGTACCTCTTTGGCGGCTTCGTGCAAGGAATGCATTGGCCAGAAGCGGATGACGCTGTATTGCTCAGACCGCTGTGCGAGAGAGAACATTGCCGAGCATAGGCAGAGTGCGCACGGAGTCAAGACGCTGGGCGGGAACGCTCAGGATCTTGTGGCTCCGGCAGAACAAGTGGTGGAGGCTACGCTGCAAAAGCAGAATCCTGGCTTGAAGATGTCGCGAGTCGGCTAGAGCAGCGTCGCATTTGGCTGCTGCAGTGCTGTGTGCGATATTTATACCCTTGACGAGGCGATGTGCATAGAGACGGGAGACGGCAGTTGATGGATGTTCGACTCTTTGCTTTCGCCTCGACCTCTATGTGACTCTGGCATTGATCATGACCGACATACCTATGTAGCCTTTGAGAGGCACTCGTGCGTTGTGCAAAGCAACGCGCCGGAGCGTGTTGCGGAGATGCTCCTCTCAACGGTGGCCCACTTTGGCTCCTCCATCCGAACGACAGCGGATCTTGGGACCCGATTCGGATTGTCTTTGCGCCGCCAGCCACTACACCGGCGCCGTGTCGCCGTCCGGGACGCAGAAGAATCATCGGCTCCGTTCGCGCCCAGCCTCGAGTCCGCATTCTTCATTTTCCCCCGAGGTGCTGCGTCTGGCCCCTGCAAGCTTGGCTAGCTGACTGGCCCAGAATTCCCCTTGTCTTCTTCTGCCTGCCATGGACGCCGCCGCCGCCGACGACGACGACGGCGCGCCCGGCAGCGCCACTCGGAAGAGGATCTCGACGGCATGCGAGGCCTGCCGGGCCACCAAGATCCGCTGCCGGCCCAGTGAGCAGCCTGGCGTTTGCGTAAAGTAAGGCAGGACGCTGTGTGCTTGTGCGGAGATCTGTCGTGTTTACTAACGACCTCATCAGGTGTCTCGCGTCAAAGAGGGAGTGCATCTCGCGAACAGGCCCGCGGATTCGCCGGTCAAAGAGGGCCAAGATGTAAGCTCATGTGAAGACCTTTTTACGATAATCAAGGGTTTTAACCACTCTCATAGAGCAGACGACAAACAGCCGCAGCCTCGTCCGTCGGGTTCGTCTAGGACCTTTAGTATCGACTTTGCCGTCTCCGCCAAAGCCGAGGTCGACGACTGCTTCGAGTCCCTACGCGACTCACATGAGCAGTTCATCGACAGCCTACTACCGACCGACGGCGACGTGGACATGTCTCAATGGACTCCCTCCGTCATGGGCGGCCTCGAGACCCCGCCAGCCTCGTCGACCAACTCCCACTCCATCCAAGACTTCCAGGGCAAACCGACCTTTAACCTCTCCTCGGCCGCCTCTCTTCTAGAGTCCTTTCGCTCCATGCTCAACTACTTTCCCTGCATCGTCCTGCCCTCGGATGCATCCGTGCCGCACCTGGCTGCCACGCGGCCCTTTGTCCTGCTGGCCATCCTCGCTGCCGCGTCGGGCTCCAAGACGCTCCAAGGCCACAGCCTGTACGATGATGAGTTTCGAAAGGTGCTGGGCTTGAAGTTTGTCGCTGGAGGCGAGAGGAGTCTGGAGCTCCTTCAGGGTATTCTCATCTACTGCGCCTGGTGAGTTTCGCGTGACTTTGCCTGCAGGGACTTAGCAGAAGTTTGACGCTACCAGGTACCCATTTCACCTGCGCCCAAAGAACAAGCAAGCGGTTCAGTACATACGTATGGCGGCCGACTTGGTCCATGATCTCGAGTTGGACCAGGAGTTCCCGCCCAATGCCGGGCAGCCACAGCGTGAAGTGACGGACGAGCAGCTTGACGGTATCCGGGCGTATACTGGCTACTGCTACATCGCCTCGACGTGAGTATCGGCACCCGCTTGGCACGGGCCGTGGTTGACCCCAGCTAACGAGCCCAGATTCGTCGTCGTCTGGAAGAACAAACGCGGAGTGTCGACCAGCTTCACGTCTTGGACCACCACGTGCTGCGATATCCTCGAGCGCAACGCACAGGTCGAGGGCGACTTGGTGCTCGCCGCGCTGTTGCGCTCATCAAGCATCCTGTTTCAGGCAGCAGAGGCCATCCACGAGCGCCAGAACCAGCAAGAACAGTACAGCCGCCTCGTCTTGGGCGGCCTGGAGTTGCAATTCCAGGACTTCAAGGCACGGCTGCCTGCCAGGGTGGCCGCGTTAGGTACCAGCTTGTTGCGATTCGTCCGTGCTGTGACGCCAAGCTGACTGTCTGCAGTGCCTGTTGACCTGCAGCTCATGTTCATCGACTTCTACATCGACGGCGGGCCTTTGCTCAAACTCCCCCGCGCGACGTGTGCCTTTCCTGCGGGGAGCACATCTCTGCCGCCGATCTCGTCCAAACTGTGCGATGCCACCATCAAGGTCCGCAAATTCCTTGATCACTACAGCCAGCTCGCGGAAGCGGAGTTCTTGTTGTTCACCCTCAATGACTGGGCGCGACTCATCCTGGCCGTGGTCCTGGCTCTTCGCCTCTCTTTTCCATCACCGGAATGCCCAGAGTTTGACTCGTCGTGGGCTCGCTCGCACCTTCGATTTGACGAGTTCTTGTCCCAGATATGCCAGAAATCAGACCTGACTCCGGCTACCAAGAAAGTCGACGTCCTCTCCGCCAGCCGGGTCATCTTGGGCGTCGTGCAGGAAAAGTATCGGCGTCGGCTGCAGGCGCTAGAGGCATCACAAGTGACGACGCCGGGCAAGAGCGTTGGCTGTCCGATGTTGGATGGTAGCCTAAGCCAGTACTACCCACTCTGGGATGCAGGTTTCGGGCCCATGGCAATGCCGCAGCAGCCAGTGGCTGGGTCAACTGAGACGAGCAAAGCAGTCTTCCACGACCTCTGGGCAACCATGACGGTGGGGTGGGCCGATGAGGACGACGCGTCCGCGGCAGGGCAGTGGTGATGCGATATGCCCGAGGAAGTGGATGCATGTATCATAGGAACGGCCGTCTTTTTCACTTCTCAACGTCATAGCGGACAGAACCGGCAGAATCGTGCAAAATTATGGCAACTACTGACGCCTCCAAGTCACGAGTGAGCAATACTCGGTATTGAGTTCCTCCAAAGCACTGCGATTATCAAGTATGTATCCCGAGAATAGTCGGCGTGTCCAACAAAGGGCGAAAGACTTGATTCGGATAATTGGAAAGGAAGAATGGAAGATGAAAGGGACGGTGAGGCATTCGAGCGAGTTACTCCTCGTGCTCCTCGCCGGGAACCTCCTCGCCCCAGTTCTCTTCCTCCTCCTCATCATCAGCGTTTGCCTCTTGATACTGCTGGTACTCAGAAACCAGGTCGTTCATGTTGGACTCGGCCTCGGTAAACTCCATCTCGTCCATGCCCTCGCTCGTGTACCAATGCAAAAAGGCCTTGCGACGGAACATGGCGGAGAACTGGTCGCCGACGCGCTTGAAAATGTCCTGGATGGCTGTCGAATTACCCACGAATGTCGACGACATCTTCAGGCCCTTTGGCGGGACGGAGCACAGCGCCGTCTGCACGTTGTGAGGAATCCAGTCCACAAAGTAGCCCGAGTTCTTGGTTTGTGCCTTGCGCATCTGCTCCTCAACCTCCCTCATGGCCATCTTGCCACGGAAGATGGCAGAGCACGTCAAGAAGCGGCCGTTGCGGAAGTCAGAGCCGGCCATCATGTTGCGAGGGTCCAGCAGCTGCTGGGTCAGGTCGGCCACAGACGTGTTGCGGAATGAGGAGGCGCCGCGGCCCGTCAGTGGCGCGAAGCCGACCATGAAGAAGTGAAGACGTGGGAAGGGGACCTGCGGCAGGGAGTCAGCGTCATTGGCGCTCCGGCTCATGTTCATCATTGCAAGGCTCCTACCAAATTGACACACAGCTTTCGCAGATCCGAGTTGAGCTGGCCGGGGAACCGCAGCGAGGTCGACACGCCAGACATGACAGCCGAAATCAGGTGGTTGAGGTCGCCGTGCGACGGGGTGGTGAGCTTCAGAGTGCGTTTGCAAATCTCGTGCAACGCCTCGTTGTCAATGCAGAACGTGGCGTCCGAGTTCTCAACCAGCTGGTGCACGGAGAGCGTCGCGTTGTACGGCTCAACGACGGTGTCGGACACCTTGGCAGACGGCACAACGGAGAAGGTGGCCATCATACGGTCAGGAAACTCTATGGTGAGGCAGATATCGTCAGCACCTCGCGCGGGCGATGGACGGGATCGAGTTCGGGCACTGTACCTTCTCGGATCTTGGACAGCAGCAGCGTGCCCATACCAGAGCCGGTGCCGCCGCCGAGGGAGTGGGTGATCTGGAATCCCTGCAGACAGTCGCAGCCCTCGGCTTCACGACGGACAACGTCAATGACCTGGTCGACAAGCTCCGCGCCCTCGGTATAGTGGCCCTTGGCCCAGTTGTTGCCCGCACCGGCCTGGCCAAAGACGAAGTTGTCTGGGCGGAACAGCTGGCCAAGTGGGCCGGAGCGCACAGCATCCATTGTGCCGGGCTCCAAGTCGACGAGCACGGCGCGAGGCACATACTTGTTGCTAGACGTCTGTGACAAGCAAGGGGAATCATGTGAGAATGGCTGCGACACGAAGGGCGAGAGTCAAGATGCAGGATGGTGTGCGTACCTCGTTGAAGTAGACGTTCATGCGCTCAAGCTGAAGGGGCGAGTCCCCCTCATACCTAGGCAAGGCTGTGAGCATCGCGATTCATTTCATGCTGCTGGGGCGACCGCAGCCTGCGGCGAAGCACGTACACGCCATTGCCGTCGAGACCATGCTCGCCCGAAATCGTCTGCCAGAAGGCAGAGCCGACTTGGTTGCCCTGTCCGACGCGTTAATGAGGCGCCCTTGCGCGATATGACTGGCGGCGCTGCTCAATACTTACACATTGGCCGGTCTGGAGGTGCACCTATGGATTGCGAAACGGAGCTCACGGTCAGCATAGCCATTCCAAAGCTGGCGACTTGACTCTAGGGCACTCACAATCTCGCGCATTGTCGGATAGAGGTGAGATGGTGCGATTTGAGTGACGCGATGGTTGAGGCTCGCGTGATTGTAAATTTCAGGGAGGTCAAAACAGCGGCCTTATAATCCGACGGGCAGGTCAGGCATCGAGAATGGCCAAGCACCTGCCCGGATTAATTACAGCTGCCTGATGCCCCGGACGACGGCACCAGCGGCAGGCCAGGCGGCAACGGCTGCCTGAGCCAATCGGCGGGCATCGTCTCCTGGTGGTCGGGTGCTATTAGATTATAGCGGAGCACAAAGTGGATTGCTCAACCCCTGAGACACACCACTGTTGGCGACGATGGGTGCTGCTACGGAGCAATTGCTGAAGCAAATCGATACCTAATAAGGTGCGTGTAGATTGCCCCAGGCACTCGACGGCCCGGCACTCGCCGCAGCTACAGAGGACGGGCCGAGGCTTTGCAAGTTGGAAGGGTGGATGGATGATGGATAGATGGGCCGCATTTCGACACCACCCACACACCTGGCTAATAAATCACCTAGTTGAATTTTCATGACGCGCCACCCTAACGGTCTGCGATGACCTCGAAACACAACGGTCCATTACTCATTGAAATCTAGGGTATTCCACCACATTAAACTCTTGAACTCAACCTGTCTTCTACCAAGCCAAAGGGAAAGTAGCATGATCGCGTACCCTCACTTCGTACGCGATGCTCAAATAACCGTGCCCTTGTGCTGCTTCTTGTCCACGCGATAGTTTTTCCAGACACCAACGGCCGGGATGCCGAGGACCAGGACGGCCGTCGCAGAAATAGCGCCGTACTTTTGGCTCTGGCCCCAGGCGAAATTGACGGCATCTCGGGTCGGCGACCCGACCGGGTACGTCTGCTGCAGGAGGTAGCCGCCGAGATAGATCTTGGACACCTGGTCCTGCGCGTCGGCTGGGAGCCTGTCCTGGAGAGCTCGGCGGAATGCGTCGGCGTTGATTGCGGCCGACACGGCGTCGCCGATGGCACCGCCAATGTTGGCAAACAGCCCGAGGAGAGACAGCATCATGGGCACGCCCTCACGGTCGCTGGCGGCCATGACAGCCATGTCATTGCCAATGACGACGGTGCCGCCGCCAAAAGCGATGAATATCTGGCACATGATGATGTATCCGATATCTGCGTCCTGTCCGCGGAAGTGAATCATCAGCCCGGCGCCGAGGAACATGAGCGGCAGCCCAAAGCACAGGACGGTGTACTTGAAGTGCTTCGTGTAGCGCACCCACAACCCGAAGACGGGGCCCCAGAAGCACGAGCCGACGTTGTAGATTTGCGTCATGTAGCCGGCCATGTCCACGTCGAGGTTGTACACGACGGTAACGAAGCTGTAGAAGTTGAGGTCCCACGAGTAGAAGCTGAAGTAAAGGATGGCAGCCATGCAGCAGGCGCCGAGGACGGTGCGCTGCCGGAAGAGCTCCCAGCGGATAAAGTGCGTGCGGGCAAACCACTTTTCCCAGGCTGCAAAGACGAAGAAGAGCAGGAAGCCAAAGACGACCATGGCGATGAAGGTGGCGCTCCCGTGGGTGGCTCTGCCGTAGCTGACCAGGCTAAAGGGGAGCAGGAAGAGCACAAAGGCTGCCATGAGGATGAGAGCCCCGACAACTAATGCTCGTTAGCCGTTGTCCTCGCCATGCGCGGCACATGCCACACAAGAACGTACCGTCAAACTCGTGCAAGTAGTACTTGATCGACTGCAACGTTGTGCGCCCGCTCGGCTGGCGGGTGAAGATGCCTAGGCGTTCCGCCTTTCTCTGATAGAGCTTGAAGACGACGGCCAAGGGCACAAATACAAAGGGCTGGATAATGGCAAACGAGCCAATTGCCCAGCGCCAGGAGCTATTAGCCAAGAACGCCTTGGCCGCAAGGGGGCCCGTAAAGGCCGTGCAGATAAAGGGCGTCGACGCGAAGCCAAACGCAAACGCACGACTGCGCAGCCCGGACGTGTCGGCCATGAAGATGTCGAGAATCATGTAGATGGCATCATAGCCGATCCAGTAGAGCACGTAGCCAGCAGCGTAGCCATCGGGGCCGTTGCACGAGGCCAGCACGATGATGCTGAGAATGTAGACGCCGAGGAAGACGAGGAAGCCCTCGGCGCGGCCCCAGATGTTGAGCGTCTTTGCAATGGGCAGCTTGAGCACGCCGCCGATGATGTTGGCCAGGATCGAGGCCGTGGTGATGGCGGGCGCCGTCTTGAAGTCGGCGTAGGCGGCGAAGGAGGAGGAGCCGAGCATGGACTGCTGGAGCGCCAGCATGAAGAAGCAGACCCAGATCCTGCAACGTCAATGGCCTGTTAGCCGGAGCCGGCAGCAAAGCCGCTGAGTTTTGCGACATACCAAGCGTAGGTAAAATAGACGGCCTTTTTGCTCCAGACAAGGGCCGCGGCCTCTGCTTTCTGGACACCGAGATCGGAGCCTGGGTCACCCGGTCAGGATTTGCCTGGACTTCCTTTTCATTGCGCGCCTCCAGACTCAACGTATAAAAGTCACTCGTTGTCGCATCCTGGAAGACGCGGGGCTGATCCTTGGTAGCTTCAAAGTCGCCCGCCGGCGTGGCATCGGCGCTCTTGTAGTCGCCAATGGCGCGACGGAGATGCATCTCGCTGGGAATCCACGGGGCACTTTGATTCGAAGGAGATGCGGCGGCTCGACTCTGACCAGTGTCGCCCACGCCAGGGCCGAGGTGGTGGGAGACTCTGCATATTTGTACAAACATGCAGTCGGTCGGTCGCAAGCAGCTCGGACATCAGCCGGCGGCAAACAAGCGGCATCGCATAGTTCGTACTTGAGGCGGCATCCGCGTTGCCGATCGCTCCACCTCTATACAGGATGTATGCCTGGCAGTGTGACCCCCAACGAACACCACCAGTCCCTCCCGGAGCGAATCACTGGACGGTGATGTCGCCAGCTGCGGATCTGATTAGATTGTGGGATCCAAGACAACCTGACCTCCCAAGTAGTCTGTGTTCTCATTGGGCGCGCGCCACACAAAAGGACCACCACATTCTTCAACTGCCCGCGGCAGTGAGGGCGTCATGGCGCCACCCGGGAATGCGCCGGTCGTGGTGGTAAGAAGCGCGAATCATTGCTTGGACGATTAGGAAATTCTTCGCCAGCGTCAAAGAAGCGTCCTCTCCTGTGCGGTGGCTGAGACTAGGCATCGCCAGTTGGCTTGGCCGAGTTGACGAGGACGGCGTCGCATCGTTGACTGCCGCAAAGCGAAGAGACGGCGGTCGGCCCCGATGGGCGCATGTCTCATCCCAGAGTCCATGCATATGCCAGCTCTGTTTTGGTTATAGACCCATTCGTCCATGGCGATGGAACGGCCTGGCCGAGGTCTTGTGCGACTTTCGGAGGAGCAGGCAACAGGATTCTTTTTTGCTCCTCCAGCGCTTACGGCCACAACCCTGTTTCCCTCCCAACAGGCCTGTCCGGCTGCTGCCGAAAATGGAAGGGTAGCCGACACTCCGGGACTGCCGGCAGGCTTGTCGCAATGAGAATCAAATCAACTGCGCCGCTAACAAAGGGACGGCTTTAACGCCTCGCGAGTAAGGCTGACGATGCAGGGCTTCGAGCCTTGCAAGGTGACACTCCGTGGGCCTTCTAGTGGAAGATCCGAAAAGTGGAACAGTCCAACTCACGCATGTGGACTGTGGATAGCAGAGCGCCATTGCTTACTTCGGCGTCCCGCTCCGAAACCTTGCAGAGAGGGGATTGAAACAGGTTTGAGTAATTGTAGAATGTAGAGGACGGTGAGGTCTGGAACGAACAAGTGGGCGGACATTCGGTCTGCCAGCCCATGTTCAAGTACCGCACACGACAGGCGTGCAACCGAAACATAATGGTAGGCCCGAGGCATGCCGCCGCGCCCAATGCCGACCAATACTTCCGAGCCTGCACCGCTTGCCCATCACTAGGCCAATCTCTGCATTTAATGTAGCTTGCAAGTAGGTCGAAGCAGTCTGGTATTGGGCTCGTCTTGCAGCTCCGGAGGAGCGGCCCTGGTAATATGAGGTCGGCATCAAATTCATTGCCGTGTCCATTGTTACAGTAGAGCAGGGCTGGACAAGGCCATGGACAATTCATCGCGTTACAATTTTACACTTAGGACTTTGCACTCACTGTCTGCTGCTTCATATGACAATATGGCTCCATATTCTGTCTAGGCTTTGCATTTTCCCCTGATCCCGTCCCCGATTTCCATGCAGCTCGCATAGTACTCGTACACTCTGCCCAGTTGATGAGCTATCACCGAATACTCTATCTCACGCAAGCACCCAGCGTCTCAAGTCATAGCTCTTTGTACCATTATGGTGCCTTTGGCTCATCATCAGCTCTCGGAACGTTGCCGCTGCGCAAAACAAGTGGCCTCGTCTGCTGCTGCTGCTGCTGCTGCTGCGATCCAGACTGCTGAGGGCTCGTGCCCGTGCCTGGCCTTATCTGCTCCTGTAGCTGCCTGCCAGACTGGTTGGCTCTCGTTCTTCCTCTGGCCATGGCCGCTATCGGCTGTCCCTGCTGTCCCTGCTGCCGCTGTTGCTGCTGTTGCTGCTGCTGTTGCTGTTGCTGTTGCTGCTGCGTTCCCAAGAGGTTCATGGTCCGCTGGCGAGCCTCAGAGGCATTCCACCCACGGTGGTAGTCAACGAAAGAGTAGGCGTCATTCGCTGGCAGTCCCAGCCAGACCTCAATCGGAAGAACAAACATGAGTAGGACCGGTCCCGATTTCCACCGAGCATTGATCTCAATGCTTCCGATATAGGCAGGCAAGTTGGTCGTCAGCCAGCGCGCCCACTGTATTGGGTTGGGAAGCGTGTTTTCCTTGGCGACCTGTGTCTTGTCAGTCTTGAGCCTCCTATATATACCCTCAACCCTGGTCTTGTGGCTTACCTTGACTGTCATGAAGACATGGGAGTATTTTGATACGCCCTTGAACTGAGTCAAAGCCGGCTGTGGTGATGATGGTGTCGTCTGGATGTGATGGAAGAGAGCTGGTGGACGAGAAGTGCTCATCCTGTGAATAGGCATAGACATGCCGGTTAGGACGGATTCTGACGAACACAGCAAAGAGACGAGCTGTGTAGTAGCGATTGATTCGCCTTTGGCCTCTTTGAGCTTGTCGATCAGGGCGCGGGTGAAGCTCGCTTGCGGGTTCAAAGCCGCTGTCGACTCCCAGGCCGAGGCGCCGAGCAGCTCGATATCAGACTTTCGCAGGTTCGCAAGTCCAGAGGCACAGCAGTCCATGATAGCCAGTTTCTGATCCCTTTTTGAGTTCATAATACGGGACTCGAAGGACGAACTGAGCAGGGACCATTTGCAGTACGGCGCTTGTGGGTGGCCGTTTTTCTCCAACGATCCGCAAACAATGAGCTCCTTGGTTTTGTCATCCATGAATCCGTGACCAGAAAAGTATAGGCAGAGAAGAGCCCCGGTGCTCTCATCTTGGGACGCATTCTGATTGAGGAACTCATAGCAGACGTGCTGAGCTTTCGATAAAGCTTGCGTATGCGGTAGGGCGCAGTCAATCGTGTGCCTAAACACGGTCCAATTATACGTTCGCTCTAGAAAGCCTAGAAATTCGTCACGTAGCGGCACGACATCCTTGATATCCGTTACGGAAAAATCGAGGGCGAGAATCGCCGCTCGATCAAAGCGTCGGCCACCAGTTGGGAGCAGGTCGTTGACCGTATGCCGTAGGTCTGCAAGGAATGGATCGAGGCTAGGAAGTTCTGCCGTGGGCCTTTGGGAGCGAGGCGGGCGGATACTCTCGGGCGACAAGGATCTGCTTCGTTTAGGCATCTTGTTCAAAGAAGCTGAATGTCGAGTTTCGCGCGGCGTAGAAAGAAGAAGAAGATGGATCAAAGTCTGATGACGGGAGGGAGGGATTCAAATGAGAATGTGTAGACTGGCAATGAGAAGGAGAGAGTGCGAGGACAGGTGACGAAGCAGACGCAACAAGGCAAAGGTTAGTGTCGAAGGGTCAAGGCACAGAGAGTCGGTCAAACAAACCTAGTTGGAGGCTCAGGTCACAAAAGCCTTAACTCCAAGGCATCTGTTCATCGTGCAGCTCTCTGCTCCTATTCGCCCATTGAGCCACGATTATCTCCGCGCCACACCTTCAAGTTGCGTGATTCACGCATGCGAGGCGCCCTCATGACCGCGCTAAAGAACACTAGATGAACACGCATCGATGCCGAAAGAGAACAATGCTGATTCACTGCCGCTTAGGCTTTGAATGGTCGGGCAGTGTTTGCAAACGTCTTGAGGGCGCCTTGACCATCGCTGATTCACAGCCGGCCAATTGCAGAGGCATCGGTATACAAGTTGTACAGTCCCCGTCGTGCGCGTGACTGACGAAGCCAGAGAGTATTATGCCAACGGCTCTGAATACGAGCCCGACAGAGACTTCTGCCAAGTTCGGACTTCAAGGACCGTCAAGAGATTCAGAGAAGCCTCACGCGCCCTCTGGCTAGAAACAGTGAAGTTTCAGGTTCATGTGACATTGTTCGATGTTAAGTACCGGAAATTATGCTGAAAAAGGTATCTCGGCTTCAGGTCCTATCCCGTGACCTGAGCTCAATCGTTACAGCAGCACTGAATGCGCGGCGTCTTGGAGCAGGCGTCACCTTAAGTTCAATATGAAAGGCCTCTAGTGTGATATAGCTGTCCACTAACGTGAAGCGATAAATGTGCGAAAGGTCACAAATCGGTCATGTAGGACTCTTCCAATCTAAACTCTACTGAGCAACAATTAATACCCGAGCGTGTGCGTCAACAACTGTGTTTGACTCCACTTACTTCATGCCCTGATAATGTTAATGCTACGCAGAGATACAGGAAATGTCAAATGGCGAATGCTTTCCTGAATTAGGTTTTGTTGGTGTTGTTAGGCTCAGAGGCTAGCTCTTAATCTCAAGCCATGCATAAGGGCAGCGAAACCTACAAGTTACTACATGTGATCAATCCGAGCATAAAGTGGAGTTTGTCCACTTCGAGTACGAGTACACGCGCTCAAACAACAGAAAGGATCCCTGCCTCCAGGCATTCTAGAAGCATTGAGTCACGTGATTAGAGCCTAGATTTAGCGTGACTCCATTTCCGTGGTAGTGAAGACAAAGTTCAATGTGCCTTCGAGATTTATGATAAGAGCCAGCGCTCTGCCTCGGTGGATGAGGTATGTAGTGGCTGTGTGCTGTTTTGCCAACTTCCATCTGGTGCCATGAGCCTTTCAAGAGCTAATTGTTTGGCTTATGTGCTCTTGCGAGCCTTCTCATTGTCAGCAAAGGAGGCTTCCGACCTTGCCTGGCCGCCTTGTGAGCTCACAACCCGTATGCTTATTCTTGGCCATTGAGGTAGAGTTCTACTATTTGCACACAAGAAAATCTCTATTTGTACACAACGCCCCTTTTAAAGGAAAGCTACCGCCCCACCAGCTTGTACTCTCAGCTTCCAGTAAGTAGAGGTACTGCTTGATGCCCTAGCCCGTAGATGCCGCGAGGATACCAGCCTGTCTTTCGCGTTGAAAAGACTGAGCGGTGGGTAAGGTAGGTGAATAATATTGACGACGCCTGTATGAAGTCAGAAGAGATAGATAACGTAGCGACTAAGATATCGCAATTTTGACCTATAGGAGATATATTACTTTTCGCGCTACTAGTAAGTACCCGTTGAATATTGGTATACCTGTAGGTAAGAATGGCCTAAAATTAGCAAGGTATCTCTACTTGCTCAGCTTAGGCTATACAAGCGTCCGCCGAGCGTGCGTACAAATAGAGATCTGCTTGTGTGCAAATAGTAGAACTGTTGGGGTATAGCGGGGGCGGATTTGACGTCCAATAGCGGCGAGCGCGCCTTACCCCAGGGTATGCCACGATTCCCGGTGAGTGTACATGTACATTACCTTCATGGTTATTCCAGAAATTCCACACGCACCTAAGCTTCTATAGCTGTGGTGCATTTTCGGTCCCTTGGCAGAGACAGGTAGGTCCAATCCGACTGGGATATCGCGTAGGTATTGTATGAAGATGTTGAATTGCAACAGCTTCTAGTCGACATGAGAAACGAGACGTTGCACTTCCATAGATGGACTAGGTAAGGGAACCCCGCCTCATCTAGCGCCGGAGAAGAAATTGAGGGGCAAATGTTGGAGCGAATAGGCGGCTCAACCAAGTCCAGCTCGAAATCTAAACGAAAACGCAGTTGCCGTTCTGGGACGAATGGATTCGTACCCGAATAGGGAGCGCCACTGATGCGGAGGCTGTGTTCAAGCGGTCGGCCATGCTCGGCATTCTGCGTCAGGTGCCTGCCTGGCTCCTTAATCTGGTAAGGGTTTTGGTTTACGTGTATGTAGCAAGGAGTGAACGGCGGGTATGGCAACACAACTACCGTCTTGCTGGCGACGAGGCCCGCATCCGCTCTTCAACGTATAGCCTCGAAGCGTTCAGGCAGGGTTGCATCAGGGATCACGCCCCTTGCGTGGCGAGGCTATGAGGTAACGTTCCTCACTATTCTGGGACTTGAAGTTGCAATCAGCCATGCAGCAACTCAAGTTGGGTCAACAGCAGACCTCAACTGGGACTGTGTCAGATGTCGATCTCATCCGAAGAAGTATGTCGGCGAATTACATCTTGTTTCCATGATGCGTGTGATTTCTCAGCAGGGATGTCAGACGACACGTTACGGCGGGGTTTCTTGCCGGAATTTTGAGCAGACTTGGCTCAGGCAGGCTCTTTATCGTCAAGTACTTAAGAAGACTGGAGCTCCCCTCAGCATCTCAGGAGCAGTGCGATTTGGATCAGAGCAATCCATTTTCGTTTGGGCCTACTATTTTGTCAATATTCCCCCATACTCGTCATCCATCATACAAGCCTCCCTTAGCAAGATTACCAAGTTTCTATCATGAAGGTCATCGAGACTCTCGGCGCCGTCCTAGGACTCGCTGCCCTTGCCAAAGCCCACATGGAGATGAGCAACCCTCCGCCGTTCCGCTCAACTTTCAATCGCTACACCGGCGACGATATCGACTACGACATGATCTCGCCATTGGATTCAGACGGCAGCAATTTCCCTTGCAAGGGCTACAACTCGCTCTTGGGCACATCCGAGGGCAGACCCGTTGCCACGTGGGCTGCAGGTCAGACCTACAGCTTCACAATCACAGGCAACACGCCACACAACGGCGGCTCGTGCCAGGCCTCCGTCTCCTTTGACGGCGGAAAAACGTTCAAGGTCATCCACTCCTACATTGGCAGATGCCCCGTCAAGGGTTCCTCGAGCTACCAGTTCACTCTGCCGAGCGATACCCCTTCTGGCCAGATGCTCTTTGCCTGGACCTGGTTCAACAACGAGGGCAACCGCGAGGTCTACATGAACTGCGCCGCCATCACCGTCAAGGGCACGAGTGGCAAACGGCGCGGTGCCTCTGTACCTTTGAGCAGCCGCCCGAACATGTTCGTCGCCAATATAGGCAACGGCATCTGCACTTATGAAGGCACAGACGTCGACTTCCCCCAGCCCGGCCCGGATGTGACTAGAAACTCTGGACGCCCCCACGCTCCTGGCCAGGGAACTTGCGATACTTGGGGCGGGGGCTTTTAAGGTGGTGGCTTGAGATGTAGCTCAATATCATCAAGCATCTACATACCATGTGCGCAAAACGTAGTGACTCGGGAGCGGCCAAGTTTCGCCAGGAATTCATTCATCATTTACTTGTACATACGTTGACTTATAAAACGTACATAGCCATGGAATACTGTAACATAATGCCAGCCTCGGCGCGGCACGGTCAGTTTGTTTGTCGTTGTGCAAGCCCGTCGCAGTGTGATACAAGTGGCTTCATAAACTCGGCTGGACAAGACGTTGATCGGGTTCTTGTTCTCAACCGTTATCTTGTTTTCTCTTGAGTGCCATAGCTTCAATCATACGGCTGCGGCGCAACGGCTTCCCTTCATGATGTTGAATGTTGTTCAGTCTGCGTCTTATTGGCTGATTTGCGAGTGCTGTCGTCAACACGCGCCGGTCGGCTTCTTCTCAAATCGAATAGTTGAAAGTTCCGGTTTTTGAAGTTAATGATGATTAGGAGGCGGCAAACCTCACTCTTTCTTTGACTGAGGCTCCAAGGCGCTGCTTTTGGCTGTGGCAGGTTTATCGCTGTGACGCTTGAGAATTCGTGGTGGAAGCTGCTGCCTTTCTTGCGGTGCCGCTACCCGTTTGGAGTTCGTCTTCGCTAAGATGAAGCTGTTCGACCGCCCACCACAACTGCTTCCAACGTCTAACCAAATAATGTCGACAAGTAATCTCACGTTTAAGGAGCTAAGGATACTGTAAGTTTCTAATTTGAATGGTAACAACTAGGTGTGCGACTGTACCAGGCATTCTAATTTTACTGAATAAGAGAAAAAGATGAACACAAAACGTATAGCATAGGTTTTGGTCGAGAGTGAACGCCGAGACGTCACGGGGCTAGCTCATTACGTATATTTGTCGACCTGGACGCAATGCGACCTCTGTAATATCAGTTTCTTTGGCCTGGTGTCCATGTTTCCCTGCTTGACGTTGATTCAGTCGGCCTTCAGAGCCGTCTTACCGGAGGGAATCTTCATGTTCTTCGGCGGCAAGCCCTGCAGCTCCTCTCCCGACGAGCCCGGCTCATGCGTCGGCACGTCGGGCAGATTCGGTTCCTCTCCCGAGAGGCCTGGCTCATGCGTCGGCATGTCGGACAGATTCGGCTCCTCCAGCTCATGTGTCGGCACTTCCGGCAAGTTCAGTTCCTCCTCGGGCTGGAGAACATGTGTGCCTTGCTCGACTGGCCCAGAGCCTTGCTCGACTGCCCCAGCGCCTTGCTCGACTGCCCCAGCGCCTTGCTCGACTGCCCCAGCGCCTTGCTCGACTGCCCCAGCGCCTTGCTCGACTGCCCCAGCGCCTTGCTCGACTGCTGCACTGCCTTGTTCAACC
This sequence comes from Tolypocladium ovalisporum, assembly GCA_024340015.1. Lineage (NCBI taxonomy): Eukaryota > Fungi > Ascomycota > Sordariomycetes > Hypocreales > Ophiocordycipitaceae > Tolypocladium > Tolypocladium ovalisporum. The sequence continues at coordinate 5,537 of JALHBZ010000181.1, read as the reverse complement.
AGGAGAGTGCCCTCTTCAAGCGCCGTCGTGCCCTCGAGGACCAGTCCAGTGCTCTCTACCGCCTCCGTCGTCAGAGCCGCGAACTCAGCAGCATCCGCGATCTCTCCCACGCCAGGAATCAAGTTGAGCGCAGCAACCGCGGGAAGAAGGGCGATCGCCACGGGATGGGCCTTGACAAAATCCCATACCTCTTCGAAGATGCCCTCCTCATGTGGCGCAGGCTCAATATTCTTGTTTGCCGCAGAGTCCTGGCCAGTGATGACCTTGGGTGCCTCGAACAGGGGCAACTTGTTCTGGAAGCCTACCGCCGTCCCATGTTCCTTCATGAACTCAAAGAGCTGTTTTCTGGGCTTTCGTGAGCCGAGAAGCTCAGGCGGGTAATCTGTACTGGCGGTGTACTGGTCAAATTTGTGATCGTATTCTGGGTTAGGCTGAATGAAGTGACGGGGCTTGGCATTGTACGCTTTCTCAAAATGCTCACGCAGCTCTTGCTTGCGGGTCACGGTCTTTTCAGGAAGGGAATAATCGTGGGATATCTGAGTCCAGCCCATGACCTGCGGCCAAACGATACCTCCGGCGACGGCCAGCTCCTGCTTCCCGACTCTGAGCATGTTTGGAGTAGCATGAGCCATGTAGACGACGGGGTCGAACTGTCCACCAAACTTTGCCGCCTTGGCTGCGGCCTCTTTTGCGGCTTCTCCAAATGTTTCGTGTGCCGCGGTGAAATAGGTCTCAGGGTGGAGTCCGAGGCTGTTCCTATTGAGGTGCGCGTGCAAAGTATACGCAGTTATTGGGGGTGGCCTGGTTAAAGCCAGGGAATCGGCAGGTGTCAGAAATCCGCCCTGTCGTTTGGCCTCGGCCGGCCACAGGTAGTCGCCGTAGAAGACAACCTCTGTGTCGGTTGACGCAG
>JALHBZ010000025.1:0-72725 GCA_024340015.1 Tolypocladium ovalisporum | reverse complement strand
GGGGGGGGGGAGCGGCAAAGGTTACTTGGCCGTGTAGCTTGGCCGAGTACACCGAGAGCTGCGAGGACGGGTATGGAGACCAAGTACTGGCGTGCGCCCTGGGTACGAATAGGCTTCCACCCGAGACGGAGAAGCAAAGGCACCACTACCTATGCTGCTACAGGCCGACTACACCCAAGACGACACGCAGGAGGGGCGGGCTCCCCTCCCTCCTCGAACCGTGCATGGAAAACATGCTGGCGAAGAAGCTTGCCACCAACGAAGCTTGCCACAGCTGCCCGGTTGACGCGGGCCTGGGCCCCGGCGCCAGGCTCACCCGGCCGGAATGTGGAAACGGGGCCTCGTCCCCTCACAGCAGGAAGCCTCTTTGTTGGGGTTGGCTACAAAGTCTCGGCAGCTGAGGGATATCCGAGGCATATGCTCCAAGTGTCCTTGCCCGCGTCGGGCCTCGTCCTTGCTACTGCAAGGCGGCATGCAGGTCTTCCACGTAGGCAGTGCCGCCATGGACAACAATGGAAGGGCGCCCCCTGGCCGCCAACGCCCATGTCCCGGAGCAAAGGGGGCGCAAAGCCTGGCGAGCACTGGAAAGGTCCTCCGGGCATGGACACCATTGGCTGAGCAGCGGGCAGCCAGCGAGCAGCAAGCAGTTAGTAGCAGAGTAGCTGCGTGGCAGGCGGTAGCGAGCTGTGGCACCTGTGGCCCAGCCGTTGCGGTGATGGTTTCGGCGATTGGTGGCGTTGCAGTTAGGTTGCCCATGCCCCCGCTTTGTGGCTCGACTCCCGAGCGGGCAGCGGGTTGACTGGTGAGTGGTGAGACTCGCAGCCGGGACATGCAGCGAGAGCTGGTCTGCGGGCGCGTGGGTTGCTTGACGGAAGCTCTGGGCGAACTCTATTGCGCCCGCCCGTAGAGCATGCCCGGGCACCAAGGTGTTGCCATAGGTATGCTTCGTCGCGGCTGAGTTTCGGGCTGAGTTTGAAGGCTACGGAGCCCTGGCATGTGAGAGAGCCGGCTGTACCTCGACTTCCAAGGCCACGAGTACCCCCGAGATGCCTTGTTCCATGTCTTCAGGTCGTCTGTGCAGCAAACATCCCTGCACGGCAGATGCAAAGCACTGACCCCACCTTGGCCCACGTACGAGCCCTGGCAAGTCGCCGAGGAGTCCCATACTCATCTGCTGAAAGAGCAATTGTGGCTAGTGTCCAAGTCCCCAACTGACGCGGATCGTGGCGCCGGTGGCGAGCTGCAAACTCTCGTCCGAGGTGCTAGCCTAGCCTGCGGGCATGTGGCCGTGGCGCCGCCATGGGGAACTCGCGGGACCGACGGATGAGTGGTAGAAGGTCCATTAGCGTTATGGGACACCAGGCTGGCCAGTGGGAAGACGCTCGTAGGCGACCCGGCGCCGGCACAACGGCCCCAATGGGCGTTGCTCACACCTCGACGGAGCCCCCAAGGCCAATCACAGCCGCTCAATCCCTGGCGCCGTCCAACCTTGACAAACTGTCCTTGTACTCGTAGGCTCGTGCTGGGTCTCACAGCTGCCATGGAGCTTTGGTGAGCGTGCCAGTCGAGCAATCAGCGTCGTGGGCATGTGGCTTTATTGAGCAACTCAAAGTGCGCCCCGGAAGGCCCTTTGTCGTCCTTCTGGCGGCCATGCCCGCGGCGAGCCTCGTCGAGTCGCTCGATATCCGAAGGCGAGGCGGCAAGGACGCTATCGACGAGATCCGGCGTGCTTACATACCCGGTCAGCGACGGCGCGCGCAAGCTCAGGAACACCAAGGGGCATCTATCGTCGTTATGGCATCACACAGGCACGACAAGACGCCGCCGGTGGTGCGAGGGAGCTCCAGCTGCGATCTCGATCCCGAGCTTGCCAGAGGCTAAAGTCCAGATGGAGACGTGGCGCGGCCGGTGATTTGTTTGCTGGCACACAAGATGGTTGCGAGGTGGTGCACGCCTCCCATCCCATGGCGCATGTCGAGGCTCGTCGATATGCTACCTGTAAGGTCGGTCAGCTGACGGAGCGATATTGGGATCACGTGACTACGCGACCCCAGAGCGCGGGTCGCGACACGCGTAGAGGGGCCATCGAAGCAACTGGGCCGTTGCAACTTGCTGGAACACATTTGCTCCAGTCCCACCACTGTCATTACGGTTTGCCAGACCTTCGAAACCATCAACCGCCATGTCCGAGCAACTCTCCTCCCCGCGCATCACGGCCCAGTACCTCGATAGCTTCGTCGGCCGCCTCGTCACCATCGTGGGCAAGGTGACTCAATTGCGTGGTGACCAGGCTACGCTCGACGCCGACGGGACGGTGACTGTCGTGCTGAACAGGGTACGCTCTCGTCTTCGGCCTGGCCCTTGCCCAAGACGATCCCAGCTGACCATGGCGGACGCAGGACGCGCATTTGGTCAACGGAAACGCCGTCCAAGTCATTGGCAAGGTGAACCCGGACCTGTCAGTCAAGGTCTTGAGCTCTCGCGACTTGGGAGCTGGAGTTGGTAAGTACCGCTTTCGCTACAGAAGAGCTCTGCTGCGAACCATACGCGCCCCTTGGTTCTTCAAGAGCCCTTGGCTGATTTTCGCTGCAGACATGGGACTCTGCACAGCCGTCGTCGAGGCCACGCACCGACACAAGGACATCTTCATCACCGAGGGCTAGAACTGGGACGCCTATTCACAATGAGAACTTGCATTGGCGTCGGGTTGCAGCACCGCAAGACACTTAGCTACCTCGACATACCACTTAATGAATCGCCATGATTGATGCCTGACCATTACTGCGCCACGTCGATACTACGCGACGTTACTGTACGGCTGAACCTCCTATTGAGACGACGAGTCTCCCAGTCGTCGACATTCGCACACCAGACGTGGGGAATTTCAGTGAAGCTCCAGGTGCAGCATACAGTTTGGCTTCATATATACGCACATGTACAACGACATTCCTTCCTTTATCTACAACCTTGGGTCATGATCCGTCACTGCTCCCTGCTCACTGCATGTTCTGAAGCAGGTATTTGACGCCGGCCAAGGCCTCCTCGCCACTCGGTACAATCTGGGCCGGCGGCAGGACGAAGCCGTAGTTTCCCGTGTCGCGAAGCTCCACGGCGAAGTTGTAGTCGCCGCCGACCACCCCGTGGACGTAGTCGATGCTGTTGCCGGCCGCCTGGTAGATGGTGGAGCAGATGGGCCCGTACTGGAAACTGGTGCCGTGGACGGCCGCGATGGCGTCGGAGGCTCCACCAGCAAGCTGCTGGTACTCGTCGTTGTTGTCGGGCACAGAGCCGCAGGTATAGCCGTACGCTGTCGCCATGCAATGTCAGCTGCTGCTGCCATTCGTCCGCCAGCAACCGGGCTCAAAGCAACAGACGTCAATGTGTTGTCTCAAGGAGGGGGGAAACTTACGCGTCATGAAGAGCTGCGAGTACGAGTGCCAATCAATGAACAGCTTCAAACCCTGCGAGCTCTTGACTTGCTGGAGGAACTTGGACAGCCCCTTGGTCTCGGGTGCGTCACCGGCACTCTCGCCGCGGTAGTCGTCGGCGCAGGGGTTGGTCGACGAGCCGGGTCCGCTCCACATGTAGGGCCAGTTGCGGTTGATGTCGTGACCGAGACAGCTGCTTCCCGAGCTCTTCTGGCGGTTCTTCCGCCACAGGCGGTTTGATGTCTGCGAGTACTGGAAGCCTGAGGGGACAGAAATCAGTCTACAACGAGCATGGAGCAAGGTGGGTGGCGTTGATCGTCTAGCTTACCGTCTGGGTTCACAATGGGGAACAAGTAAAAGTCGTACTTGTCGACAAACCCCGTAATAGTGTTATCCTTGCCGTAGCCGCTGAGCAGGGCATATGCAAAGTACTCGACGGTCATGGAGGCGATCCACTCGCGGGCGTGGACGGTGCCGTGGAAGACGATGGCCGGCTTGCTACCCTTGCCGCCGCTGCCGTAGAAGTGAATGCCCGTAATGGCGTTGCCCTGCAACGAGTTGCCCGAGCTGACAATCTCCGAGTTGCGCGGGAATTGCGTTTGCAAATCCTTGAGGAACTGCAAGTGGTCCTTGTAAGGGTGGTACGAGTTGAACCACGTCTTGTTGGCCGAGCCGCCTGCCTTTGCGTCAGTTGTTGTTTCTTGCTCATGCTCCCTCTGACACTACATCCGAATGCGATGTCGAGGGGGAAAGGAAAGAAAGAGACATACTGGCATAGGCTTCGAAACCCGCCTCGTGGGCAATCGACTGGCCGAGGTTCTCGTGCATCGTCTCCACGCGCAAGCCCTGAACCTCGCGGTCGAAAGCCTCGAGCTTGTCGGGGGCCACCTCAATGTCGGCAAAGGCACCCTTGCGCGACGGTGGCTGCCAGACGTTGAGCTCTAGCTTGGAGATGATGTCCGAGACTCTCTGGGGCTTGGCGCCGACTTGGACGCGGAAGACCTTGTGGCCATCGTAGGATACCTTGGTTGGCGTCGGGGAGACGACCACAGCAGAGGCAGCGGCTAGAAGGGACGACAGAACGGCAAGGGACTTCATCTTTACACCACCAATCCGGACACTGAGGCAGCTCTTACTCTCTTGTCTCTTCTTTCTTTTCTACACCACTCTTTCAACGACAAACAATGGGGCTCGCCAGGCTGAAGAGGGACTGCAATACAAGTATAGGGATTGCTGAAGTAGGTGGATGGCTTGGCCTGCGATCATGAACCTCTGACTTTTCGTGCTCTAGGAAACAAGGGGGGGGGCACGCCTTTTCTTTATCTGTCTCCACGATCCTAGATCATTGCCTCTTGTCAAAAGGCAGACAATCTCCATCCTGCCATCCACGACTCATAGTCCTGGGCGCAAGCTGACGAGCAAACGGCTGGTCAACTATTGCCAGAGCCCAGCTGCACCCCGGACTCTTGCCGCCTTGAGTAGGTCGGAAAGCTTGCCGATCTCGGTAACCTTCCCCATCCGGGGTGGACCCGTGATGCCACTCGTGACGAATACACGAGTCTCGAAGGCACCGACCAGGAAAGTCGGCAACATCAAGGAGCTGGTTATCCATACAAGTCTTCGCACGCACTGAAGTCGAGGCTGTAAACACCTGCTCGAATTCGGAAAAAAAAAAAGTTGTGGAGCTGCTGCAGGGAAATGCAGTGCACTATTGTCGTCATCGTCATCTTGCATGGCTTCTATCTTTAGATTTGTCGGGCGCCGCAGTTTTGGGTCCCGCGTTTCCCCCCGCCTTCAACTGCCGACTCCACGCGAGGAAATGCGAAACGACCTGCCAAACGCAGACCTAGAACCAGCTTCGAGATAAGCGTCGCCACCGCCGCCGTGGGGGAAGGTTGAACTTGGGCTGCGTGCTACCCTTGCCTGCTGTACTCCAGACGGCCGAATAGACCCGCAGAGGGAGATGGTGATGGCTGGAGTCTTGATACTGGAGAGAGATCGCAACAACGACCTGCCCACTGGAGCAAGTCCCTCGGTCGGCGAGTTATTTGGAATCGCGCCATATATGCGTGTCCAATGCGACACAATGTTGAGATAGCGGCGCCCAGACTCCGCACCATGTCCAACCACAACGAGCGTTGAGATCCTCGTCATCAGCTCCCCGACTTACACTGCATCTTGCCTCCTCCGGCTGGCTCGGACGAGAGCATGAACGCAAAGAGAAAGTGCGGAATGAATGGGCGGACGTGCGCGTTCTTCAGGAAGGCAACCGATCCGACGACAACAGGGCACGGCTGAATGAGCCGGTTGCGTGCTGACCTCCGGCCCCTCCCTGATGATGGCTCCAAGGTTCACGCGTGGTCGGGAGACAGAACCTCACTGATTGTTTTCATTCCACCATGCAAACAGATACTCTTCCGTTGCCACCCATTTCCGGGGTTCACCGGTCTAGCCCGTACCCCTTGTACTACGAGGATGCATCACCAAATGCCATGTCCCTCTTCAAAGCCTCAAGGTCAGCAATTACTCAAAGCTCAACCTTGTGCTTGACCTACTGGGTTTGTTTAGCAAGAAGTCTTTGCGCAAGAATAAAACTTGTATTTTCTGGGGGCTCATGATCCCGATCGTGTCACTCATCGCAGGCTGTGTTGCTTTGAGGAGATATCACAAGTAACCGACACCCTGCATAATATGACGCTCAAAGTATGCCTCTCTGTCTCTATCATGTGAATGTCTTTTCAACCTTTATTAGCTGTTGCGTCGCCGCAGCAGGCGTATGCGCACTTGCATTTACCTTTTGGTCAACCTTCTGCGTGCATTCCCCGATACCCATCGTCGTCCACTCACAAGAGCTCTACAGCCACGGCCGAAGCCTCATCCGCTCCAGACAATTTCTTCATCTCCTCAAAGGTTCGCGGTCCCAATTCTTCAATGGCCCCCATCGTACCACTTAGCTCTCCAGGCGAAAAACCCAATGTCCCGTCGTGCGCTGCTGCCGGTTGCAGTCGGTGGTGCAGGCACTTCCTGATGCTCGCTGCAACTACTCCAGCATCCTCAGTCTCCCCAAACTCGTCACTCCAGTCACCTCCCATGATTTGTCCACTCGCTTTTCTCTGACATGTCAAGCCTCGTTGTGCCGAGTCTTTGCCGTCTCTATTGCCATCACTCGAGGGTGATCGTTGCGTCAGCGCTGGCTCTGGCGTTGATGGCACATCTTCGTCCGTTCGCCCTTGTCTTTTTTGGGAAAGAGTGCCTTTGATGGTCTTCAATCGTGACGAGAGTTGGTCCAAAACCTCGAGTCTCCTTTCTGCCGCTTCAGCCCTCTCTTTCCACATGGACAAGTCTCCATGAGCTGTCCTCAGCTGCTCGCTCAGGACACCCATTTCTGTGGCTTCTTGTGCCTCAACCTGCCTTTGCAAGTGCAACACCTCCTCGTTCTTGGCAGCCAAGTGGCGCTGGAGATTACTGATCCGCGAGTAAAGCATCATCGTGCTCCGAGGGAGTGTTGCAGATCCCATTGGGAACGGATCCCATAATGGGGAATCGTGTCTGATCTGCCGTGCCGCTGGTGGCGTCGACAACGGCCGAGGTCGGTACAAGTGCTGCGCTATTGGCGACTGCTCGCAGTAGGAGATCCTGTTGCCCAAGCTTGGAACCGGGCCGAAGCAATCGAGAGTCGATGCACCGGCTTCTGGAGGCTTCAACACTGGCATCGAATTACTGACACCAACCTGCGAAAGTGTCCCAGGTACCTGGTTCCTTCGTCGCCGTTTCACAAGATTCACTGCAGTGGCTCCGGAGGCTGCTGTATCGCTGGATGCAGCAGTCTCTCGCCGCTCTTGTGTCTCGGTTGGGGAATAGCTGGAAGCTTTCTCTCTGCTGGCAGGCCCTGGCGGCTTTTGGGGCATGTACCGCAACCAGACCGGCCCTGTCGCAGGCTGTCGACCACACTCACATGGAGAGCTCGGCGTGGCCTGAATCCAAAGGCCTCCCTCCGATTCCTGACGCTTCAATGGCGAAGTTTGATTTCCCGCCGATGACTCTTCCAGCGGCGATGCTGAGTTGTTTGGCCCCAGTCCCTGAGTTTCGAACAAGGCGGCGATGGCCTTCACCGATCCTTGTTTGCTAAGAGTGTCGCAGCCTTTGGACCTCGAGGGTGATGGAGTCAAAACATTCATGTTTTCACGCTGGGACGCAGTCAAATGTTGCATTCGTACCCACGTTCGCGACCCGGCTGATGCACCATGCTCCGACGGGCTTTGCTGGACATCCTCCGGGTCAGGAACAAATTTCCCAGAAACAGAATGGGTCATCAAGCCTTGACCGCTGAGATAGGCGCCGTCTGACAAGGCACGCTTCCTTCCCTTGCTTTCGTTCATGATGCACGCAAGTGGCAAACCATTCTATAGATCGCCGTCAGAAGGTGAGCTCACGATCCACTCGGCCGGTCTGTGATAATAACGGAGAGGGTGTTGCCGGCCCGGCATCTGATGGAGGGTATCAGGGACCCCGACAAGTGAGCTTCTCAGCCTTGGCCATGGCAAATCATCTTTGCTTGAATCTTCAAAACGGGATTCATTCTTGAGGCTGTTCAGAGAGATGCGCTGGCTTAAAGTCGTCATTAGAGATCTGGTCCCCTCTTGGCTCGCACCAAGGTGTGCTATTTCGTCAGCAGCCTTTGTCTCCGGTGCCGCTGCGAAGTTTCCAGTAGGGCTCTTTACCGGCTTGACAGGACCAACCACCGGCTTCTGGCCTTGTGCACCCTGCGAGAACAAGTGGCGACTGTTCGGGCTCAGAAGTGCAGGCGCAAACTCAGCATGCTTCTGAGGCAAGAGAGGCGAAGTAGTCGGAGGTTGTCCGGACGCGACGAACGAGCCGCATGCCTGGCCAGGCGGGCGTCTTTCCGAGACTTTGGAACGTTGATCTTTAATAGGAAACAGAAATAGTTTAGACACGTTTCCAGCCGTACACGACATGATCGATTCAGTCGTCTCTGAGCTGTCGTGTGTGTGCTTCAATCTTGAAGGTCCGCGTACAGGAATGCGCCCAGGGTACACTTGAGCCAGATGCTGCGAAGGCTGCGGCGTGTCTCTTCCATCTACGGCGATGGAAGACTTGCCTTTTCCAACTAAGCCCCTCTCACAGCTCGACGACTTTGAGTCTTTGGTATTCGCGGATGTCGCGCTTGTCTCTTTTCGACGGGACGGTTTGAGCTCGGGACTTTTTGATGACAAGTTCTGATCCTGCCCGAACGCGTGCCTATTCTTGGCCGAACCCGCATCCGTGAGGCTTTCCTCTCTCATGGGGCTCAAGGCGCCAATGCCCTCCCCCGGCAGCAGTCTGTCGGTGGTAGCGTCCTTCGGTGACTGGGATCGTCGTCGCTTCAACTCAACGGCGGCGGAGTCTGATTCTGGGCTGTCCTTAGGATCGGCTGCATCGCGGGTTGCTTCGACCTTGCTTTGGTCCGTATTCAGTGACCTTTTCGTCCCGAGTTCCGAAGCAGATGGACGCAATAGCTTGATTCGTTGACTGAGCGAAGACGCGTCTTTGCGGTGATGCGTGCCGAGACACTTCATCTGACGGACAACGTCGCGCCAATTGGCAATGAGCATTTCTGTGATGCTGTTCGCAATCAAGGTTCTGTTGACTGTGGAGGTATCGGACTGATACCCCTCTGCCTTGGCTGTGCGCCGGTCGCGGCGGTTTTCGTTGGGGCCGAAGGGAAACACAAGCATGCCAGATCTCAGGGTCGCCAGCTTCATCGAGTATTGTTGCAGCAGGTCGCCGACAAGCAGCGGCCCGAAAACGACGCCCAGCGCGCCGTATCCCATCAAGTCTCCCGTCGGCAGTGGTCTCCCGTCCTCGTCCTCCCGCGGCGTCACCTCGGACACGCGGCCAACCAAGCTGAGGAGCCCGAACACGGCACATATGAGCTCTCGACGAAATTGTGACTTGATGGTGCCAATGGCCAGGGCAATCAGCCGTGCGCGAACCTTTGTCTGCTTCGTCCGAGGGAACTCGGGCTCGCCGTAGAGCTGTGAATGAATAGCGACAAGGGCGTCGAAGAGTGCGAGGGATCCTAGGATACCACCTGGCAGAACAGACAGCAGCCGCTTGAATGTCGATGCCACATCGTGGACGGAATATGGAATGTGCAGCGGAAGGTTGGCGCAGCGAATCGTGCTGGCGATGAACTCGCCACCGGTTTCCGTGCAGCAGTAGTGGTTGAATAAAGCACCGACCACCCTGACCGATCCAGGGATTCGAAACATCCCACGCGTAGTAACATTTTGCGCAAGATGTTGTGCCGTAGCGCGAATGCATGTTGGCAGTATCAAAGAGCAGGGTGCATGCTCTTGAGGCAAGTATAGCACGCTCTTGCCGCATAAGCGGACCATGTCTTGGATGTCGACAATCTTCAGAGGCTCTCGACGAGGATGAAAAAAGTGAGCGAGATCAGAGACGCCGTATTTTTGGCGCCGCTGAACTTGACAGGACGGCACGGAGGCCTGGCAGGTTGATCGGTCGGAAGCTGGCCTGAGAAGCCGTGTAAGCCAGCCTCGCTTTTCGAAGCCTCGAGCATCACCCTGGCGCACATTGTCAGTCTGCAATGGAGGAGCAGAACGCAGCATAGAAGGGTTTCGCTCACTCGCTGCTCCGGGCTGAAGTCGTCGACCACCAGAAGCCTCACCCCGTGCTATGCCATCGGTCAGCCTTGTCATCCAACGAGAGGAGACACGCTCGAAGGTGAATTAGAACTTGGGATGCCGTACTTTTCTGGCCAAGCGGTTGTACTCATGGATGTATATTGTCCGGTCCTCTATTTCGTCCGTGTCGCTTAGGAAGCCCAACTCACCACTGCTTGTCGTCCATGTCGCGCTGCTGCGCACCCTCAACCCCTGGCGTAGGAGGCTGTGGATGCTCGCGCTGTGCGGCAAAGCAATGGAGACGGAGCTCGCTGACGGTGGTAGCCGGCGAGGCACGTTGGCGCCGTGGGCGGCAAGTTGATGTGAAGACTGGGTCGCCGCCAGACGCGTTGGTCGGGCCATGGGATATCGCGGTCACCAGCTGTATCTGGAGATGCACCTGGATGCTAGCATAAGTCTGCATGGGGGTGGGAATGTTCAATGTTGACGGGGGCCGAGAGTCGAAGCACACGTTGGCTCGAGAGTCTAGCTGGTAGCTTCCCGAAGTACTTCATCGCAGTTGACGAAAACAATGCCTTGACACTCCAGGGCGTGAGGCAAGAGCGGTGGCAGTGGTACCTTGGTGCCCTATTCATAAGGTACCTAAGGTACCTCATACGCTGCGTGTCGGCCGTTGGCTTTCGGGGAAGATGACCCATGACGAAAGAGAAGCGGCTGGTCCTTTTCGCCATCAGTGGCGTCCGCTGGTTCGCTCGATTCGATATCATAGCTTTGCGCGGGAGCAATATCGACCCTGGCATGTCCCACTAGCTCATCTCATCCTTGACTCTCAATGGTGAAGGCTCAAGGGGTCGCAGGTGTTGTGGGCTTGACGATGGAGTTTCTCTCAAGTAGCTGTTCTGTCCAGACATAAAGTAGTCGTATTCCCCCTCGCCTGCACATTCTACCACATGCTCTCCAGAGGTCGAATAAGATCGCAAAGCGCAGAGTTCCCCCTTCACTCAGTGTCTATCATGTGCATGGGGACCTGTGACCTATGCGAGCGCGTTGGTATTAGGTTCATTTGAGATTTCCGGTACGCCTCCAAACATGCAATTCTCACACCCTACCAGCACTTGGTCTTGGGCTTCAGCTACAGTCTACTTGGCCTCTGTTCCGCCGCCACGCAGCGTTGCAACACAGCCTCGTCCCTACTAGCTGGTTTCGTTCTCGCCGTAGAGCAAGACATACTTGAGAATGTCCGAGAGCGAGACGACGCCTTTGAGCTTGTTGTCGTCGTCAACCACAACCAGCCGGTGGACGCGGCTCTTTCGTATGGTGTCGAAAATGGAGTCGAGCCTGTCGCCTTCTCCGCACGTGTAGATTCCCGGACTGTCGTCCGGACGCTTGCAGAGCGCGTCGCCGACGGTGCCGTCCAGTGCTTCGTAGGCGCCGCCCCTGATGCACGGGATAACGTCAATCGCCTCAAACGCGTTGAGGACCCTGTTCTCGGCGTCGACGATTGGGATGCAGCTGATGTTGCGGTCGACCATCATGTGGATGGCATCCAGGACGGTGCTGTTCATTTGCACCGTGGCCAGATTGCTGTAGGTGCCAAGATTGACCTCGCGGACGCACTTCTTGAGCATGACCGTATTGTGCTCGTTGTTGACGGCGATGAACTTGAGGATTCGGTACTGCGTGATCACGGAGATGACCGTCTCGCGTCCAGTCTCGTCGTCGACGTCGACGAGGGGAATACGTCTTGCGCGAGTTTTGAGCATGCGGCGGCAAGCCTCGTATAGCGGTCGGGAAGGATGAACGGAGACGGTCTCGATGGGGCTTGCGCCGATGGCCTTTTCGATGTCTGTTGACCAGGTGTCAGCGTTGGCCTGCAAGCAGGAATTTTGGGGTGCACGTTACCTCTGAGGCTACTCAGCCGAAACTGGTCCAGCTTGCTGATCTCATCGGGAAATTGGTAGTAGTATTGGATGACGTTGATGAAGTCTGTGGACGTCAGGATTCCGGCGAACCGAGACGTGTTCGAGTCCCACAGAGGCGCCGACACAATGGCTGTCGAATGCATGTCAGTATGCCCATTTCGACAGGTCTCAGCACGGCACGGGCAGGTGACGTACCGTTCTGGGTGAGGATATTGAGACTCTTCTTAATGAGCAAATCGGTGTCCAGAGCGATGAGGCGGAACGAAAGGGGCAAGACATCGTAGCTCGTGCGAACCTTGAGAAAGTCGCGAATCGCTTTCTATGCCCAGGAGCGTCAGCCAGGTCCATTGCGTCAAGCACGTCGACGAGACGTTGCAAGCGTGTCGGTAGCAGCGGGAGGAAAGAGTGGAGCAGAGGGTAAAGGACGAGGGAGACGGACCAGGCCTTGCAGTTGCTCCTTGTCAAGGGGACTCGGAGGGTGGGCTTCGGCGGGAGCGGGAGCGGGAGCGGCAGCCATGGCGGTGCCGTGCGACGTCTTGAAGCGCAGGTAGGATGAGGGAGCGACAAAATGAGGCACGCGCAACGCCGCCGCCGTCTGCTCGTGACTTGGGGTCGGTGCCTGGCCAGCGGGCGCTGTCTCGGCCGCCGTGGTCGATGGACCCAAGGGGGCGGGAGCTGGAGCGGGAGCTGGTGCTGGTGCAGTCGGTTCCGGCGCAACACCGCCTTCAGCCAAGGCACCTGGACCTAATAAAGGCTCACGAGACTCGACATTGGCTTGCGCGGGGTCGCCAGGCTGGGCGCTAGCAGGTGCGGCAGTCTCCTGGTCCTCGTCCATTCCAGGGAGGGCTCACTGTAGCGCGTGTGTGAATTGGGTGATGTCGGCGAGGCTCCAAGCTCGATGGTTCGTCCGTGGTCAGGCTCGCCTGCGGGCTCGTTCGCCGTTGTGGTGATGTTGTTTGTTGCAGTAATTGGGTGTCGAGGTGGGGGCAGGAAGACGGAGGGGGACGGATGCGGGCGCCGGGCAGACCGGGCAAGAAGGCGCCCGAGCTCTAAAAACTCCAGCTCCCAAATTGCGCGGTACGGAGTACACGCTACTGGATAACAGGACCCACGGCCAAGGTGCTCGCTCTGCCACTTCGAAACGGAGGGGACGTGCCCTCAACTAAGGTACCTCCTACCTTTCCTACGAGTAGTTCATATCGGCTGCTGCGAGCTCATCTGTGATGAGGCAGGATGAGGCGTAGGCTGCAAGATAAGGCACTCTCACTGCAACCTATCGCCGCCAATAAGACCACCTCCGTCCTCGTTAGGTCTTTCGGTGGCTTTCAGAGCTTAGACAAACGGCTGCACAAGTAGGTTGACCGAAGCGAGTAGGTGCATTTGACCCTCCTCAACATCACAATAGATGATGATGGGTTTCAAGAAGCTACCAACATATCCGGATGATTCAGAGCTTGGCCTGTCATCTCCAAAGCAGGCCAGAGCTGCGAGACATATCGATCTCGGCGGAGAAAGATGACGGTGATCAAAGTGCTTGGGTGTTGCGCTGTCCCGGCAACGATACGACCGACGCCGTGTCCTTCGCAGAAACAAGCAACGTACCTTGTTCAATACCTATCATCGATGATGCATATCATAGCATAGAAAGTAACAAAGTAAATGATACCCAACTCCAGTACTGTGGCCATCGGGAGAGGAGACATCGGGGTACAGGGTAGCGTCTGAGAGCCAAATCCTCCACTGTGCTACCCCGTCACGGACCTGGGTGGCCCACCGCCAGCGACCCAGCAGCAAGAGGCGCGTGTCTTGCTCCGAGGCAGGCAGGTGGACGATAAGCTGGACCTAGGCCTTGCTTATACAGTTTTGATATTGAAGAGAAGGCTGCAACTTCAGGCACAGCACCGTACCACTTCCAACAAGCAGTACCTTGGCACTATCGTCGCTTGGCACCCTTGCTCAAAGTCCTAGGTCACGATGGCACATGGCGCTGTGCCGATGAATTGCGCGTGTCTCACTCTTGTTCGATGGTGCGGTGCTCGGGGGTTCATGGCACCAGGCTTGATGAAAGGAACTCGGAGAGAAGAGACGCATACATCATTCAAGGCACCCGCCCGTACCGCCTTTCTGATGAATGGCCATTCCCTCGAAGCCAAAGGCGAGGCGTGTCCAAGCCAGGGCGGCCCGCTGTCTGCGACTCGTGAGACTCGTGAGACGCAGGTGTCGCGACGACATTCCATTGGCGAGGGCGAGCGGCTCCAAAGTCTCTGCTTGACCAAGCATCTCGGGCCTGCGCATTTTCGGCACGAGATGGGATACTCCCGCACGCAAGCCAAGGGGACCTCACCGACTTCGACTAAAAAGTACGTCGCAGCGAATGTGAGGCAGCGGTTTCCCTTCAGCGTCCATCAAGTCCAATAGATACCTTGGCGTAATAGTCAATCTCGACAGTCATCAGGCACTGCGGTTCCAGGTCGGAGGCTCCGCCTCGTCCCGCCAATGGCAACGAGCAGCGCAGTCGTCGGGTGCCCACTGCTACGTACCTTACCTGAGCTTGCTGACCCATGGTTCCAGGGTGGTGCGACCCTGGCAAGCCTGGACCAGAGCAGGCGCCTGCGGGCTCTTACACGGTGCCGCGGCGCCCCAGCGCGCCCAGTCGTCACCTCCGTTGCCCGTCACCACCCGACCCATCGTCGTCTGTCATCACACAACCGCCAACGACATTCGGTCCGCCCGCTTGCAGCATCGCCATCCCGCGACCCTGTTGCTCTCCGCCGCAGGCTGAGCAGCTGTTATTCGTCTCTTAGCCACCGAGGCGGTACTCCGTCGACGGCACTCGCCTGGCGGCACGCTCCGACCCAGTGACTGAACGGTCCGCGGGAGTGGGTTTCGAGCTTGGTCAACAAAAACATCCACCACCGCCCTTCTCCCTTTTCCCCTCCACACTCTGAGCCCCAGGCAATCATCGACCCAGCCATGGGCATCTGTCAGTCAACATGCTGCGGAGGTATGCCCGGTCCGATGCGCCCCAGTGCCATCTCGTCCGTCCTGCTGACTGTGCTTCCAGGACGTGCCCGCGATGGTCTCTACGAACCCGTCCTCGCTGATAGCGAGCGGGAAGCCGTCGCCGACTTGCTCCAATATCTCGAGAACGTCCGTGCTAGGCTGCTCCGCAATGAACCCGTCTCAAGTCTGACTTGCGTACAGCGTGGCGAGACCGATTTCTTCTCCGGCGAACCCCTCCGCGCGCTGAGCACCCTGGTCTTCTCCGAGAACGTCGATCTTCAGCGTAGCGCAAGCCTTACCTTTGCCGAGATCACAGAGAGAGGTATGCCACCGCGGCGAGTGACCTTGCCGGCCCAAAGAGCCTGTCGAGTCCTCTTCTAGCTCTGAAGATGCATTCAATACGCAGCCGTGTGGTGACCATGTCTTGCTGACACACCGCCTCCAGACGTTCGAGAAGTCGACCGAGATACCCTCGAGCCCATCCTCTTCCTGCTGCAGAGCCCCGATATCGAAGTGCAAAGAGCAGCCAGCGCTGCCTTGGGCAACTTGGCCGTCAACAGTATGAGCCCTCCTCCCCGGAACCGGCCCCTCTCGCTCCTAACCACTAACTTGCACCTTGTAGCCGATAACAAGGTCCTCATCGTCCAGCTCGGTGGGCTGACTCCGCTGATCCGACAGATGCTATCGCCGAATGTCGAAGTTCAGTGCAATGCCGTCGGGTGCATCACGAACTTGGCAACTCACGAGGAGAACAAGGCCAAGATTGCCCGTTCAGGAGCCCTTGGACCGCTAACGAGACTGGCCAAGTCGAGAGACATGCGGGTTCAGAGAAACGCTACCGGGGCTCTGCTCAACATGACACATTCGGGTAAGGCTTGCTAACCCTCAGAGCCCTGCGCGACGCGGCGCCATGCTGACAATGCTTGCAGATGAGAACCGTCAGCAGCTCGTAAACGCCGGTGCCATCCCCGTCCTTGTCCAACTCCTCTCGTCCCCCGACGTCGACGTGCAATACTACTGCACTACCGCACTCAGCAACATCGCAGTCGATGCTAACAATCGTCGAAAGCTCGCCTCATCCGAGCCCAAGCTGGTGCAGTCTCTGGTCAATCTCATGGACTCCTCGTCTCCAAAGGTCCAGTGTCAGGCAGCCTTGGCCTTGCGGAATCTGGCGTCCGACGAAAAGTATCAGCTGGACATTGTCCGAGCCAACGGCTTGCATCCTCTACTCCGCCTTCTACAATCCTCGTACCTCCCCCTCATCCTCTCGGCCGTCGCGTGCATACGAAACATCTCCATACACCCTTTGAACGAATCGCCGATTATCGAAGCAAACTTCCTTAAGCCCCTTGTCGACCTCCTGGGCTCGACGGATAACGAAGAAATACAGTGTCATGCCATCTCAACGCTGCGCAATCTGGCCGCCAGCTCCGACCGAAACAAGGCGCTGGTTTTGGACGCGGGGGCTGTGCAGAAGTGCAAGCAGCTGGTCCTCGATGTGCCCGTGACGGTGCAGTCGGAGATGACCGCTGCCATTGCAGTCCTGGCGCTCAGTGACGATTTGAAGTCGCATCTGCTGAATCTGGGAGTGTGCGACGTCCTGATCCCTCTCACCCACTCGCCGAGCATTGAGGTTCAAGGTAATAGCGCTGCCGCCCTGGGTAATCTTTCTTCAAAAGGTGAGGCGCCATCCAACTCCAACGCAACGCACAATCCTCGTGCCATGTCCGCTGATCTGGTTGCAGTGGGCGATTACTCTATCTTTGTACAGAACTGGAACGAGCCCAACGGCGGCATCCATGGTTACCTCGGCCGGTTCCTGCAATCCGGTGACGCCACTTTCCAGCATATCGCAGTATGGACTCTGCTGCAGCTGTTCGAGTCCGAAGACAAGGCGCTGATTGGAGTCATCGGCAAGGCGGACGACATCATCGAGCACATTCGAACGATTGCAAACCGCCAGGTCGAAACGGAGCCAGAATTCGAAGAGGAGGATGAGGGCGAGGTGGTCAATCTTGCACAGCGTTGCTTGGAGCTACTAGGCCAAAGCATGTCAAAGGCTCACATTGAGGGCTAATCTTGCTCTCCGTGCGATGCTTTACCACGGCTTGACCCCAGAGCTCCTCGCCACGCGACCCAAGTCAGGCTTTGGAGCATCCCTATCTGATCTTCCTTCCGCCGCCAGGGCATGTATGTTCCTTTGGCGGCAATGAAATGCTTCGGAGAGTAACGCAAAGGTGTTTTGGGCGTCTGGAAGTTTTGCCGGCTCGACGCCGGCTGGATGCGGCGCCTCTCTACAACAATTCGGCCAACCTGTTTTTTTTTTGCTCATTGTTATTTTCTACCACCGGAGAGGGGGCGTGTTTGCTGAGGGGAGGGCTTTGACATATGCATCGCTCTCGGAATGGCGTCGTCTCTGGCGATGGCGGTGCGAGGCGATGTCACGGGCGCAGGCGGTAACGTGACCTCGGGAGTCCGCGTCTTCTTCTTTGTACAAGGCATTTTCGGTGAGTGCCAGTGTTTAGCCCAGCATCAGTTTGAGAGCAACTTGGAGAAGGGGGCTGGTATGCAGGCGGGGGGCGCAAGCAGAGGGCGCGGGCAGCTGTAATTAGACTGCGATGTTCATAAGTCTTGTCTTCTTATACCCCAATATTCAACAGTCCAACAATCGCGTCTCGACTCCCAGTCTACATGACATGGCAAGGCACAATGTTGATACACGGTTCTATCGACGTCATCAAGGCCCCTCTTGAACGGGTTCTAGGCCATTTCTTATCCAATGTTTCTCCTTCCAGGGTAGGATTTTGGCAACAATCTTGCCCTGGACAAGGGCCAGCGGCAGGGGACCAAATTGCCTCGAGTCTCTCGAGGCTGGGAGGTTGTCACCCACGATCCAGCAGTGACCCTCGGGGACCTGTGTTTGTTAACATGCGATGCCATGAATAGATCAACGCGGAAGAGACGCACCTGTAGCATCTGATCCTCGCCCACCTCGCCCGGCGTACCGAGAGACACAAAATCCCCAGGCATGCCGACGATGCGCTTGACGCCGTTTTGGCTCGCAAAGAGAGGGATGCGGTAGAGGACGAGGTCGCCAACGCCGACACCGCGGCCGCGACGGGCGGTCATGTCGGCGGCGATCCAGTCGCCATCGACTGAGAAGGTGGGAAGCATGGATGGGCCCTGCGCGGGCGAGACTTGGACGAGGTGTGTCAAGGTGAGGTGGGCGAGGCAAGTCATTTTGAGCGTCGAGACGGCGAAGCGGATGGGGTGCCCGAGGAAGTGGGAGAGGAAGGCCATGATGACTGAGGTGGCGCTTTGAATGAGCTATCGCTATACGGGAGGCATCGTTGGGCGGCGGTCGACTCCAGGCCTTCACTTCTGACCGGGCGAGGCCGAGCGAGGCGGCGTTGATGGGATGAGTTGAGGTGGAGTGTTGAAGCTTCGAGGTTGGGGCTCCGTCCGTGTCGGATGGCGTTGCTGGCGTCGAGTCCCACCTGACTCTACGGACGTTGCGGGGTTTGCTCTGTCTGTTCCTGGGGTCGGTGCTGATTTAGTGGCTCGACGAATCTTTATCTATAAGTAATGTATGGAATTGATAAGCTAATAGAGCACCGATCAGACTAATAATCAAATTCGATGAGCTATATTTCTTCAAGGCTCGTTATATATTTCAATCGTGGCCAATGGACCAGTCTTACGAGTTGGCAGCGGACTGCCACGTGGACGATGACCTCGCAGCCGCCGCCGGGCACCGGACAGATACCGACTACCCTCATCGGCTCTTGACGAAGAGACTAGACAACATGACGCGCGACTAGAGGCATTTCTGGCCATTGGGCTATTCTTAGTGTCGTCACCAGCTTTGACGGTTCAATAAGGCAGATCGTGAAAGAAGCCATTGCCCTTGCGATTCAGGCTCAAGTGGATCAAATCAGGTGCCGCAATATCTTCGACTCTTTGCCCGCACCTTGGAAGAGGGTCTGTCGCCCGCCCCGAAAAGAAGGCCATTCGCGCTGCGCCAAAGAGCCCGCCATACCTTTGGTCTAGGGCTAGCAGATGTTTCACATCTACCGCGTCGGCACAGCGTGCTTCTCACGCTGGTTTGCAATCCGACCTAGCAGGAACTCCTTGCAGACAAGCAGAGGCTGGCGGGGTGCTCGGGCGGGTACATGACATATATACTCCCGCGAGACGGTTCGACTACGCGGTGGCCCGATGCCTGAACAGACTATAAAGCATTGCCGGAGACGGCATAGACCCGGTTTCGCTGATCGAAGATGAGGTCCCTTTCCAGACAATAGTGAAACCAGTGCGCCCTAGACAGTCCCGCCTTGGACCGAACGCCGTGACGGATCAAGTCTCTTGGATCGTCTCTTCCGTATCGCTGGTCCCGCCCTTTAGGCTATTCCACCAAAGTGGCAGGTCTCTACTCATCAAGAGAAGGGCCCTTACTAGACACGATGGATGCTGGCTGCCTGTGCTAACACTTGAACCCGTAACCTGGTTGTCTTCTCAGACGGCTCGAAAGCGATGACCATGGCAGTGGGGCATGGCTCATCCTCTACCGCGGCCCCAAGTGAATGGCTCAAGGCTACGGCCGACTAATGAAATGGAAAGATGCCGTGGCTGAAGATGACAAGGGCATCCAGACAGTGAGACCTTCGCTCCAAGGAACTAACTCTCTCGCACGTCATGAACAGGCGTGATTTTGTGTGGGGGGTCACTACCAGGGCTGCCGCTGGCAAATGTCTAGTACCCATCAGCATGGGATGAGCTGAGGAGAAAGTCGGGGTAGCAAGTAGCATGTTCTAGCAAGTCGTGAGTGGGCTGGCTACAAGGGGTCATGGGAGCGTTACCAACGGCTGCTATCTATTAGCCGAGAAAGGCCACCGCCCCTAGACCAGTAACTCGTGAGCTTTCGTAGGCGGTAGACGGTGTACTAGACAGGTGTGTTGGTATCTCCCAGGGCTGGACAGCGTTCCCTGAGGCCAGTGATAGTGCAAGGGATCATGCAGGAATCACGAGTCACATCCTTCAACGGATTGTCAAGACAGCCCGTTGATGCTTCAGTAAGCTAAGGCTTTCGAACTATAATGGGCTGCTTCGAAAAGGCTATGGTTGGGTGGGCATCCTTCGGCCTTCTCGATTTGTTTGATACCGCAAACGAGGTATCCGGAGGTTCGTCCTGCTGTTCAAAGGCCAAGTGCTGGATCGTATTCCTCCGTTGATAGTCCAGAGGCCGTCTCCAACCGTGACAAGTGATGGCTTTCAAGCTACTGGGAAAGCCCGGTGTCTAGAAGCGCAGGAACTTCAAATTCCAAGTGAGACGGCAGCTGGTCGATGACTGAACAGATCTGTTTGAAGTGTGTTGGCATCCAAATCCCATACACATTTCTCGTGAAGCGGTACGCCGTCCACTTCTCTTTGCCATCCAGAGCAGCAAAGGAAAACTCATGGATAGGATGACGGTAGAATTTGATGTCTTTCCCATCAATCACGGGATAGTGACCATAAATCCGTACAAGTCGATCATCGTGGGACATTGAGAATGCAATGATCCGACGGTTGAGTTCGCCCTCGCGCTTCACAAGCCGAAACAGCTCGACAACGGCTCGAACAGCAAGGGTCATGCTGTGGGCATTCTGGCGATCCGCGGTGTCCAAAGCTGCGGCGCCGCACTTGACTTCGCACGTTAGAAACGGAAAATACATCATATACGTGGCCATGAAGAACGACTGGTCCCCAGCAAGAAAGTTGCCGATGAAGGGCGAAAGCTTTCCAAGCTGGTCGTCGGTGAACGCTTCCCGTCTGAAGCCCACGGAGTAGTCAGGTTGCGGCCGGGTGCCGGTGAGCGGAATAGAATTGTTCCACCCTTCGTTCATGCTTTCGATCAAGCAGTCGAGCTCCGAAGCGCCGTAGGTAGCAAGGACTTCTGCGGAGGGGACGATGAGCGGAGTGATGTCTCGAATGACTCTTACCTCGTTTCTGTCTGCGACCTTGCAGCAGGTGGTCTCGAAGATGTCGTCGCGGAACAAGGAATCGTGTGGTATGGCCTGATCCGTCTCCAGTAAAGTCTTGATGATGGACTTGCCTGCTTCTGTTATTCCTTGGAAGTACTTGGCCATGAAGCTTCCCTTGGTCGCGAGTACGGTTTTGTATCGCGGGTCACGATACGGGGCAGTCTTTTCCTCTCTCGGTCTCTGGTCGCTACGCGTCAACGAACTAGCAGTGCCAGAGACCGATTGCTTGCGACTTGGACTTGAGGAAGACTTGTTCCTTGCAAGAAGGCGCTCCATATTCCTGTCCTGCTCAAAGTATTGCCGTGGCCAGGTCTCTTCTTTGACCCAGTATGCTATCGGATCGACTGTCTCTTCTTCGAGGCAGCGGACAGTATGTCGTAATTGTTGCTTCGGGGGGCGCTCCACTGTGGAAGAGTCGGGGGCATCAGGCTGTTCCCGTCGTGTCCGAAAACCCTTGGGTTGGGACGTGTGCGCCTCGGGCGGTGCTTTCGCCGAGACGGGTGTGGCGACGGCCGTCAGCGCCGTCTTGGAAGAGGAATTCTCCGAGGTCGGGGTGGAGAGCTCGGGTTTGTCGTGTCGTGGGACGCGGTAGACGTTCGTTTGATGATGGTTCTTGTTCACGCGGTTCTTGGACTGCTTGCCTGCTAATGGTCAGTTGCGCGTAACTTTGGACCAGAAACAGCTGCTACCTTGACGTGGAAACGCTGGAGTTGAGCGCCCGTCCCGTTCTGCGCGCGCCTTTGATCGAGTAGAAGCCATCGCGGTGGGACAGGGGCGGGATGCTTGACCTATGCTGAGGCAGGAACTGGAAATAGGGAGCCGTGGTTACTCGCGGTTGGTGTATGGTGGATATATGATTGGCTGCTGTTGCACCAATGTCAAACTATTAGCGCCGCGGCCGCATGACGTCGCCGAACTAGGTACCTTATCCTTACGGATGCTACTTCCCAAAGGAGCTTAGTGCAAAGACCGCCTTGGTGATTACAGGTTACGGTACTTTCCGCGTAAACCGGACGGAGTACAACGTCCCTACCTTGGAGACCCGACACATCCTCCCAAGCTCTGGGCGGCTGCAGCAACCAACGAGTACGTCTCCCCGACGCGTCGCCCGCCTGCCTGCCACGAGAACCCGACGTCTGCGGCCGCCATCATGAGGGCAACACGGCAGTGCCTCTACAGTTCCCGCCGGGCGCTCTACCGCGTCTTCATCTCCCCCACGGAGCTGCCCCGTCTGGCTTCCGCTTCCGCTGGACTCCAGTCACGACTGGTGTCCCCTACGTGGGCAGCCTCCCAAGGAGCATGCATTGGGCCTCAGCTCCGACTGTACGGGAAGCCCTCTCGGCCGCCGCCCCGCTCCGGCGGTAGAGGGCCGAGCGACGCCGCCACGCGCGACGCGGACGCGAGAGGATTCGACCGGCGCTTCACGACGCAAAAGGACATTGAGCGCTCGGGTCGCGACCGGCCGCCCCAAGACCACGAGATTACGGACCCGCAGATCATGGTGATTGACAAGGGCGCCTCGGAAGGCCCGCTCGCCACGTCGTTTGTGCTCACCAAGCTCGAGGCCGAGGAGTCGCTGCGCATGATCCAGCCCTACATCCCCGCAGATCCCAAGAATGGGCGGGCCAGCGCGCAGCTCGCCGTGTGCAAGATCGTCAACAAGCGCGACGAGTACGCGCGGCAGCGCCAGCTCAAGGAGAAGCGCAAGGCCAGCGCCGACGGCGGCGGCGGCGGCGGCGGCGGCAAGCCCAAGACCAAGGAGCTGGAGCTGACGTGGGCCATTGGCGGCCACGACCTGGCGACCAAGATGCGCCAGATGGGCGGCTTCCTGGGCAAGGGCATGAAGGTGGAGCTCATGCTGGGTCGCAAAAAGGGCGGCAAGCAGGTCTCGAGCGACGAGGCGGCCGAGGTGCTGAGGAGTGTGCGTGAGGAGGTGGCGGCGCACGGGGGTCGCGAGGGGAAGCCAGCGAGCGGGCAGGTCGGGGCGACGATGAGGCTGTTTCTGGAAGGCAATGCGAAGAAGTGACGGCAGGGACCCTCGGCGATGGGAGGGTTTCTAAGAGTCTGTGCTTGGTAGAGGTTGGGTTTGTATTCATAGCCGCAGATGACGGCTCACATGATGGCCACGTGCCATGTGTATTGTCTATATTATCAAGTCCACAAAGAAGCAAAGCACTTTTTCCTCTGAAGCCCAAAATCCGTCCTGAGGTCCGAAACTCCCCAACGCCAACGTTGCCGAGTATCAATCGTTGTGTCTGCCAGCCATATCACAGAATCTCGTCGCCATCCTCGTCGGCAGTAGGCACTGGCACGCTCGTCTCTTGCTGCTTCGGCTCAACAGGCGCTGCGCCCCCATCCCCAAGCTCAGCGTCTTCATCCGTCTCCCAGGCCTTGTCTGCGTCTTCATCATCGTCGTCGTCGCCGTCCAGACCGTCCAGGGCAGCAAAGGCGTTGCTCGCCTGGGCCTCCCCCTCGGCCAGCTTGTTGACCACGTCCCAGGCCTTGCTACGCGCCTGCACCGTGCGCGCGCGGCCGATGCTGCGCTCAAGCTTCAAGCCCGTGCGCTCCGTCACAGCCGCGGCCATCTCGAGGCCGCGCTCGTGCCGCCGCCGGCCCTTGGCCGAGAGGTTGCTCCGGCGGGCGGGCTTGGTCTTCTTCTGCACGCCCGCAGAGCGATGGACGGCGAGCACCGAGGGGCGGTCCGCAGCGGCGGCGCCCGAGGACTTGGACGGCAAGGAAACATCCTTGAGCGACTTGTCGGTGTTGATGCCGGGCGAGGTGGCGCGGCGGGCGGCGCGGGAGCGCTTCGAGGGCGCTGCATGCACAAAGGGTTAGCCATGGACCTGTGAAGGACACTACCGATCGTGCGTCTTCCTGCGCTTTCATACCTTTGCTCTTGGCCATGGCGGACGAGGGGACTGGTGCGCACCGGATATGTGAAGTGAAGTGAAGTCTCCAAGTTGCTTCTGGTGATTGTCGGTCTGCAGTGATGGAAATTTTGGCCACGGCTTCTAGAACCCCACTGCCGGTGCCACTGCGGATAGCCCCGCCGCCAACGGCGCCAACCCCACCATCTCTTTGGCCACAAATGCGACGCAGCCGGTGACGGGCTCTTTTCTGCAGCCCGCGCATCATACGGCCCCATTGACCTCTTGGCCACGTGCAAACGCTCAATGCCATCATTACCTCGTAGTTTTGATTTGCTACTGCAACTGCTGCTGCTTAGTCCTAGAGCACTAGGTGGCTGCGAGCCCCGTCTTCCATGGGTATTTGCCCTGCCCCAGACTTACAGCTCGCCCCATGCTTGAGCGGCCATGCCAGACCATCGAGAAGCCACTCCATTGCCCGAAAGGTGGCTGTCATCGACATTTCGAGAGTCATCCCCAAGCGGGAAGCTATAACGCCCCGTGTCGACCCTCGTTCGCCACTGCGCCGTCTCAAACGCCCGTCTCACGAGATGAATGACTCTCAGATCTGCGCCCTTGGGGCCAACTACGGACGCGTACACGGGATGGTATTCCTTACGGCCACTTATTCTCGACTCGTACGGTAGCTGTGCGACTGCATCTTCTGTGAGCAGACGTGGCGACGCCAGGCATTGTAGACTTACAGGGCACAACAAACTGCGGCGTCTGAAGCAGTAAAGGCAAAAGCTCTGCCGTGATACCGTGTGGTGTCTTCGGAGCTCTGACTCGCCATTAGAGTGTGCAGCAAATGCAAGAGTTGGGGGTTTATATACGGCAAAGGCTCATCCCTGTATTTTGGCGCCGCGCTGTCAAAAGGTAGGACCATGGCTGTCCATGAGTCGCCCGAGTCGGCAATAGGCCCGATGTTGTCACCAAACCACTTGCGAAATACGCCGACTCGCTGCTGATACTTGTCATAGTCCTGTTTGGTGACCCTTCTACCAGCGTCCCTGGAAAGCAATCAGCACACTCGTCACACGGATCTTGCGCTGGGTACCTTGGCCATACCATTGATACTTTGTTGTTGTTTCCGCGTACGGGGAAGAACCTGACTGATCTTGCACGGCCTTCCGGAACTCATCGTACTCGTGGTAGAACTCGTAGCAATACGGGAAAAACGCGGCATCTCGCATGTATTCCTGCAAGCTTTGGCCCCTGGCTTCTGGCGGTGGCTGCTTCTTCCAGATAGCGGCCACGTTCACCTTCTCGGCCTTGATCCCTACAAAGTTTTCCAGAGTCGCGAGGAATTGCTTCGTCAGTTCCATGCGCTCATTTGAGCCATTGGGATCGAAGAAATCGACCGGGAAGAGCAGTCGCTTGGGAAGGTTTGTGGCAGTTTCGGGGTGGGACTGGTTGAGGACGGCAGAAGCG
Organism: Tolypocladium ovalisporum; assembly: GCA_024340015.1. Taxonomy (NCBI): domain Eukaryota; kingdom Fungi; phylum Ascomycota; class Sordariomycetes; order Hypocreales; family Ophiocordycipitaceae; genus Tolypocladium; species Tolypocladium ovalisporum. The sequence goes on along the minus strand of JALHBZ010000025.1, from coordinate 47,365 downwards.
ATATTGAATAGATCCAGGATGTCTCGGCTGACGAGGCCATATGTGTCGTAGGTACTAAGCTCAAGTTAAAATGTGCGATGCTGCCGAGATGCTTGCAGGTCGACTTTTCTTACGGGGACCTCGTCTGCGACCCAGCAAGCGAAAGCTCGCCTGGAGTCGTCCGCAGCGGAAACAATCCTTGAGCAGCAGCCGTTTCGCGGACACCTCCGAGACCTGCGAATAAGTCAGCACCAAGACGTAATTCAGTCGAATGAATCGATTGATTCGAACCGTCGACTCCGAATGCCGTCGTTAGCCATTCGTATCCAGCCACGGCCGTCGCAGCCCCCGCCGCACCACCCCGCGGGTTTTGGTATGCGTCCTCTCTGGGGTTCCAAGGCGCTGCCTCATCTACCCATTCTCGGCCTGAGGCAAACTGCGAGGATTTGCTCTTGCCCACGATGATGGCACCCAGGTCGAGCAGCCGCTGGGCGAGCGCCGCCGTCGCATCGGCCGGAGAGGCGTACAGCAATCGCCAAGCTCGGCTGGAGAGTGTGGTCGGCACGCCCTTGAGAGACACGGCGTCGGGGATAGCCATGCGGATGCCGCTGAGGGGTCTTTTGGAGTTTGGGGCGTGATGGTAGAGGCGCGATGGCACGGGGATGGACTTTTGAGTGCCATCCGCCGAGAGCGAGGACATTATTCGGAACCTGTATCTTGATGAGCACCGAGTGCCGAGTAACGTGTGAGGTGGCCGCACTCATCCGTGAATGTCACATTTTCAGGAATGACACCAAAGGCAAATGCGCCGCATTCGTCGTCGTAGAGCTTCCACGCCTGATGCAAATTCGGCCCGTGGAGAAAGTATGGGCCAGAGGGCAGCTGAGCCATGTCGGCCATGACCGCGACATCACCATCGAGGCGGTAGAGATGCTTGTCGGGCAGCTTTGATGCGTCTCTACGGTGGACGCTGCCGTTGGAGCCTGGCTTCTCGACGAGCACGGCGCCAAACTCAGGCACGAAAACGTCGTCGTAGGAAGCAAATAGACGCAGCGTGGCTTCCAGGTCACCAAAGATCTCGTGCGTCTCCAGCAGTGTCACGGGAAGGATGGCGTCGGGGTTGATGGTTTCTTGAATGGCGCCCTGGCTTCGTGTCAGCGAGTTGAAGGCCAAGACATGAGAGTGCCCTACGCACCAGCTTATGTGGGTGGATGAGATACTGGCTACCCGCCACGAGGCAGGTGATGAGAGCCTGCATTGCGGTCAATTGAATGAACGCGGAGGCTCTCCACGAGACGAAATCGGAAAGTCGCAGTTGATGGGGCCATCCATGCGTCTGTTGCGAGGTGAGACTCCAATCAATGGCCTGCCGATCTCAACCACGCGGGGCGGGCCTCTGGGATCACAGTCGCACGATGCAACCTCGGACAGCACCTGCATTGAGGCTGGCGCAGACACCTATAGAGTGTCATGGATTTTGAACATCGATGCATGCATATCTTTGTATTTATTGGAGATGCGTGTCGTTCCTTGCTTCGCGACTTGCTTGCAGCAGCCGCTGGTGTTAGTGGCCAGTCGATTGCAGTATTTCGTATGTGTGAATGCCCATTGACGTCCCATTGCTTGGTTTTCCGCTTGCTACATCGCAATTTGACCTCAGCCTTGCTATAGAGAAGACAAGAATACCGCAGCATGTCTTGTCATGTCTCGCAATGTTGCACATACTCCGGTGTGGATGAAGTCGTGTCTTGTCTTGTTCGATCTGCGGGCCATCGGCCAGCAGAGCTCAGCCCTAGGGTGTGGCACAAGCCATGCATTCTCTCGCTACAAAAGTTCAGTACAAACAGATTTTCCTTGGACTGCCCCGGGCAGAGTCATAGAAGGCTAGATTGGCATTGTTGCTCGGGAATACAAGTAATACCTCCATGCGGGAGGTGTCGTTGGTGCGTTTGGCTACTGAGATGTGAGAGCCAATACAGTTGGGGAGAGATTGTTTCTCAATTCTGATTTACGAAACGCGATAAATATATGCCAGACCAATCTTGTCGGCATCGAGTTGCGTTTTCCACGGCGGCCATGTTCAAGTCTTCCGTGCCATTAATTGCTACGCACGTAAAGCCTTGACATTGCATTGAAGCAGCAGCATCCCCAATCTTTCATCGGCATGCCCGTCGCCTGAGTTCGGGCCGTCAGAGTTGGCGAGTGGGCCGCCGCAACAGGGCCCAGAGACATCATGAATCAAACATGAAGCACAGGTTTCTTGAGCTTGGCTATCATCGGCGCCTATGACGTAGCTATTTGTGGTGAGTGGCTTTCTAGGTTTACGCACCGGAGCTGCTTGAGGCGCGACCCCCGCACCTTCCTCAGCTCCTCGTGGTGCACTAGCTCCTTGGGCGTCCTTCGGCTCGAGCCGGGCGAGCCCGGGCGGCCGTCTACGGCGGACGCGAACCCCAGCAGCTTGTGCCGCTCTATCCTGATACGGCAGAAATTAAGGGGGCATTTTCCCCTTCCACCGCATGGCGCGCCTCTCGTTTCTGGTCTCGAACGGCGCCTCCGTGAGCAGCCGCGCGTAGATCAAACCGCCGTGCAGGATCCGTGATACGCCTGGGCGTCGTAGGGAGTGACCTACGTCGGCAGCGTTATCTAGCAGTGGCCCACGGGGTCTCCGGTAGTCCTATCTCCGCCGGCGTTAGCGCGTGGTTGTTATAGTCCTCGACATAGAGTCGCCATAATAGCGGCTAGCTTCGGGGTAAAGTCCGCGAAACCCTCCCACAGGTTATCCTTACGGCTCAGTACTATGAGAAAGCTAACGGGCATACTAGCGTACTCCGTCGCCTTGGTGACATACTGGATTGTAGATATATAGAATATAAAAAGTGGAACTCTAGCCTATCCCACTTTCTCGTCGCTCGGCGTATATCCCTAGCCCCGGTGGCTTCGTCGAGCTCGGAAGCGGCGTCTTTCATAGCCTTGAAATGGGTCGACTGTACGGAGGTGAACTTGAGTCGGGCGCGGCACCGAGTCTCCTGCGTTATCGTGCGCCGTGCGTCAACAAGCTGGCCGAGGGGGAGGGCCAGGCGAGCGACGCCTTTGCTGCGCTGGGCGATCTGGACGGCAACGGCGACGACGACGATGAGTAGGCGATGAGCTGCTTCCCGACCTTCGTGTATGCTTTCCTCGTCCGCTTCGTGTGGCGGAAGTGAAATGGGCGCCGGCGCTCCTTGCCTTTCTTAACCCGGGCTACCTCGAAGAGGACGTTCTATGATACTCGCGACCCTCCTAGCGGCGTTAAAATGCTCGTAACACTAATTCTAGCGTTGGGTCGGCGGGCTCGTCTAGCGAGAGCAGGCTACGTAGGAAGTCCTTCGTCCCCGAGAAGTCCTTTAGGTGGCTGCTCACGCCGAGGCGACGTACCTACTCGTAGGTATTGGGCGCCGCGAGGTCCCCTCACTCGGTTATGTCTGCAACCTCGCTGAGCCGGATGCGGTCCGCCTTAGCCTGGAACGCCTCTATCGTAGTCGTGAGCTCGACGTCCCGTGCTTCGGTGAAAGGCTTGGCCAGGGAGCGACGCCTAGAGATCTTAAAGTACTTGCTCCTGACGCCTCACGCGAAGAAGCGCTAGAAGTATACGCCGCTCCTCTATAGGGCACTCTGCCCCTTGGCCTCGATGTCCTGGGTTTACCCGGCCGGGGCTTCGAGTCTTATCCGTGCCTTTTCTTAAGGTGTTCGCGAATTCTCCTCCTATCGCGACTTACGAATCGGCAGCCCGACTCGGCCTCATAGCGGAAGCCGTCTTAAAGCGGGTGTCCGAGTTGCTATATCGGCTCCGCGTAATCTAGTGGGATGGGCACGCTAGATAGCTCCTCTTGTCCTTAGACTAGGTCGAGATTAGCTGCCTATACCTGCACCGATGAGATGCGATTCTCGCGGGGCCCGTGCGGCTGACTTTGTAAGCAGACCTTGATCTGATTGCCTGTTACGTATGTGGCATTGGCGATAAGTAAGCTGCCGGTACTCGGGGAGGTAGGCAAAGTACTCTATCTTATATCTAGGCGTAGGTTCGTCTTCCTTGGTTCGTCCGCTGCCTCGACCCTTCCCATTCCTTGTGTATGGGTCTCCTATTCTGCGTGATCGGGTTTCCTTTTCCTACCGTTTGCGAAACAAAAACTATAACAACTAGGGTACTACCACGCTACGGCCCCATATACCTGGATCTATTCTACTATAGCTCCCGGCTTCCCCTTCGCATGACCCTGGTCCTTCGTGGCCGTCGGCACGCCTCGTAATACTTATGCCGAGACATTGTAGTCTGTGCCTTTCCCGTTCATGCCGACCCTCGCTATCCTAATTGTCTCCTGCCCTACTCCGCCGCTCTGGTTTCGTCGGCTACTTAAACATCGTGTCTTTTCGTCTCCTGGTTACCTTATCTGTTCCCTACATGCTCCTACTTTATTCGTTCCTCGTCTTATTCATCGACTCTCCATAACCATTTTGACTATGCCTCGCGCCCCTAAGTCTAAGAAAACCTATGGGGATGGTTATCTCTTCTTCGACGAGTAACTGTCTTCCTTGATGTCGGTGCCGTAACGTCCACTAGACCTATTGAGCCGCCTATAATATCCAAGAAGGTGAAGCGGCGGTACCGCGAGCCGCAGAGATAGCCCGGGGTCACCCGGGCGGAGAGTCGACGAATATTACGTGAAGAGCAAGCCTGCATCCGCCGCGAGCTAGAGGAGAAGGATCGGGAGGAGGACGCGGAGAGGACACCTCATATTCTCGGCCAGCCCCAGCACCCCGATTCCTGCTTTGCAGCACAAGTACATCTCCTTGCGCACGTCCAACAGAGACACCTCCTGCGGTGTCGTGACGATAACGGCGCCGTCTCCTTTAGGGACGAGACAACGCTTACGTGATCGTCGCTGATGCCCGGTAGCGTGTTTACTAGCAGGAGGTCGAGGTCGCCGTATTCGACCTCCTTTAGGAACTGCTTGATTAGCCCGTTCATATTAGACCCGCGCTAGATAACGGCGTCGTCCCGGTTAGGTAGTATGAACTGTATGCTAATAAGACCGAGGATATCTGTAACCTAGACCGGCGACCACCCCGACGCGCTAACATAGATCGTCTCGTCCTCGACGCCTATTTCCTTAGGGATACTCGGCCCGCAAATGTCCATGTCTATAATGCCCACGGTACTATCCGGGTTCGTCGCAGAGGCATGCGCCAGCAAGGACGCGAAGGTGCTCTTGCCCACGCCGCCCTTGCCGCTGAGCACGAGGATCTTATGTTTGATTTCTTCAAGCCGTGCCGAAATAAGCGGGATGTCTGGGTCGGGGCTAGAACGAGGAAGAGGTGAGCTCTCTACTTGTACGAAAAGAGTAAACTACTTTCCACTGCGTTGCTGCAAGATGGCCTCACCGAATTGTCATAGTTGGACAAGCCAGTAAGAAGGTCGGACCCGCACTCTCAAATTTGTGGCAAAAGAGTCATATTCTGCGCGTACCTCTCAAGGTCTCGTCGAAAATCTGCCGAAGAAAAGACACTTCTACTTCCACCTTCGGCGAAATACCGCAACAGCCACAAAGGGCGCATGGGCGCAACACTGCTTCATAATTATGTCATTGTTGGTCTGCAAATTTGAGCCAGAAATGCGCCTCATCTCTGCAGACCTCTTTCTTGCTTGCACAGACAAGGATATGCTGCTGAGCCCGGCCCGGAAACTCCCGGTGCAGTTCCGCTTGATCGAGCCGGCACAGGAGGGGCGCACTACCCCTTCCACGGTCAAAATCAGGCTCATCAATCGACAGAGATGTCTATGCAAACAATAAGTACAGGTTAATACTCAAAAGATGAAAGAGATTGCTACTCCGAACCCCAGGACCTTCCGCTATGATACGTCGACGCTCATCTGGAGCACTCAGACTTCTACAGCAGCGGGATCTGCGACATCAGCTGGAGATTAGTTCCACAACTAAGAGTGCCAGTGGCTAGTAAGGCAGTGTACGGTTGGGCACTGGATGTTTGGTTACGGTTTGGTTACGAAGGGTGGTTGTCGTACCACGCTCGGTGAATAGGGCGGAGTCGAGGATGAGTCAGAATGGGTTACTACTGTGCAACCTCGATACGCAGATTTATACAAATCGGCTTCTCTGCTTCTCTAGACTTGTTGCCAAGAATCGTTGCGATGACTCGTTTCGTACAACGATTTGGGTTCTCAAGGGATAAACCGGAGTTTTATGATAGCAGGTAGGTCAGGGCGTCTGTCACGGTTAGTGATGAATCCCTAGGATCGGAATCAAGTGGTCAACATGATTGGGGGGTTCAAGAAGATATCGCTCTGTTGCAAGCTGGCTAGGTATACATGTCATGGAGAGGAACGTTGGGTGCCTATATTCTAAGATGGATCACCCGGATCACTTAGATCACTAAGTAGTTTCCTGTGATCCGAACGTCCTTCCTGTCGGTATCGCTCGTATTACGACATATGGAAGCAAAACAAGAACTCGATTCCTAATACTATATAATAACAGGGGAATATATACCCGTACATATAGATGCCCCTTATATATAGCTCAGCTCTCGAGTCCCCTAATCTTTTATAGTTTTTTCATAATCTTTTTACCGCGTACTACAAGTTAGTACACGTGCTTTTTCAATACCTAGCCATTATTTCTCTACTTGAGAAACCCCACGTGAGTATAGAACCGTTACGCAAAAAATCGGCAAATACCATCGCAGTAGAAAAGACCCAAAGGGCCGCAACCCACTAGGGATGTTAAATTAGCTCTTATGTCTCAATCCCACGCTAATATAGGGATACCCTACATAAAAGCAGGTAGGAGTCTTGAACTTACTACTTTTTTTGCGGCAGGAATCTTTCTCAGACAGTACGTTGACGCAGTATTGACCAGGGAAACACCAGTCATGAGCACCCGAGCACTCACAAGACTGCGGATCGAGCAAGCCACCCTTTTTGTGGTTGACTTTCTGTCCCACAGAAAGAATGTATACACATTCTTCGTGGCCGAACGCGTTATTGCAAGCCTCAGTAAGATCGTCAACCTTGCCGATAGCAAATGTTTCGGCGACAGTCTTTGCTTGGTCGAGAACAGCTCTCTGGGCTGGGTTGAGGCTGCCCTCATTGTCGATAACATAGTTCTTAAGGTGCTCGAGCTGCGCAGGACGGATGTTCTTGCCGTAGTCAATTTTGTCCTGAAACCCGGCACTCGCCCCGCTCACGACGAGCGCGGAGGCGATGACAACCCCGAAGATGGCTTGGAACTGCATAGCAATTGATTTTTGGAAAGGGTTTATAAATAAAGACTTAGTGTTGTTCAGGTTTTTAGAAATGTGTGTAGACTATTATCGTGTTCGATATTCCTGATTGAAATTCGTAAGGAAAAAAGGAATGTGTTATTTATACGTATGCGGTCCGACTCGCCGATGTATGTTCTGCGATCATGGTCGATAGCTTTACCGGCAGCGAGGTTAATGGAAATGCCGGTGAAATTAACGTGGCATTCGAAGGTATCTATGGTGACGGAACTTTCCATGCGTATGATTCGACGGAAGCCGTTAGTTTCAAGTGGTAACGTAACTTAGTATTCTACTAATAAGTAATACGAGTGAGCAAAGTCACTTGGCGAAAGGCTAAGTAGGCTATACCGGAGATATATTCAACACCTACTGATCACTTGGTTACGATCGTACGGATCCATTACCTACCGTGGTACTGCGGCCTAACCTTTCTACTAACATGGACCCTCCGGGTCAATCCTTGGGAGCCTTTCAACGGACGTCACGAAGAGGTCCTAAACGTTTACTGTTTCTTAGGAGTCAGGCCGACCAGAACAATATGTCGCAACAAATCCGATAAGAGGCTTTGAACTTCTCACTCGAATATAGAATGAATGCTTCAGACTGATCACTGAAGACCTGGCTATCTACTGTTGGGTGGAGACCATAGTGTATATATCCTTTTAGCTCTCCTAGTCAGTTTGCTCAGTTTGCTCACCTTGCTCCGTAGTGATCTTCCTGAGCATGGTGATCAAGGTAAGCAGCCTCCCCTTGATTATCTTACCCTAGAACCTTGGCTCCCATTTGGATGAGCACCCCACCGGCTGTCACATGTCGGGGCAACTGCGGCTTGCGTTATCCCGGCGACCTACAAGTAGGCCTCTTCTGCTGGTTTGTAACAAACCCTAAACCGTTACAACGGCTGCTTAAAGCGCGCGCGTGGCGCGCTAGAAGGACTTATTTCGACCATATGGACTAGATAGACTTTAGAGTGGTCCTCTTAGTGGGGTGCCATAATGTAAAATGTACTATATCTCGTATCCCCGCATTGATAGTTTTAGCCTGATTCGGCACTTCGTACGGACACCTTATCCGTAAAACTTTCAAGCTCTGCCGACCTCTCAGTGGGGAGGAAGGAAGCTTGCCTTCTACCGATCGCTGTTCGTGGTTTAGGTGTAACTCCCCCTTCCGTGACCGTCAGAATCCTTTCTCCGCCGAACTTATGCTGACTAACTATTAAGACTACGCACCCTATTGGCTGGCTGCAATAACCGGCTCCGCTTGCATGCGAAGCAAGCCGGGGGCCACAAGGCTAGTCACGGCATATATAGCCGATAGACAGCCTTAGCATGTGACAAGAAAAGACGCAGGTTTCTCGCACAACGCAATGGCGAGCCTCGCGGGATGATTCGGGTGAGGGATAGGATAAAGAGATGGCACTCAAGTGGTACTACTGTGAACGAATAACTACAGACCTCTCGGCAAGGGCTTTTGGCACCTTAAAAGGTTTTTTCCCCTTGCACTAGACCCAACAGCACAGACCTAAATAGTCTTTCAGGCTCTTAAATAGGTATAACACTGAATAAATAAATAATATCCAGAGGGAAGCGGAGCATGCGATAGTCCAAGCGATGCATATCGATTAGGGCACATGAGGGGCAGGGGCTTCTCCTCGAGCACGTCGGTAGGGTGCTCCTATAGTGTACGATATGGACCGTTAGCAACGTTCGCCTATTTATGGAAACCTTGCATATAGCGGTAAAACTTAAACCTCAGATATATTCGTTAACTTACGCATTTATAGTATACAAGGAAAAGCAACCCGGTTTGGGCGTTTCTGGAAATTCTGGCCGTGTTTCCTGGGATTGCCGCAGCTCTAGCGGCAGTCGTCCTAGTCTTGGCGGTACCTCGGGCTGATCTCGCGTGCTGTCCGGTGAGATCGGCGGTAATGGGTTGTCCGAGTGATATTTGGGTCGTGCTTTGTAGGCGGCCTTGATCTTGGGCATTTCCCTCTTCCTGGTAGGGCACTGGCCGTTCCAGGCTTCGTGCTCCCCCATAGAGGCGGCGCATTCCTGGAGGGCTTGCTCGTCGTTCTTCGTTGGGGACACTCTCGGGTCGGGTGATCTTGCGCGCAATCAGACATGATAATTACGCCTGCGGCTGGCGAGGAGATCACGTGGACAGCATCATCGCCGGCCCCGCCTCCGCCTAGTCGTACTTGCGGACTGCGAATTGCGAATTGCACAACCATTTTGCGTAGGCTGCGATCCGCCGCGCTGGTCCGTTGGAGCCCAAGAGGCAATCATTGCTTTACCAGTTCGTGCGGAAAAAAGCAGCCGATAGAGCATGCCACGGCAATCGCCAGTTCCAACAGCGTGCCAGCGCTGTCGCACGAAGCGAGCCAAGGTTAGATCCCCACTCCAGCCCACCTCCACCTCTGGGACGTCGCTAGACGAGGATATCCCCAAGCTATTCATTTGCCGGTCGTCTAACATTTGTCTGATGCTTTGCCCCACAGTGTGACGGTCAACAACCTTGCCATGGATGCCAGAAGGCTGGCCAAGTCTGCGAGTATGACCACGCCCGACGGGAACTCAAGGGCGAGCTGCGTGCCGAAATCGAGCGATTCAAGAGAAGCAGGGAAGAAAGCGACATGATACTCCACACAATTGACTCAATAGAGGATCCTGTCGCTTGCAAGGCTGCGCTTCGGGAGTTGATGGAAGGCGGCGAGTCACACCAGGTCATGATCCGGAGGCTCGAGAAGGACAGTGGATTCGAAACCAGCCCCAAAGTCAGCTCAGGACGGAGTTCCAGCCACCAAGGAGTGTCTCACACTGCCATGGAAGCCGATGATGCAGCCGACTCACCTTGCTTTGATCAATTGCTCTCGTGGAAGTCCTGCGGTCGCAATCTTCAGAACCGCAACTCACCGACCGAAAGCCCCCGAGCACTTCCGATACCATCGACAATCTTGTCTCTCCCGCCACTTCCACTCGACGCCTACACCGCCGAATCGCGTAGGGATACTTGGACCGACATCGGATGGACACGAGCGCACATACGGCACCTGCTTGACTCTCTGGTTACGTGGGACTACTTGCCTTTCAGTCTGCTCTGCCCAGATCAGTTCCTCCAGGACTACCAAAGCTGCTCACAGCGGTTTTGTTCGTCGGCATTGGTGCATGCATTTCTTGCCTTGGCAACTAGGCTGATAAATGAAAGTCATGACGATGTCGCCGAGGTCCTTCCATCAGGCTGGTTCGGGAGCGAAATGTTCTTCGAAAAGGCTAGGGCGATCCTCCAAGACAGTGAAACGCCTCAGAATCTTCCGAATATCCAATGCCTCGGTATTCTGTCGTTGTATCAATTGCGCCGTGGACGAGAGACAAAGGCTCTAGAGCTTGCGGAGGCTTTTGCAGAGCAAATGACCGACTTCTGCCAGCAGGGGCCCAGTGAAGGCGAGGATGATACGTTTGGCCGCGTACGGGCTACTACATTTCGCGGCGCTATATCCTTGATTCGGTACACCCCTGTACCCCTATTGTCATCTTGCTACGAATTCTCTGACCACGGGTCACAGTATACTTCGTTTAACAACGGGCCAACTTTTCAGCATACCTGATTTCGCACTCGGGAAGGACCCACTGGCCCTGGATTTGCCGTCTGAAAGCAGCGGAAGTGTGGGCCAAGAGAGTAGTGGGTTTGGACCCGGTGAGTAGGGCCAAATCAGTAATTGGCTGCATCCGTCGAAAGGGTTATTGACTGGAATCATGAACAGATCTTGCTGCAGACACAAATCTTTCTCAGCCACGCAATCTTCAGCTCATTTCGCTGAAGCTATTCCAGATTACCGAGTGGGTGCACAACTTGGTAATTTCCAGCCCGTCAATGATCGAATCTTGCCCAAACGAGCTGGAATCTGTTTACCACAAGTGCCTCGAATGGTACGCGAGCGTCTTCGCTCTCCTCAATGCCGAAGGCGGTAGAACGCCCTTCGTCTTATTTATGCAGTGAGTCTAGCCCGCTCCCATCGACTGCAAGGTCACATACTTACTAATCAGTATGTACTACCATTTCTGCATTCTTTGCGCCTTTCGGCCTTTCATCAGCCTGGAGCAGGAAAATTCGTACATACGGCCATTGAAACTCTGTGCGCAGGCTGCACAATCCATCCCCGCGCTAGCTCAATCCTACGACGACCTCTTCACGCTACGACGTGTGTCTAGCCTCATTCCCTACTTCGTCTGCGCATCGGGCCTGTTCAGTCTCTCTATGGAGGAAAGTGGCTTGGTAGCGGACCACGTGCATTTACGTTTGGGTGACGAAGCCCCTCCTATGATGAATGCTGAACCGGAAGAATACGAATCCTTGTTTAGCCACAACATTTCCTCGACTATACCATCTCACGTTAAGATAACAACGACGGCACATGCTCGCCTGCTACTTGCCAAGATGAGCTCAACTCATCCGGCAGCGAGGGTGGCTAAGAATTTGGTTTAGAAGAATTCAGATTCGGGTAAAGCCTGTGATTTACGAAGACACCTAGATTTCGAGATGCTGTCGAAAGCTACAGAACGAGAAGACAATTACAAAGCATGCGCTCCCCTTCCATTATGCATGTGAGGCGTTCAGATAACCATCGATGGATCGATGACCGCGATGAGTCTGGGAAGACATGTCAATCGCGTTATGCGAGGCTGACTGAAGCTGGTTAGCCAGCAGGGACCATGCTGCATTTGGGGGAGTTGAAGGTACTCTGGCGAGGGGCCAATCGATGCCAAGTCTTTGCGATTTCGAGAGGGACCCAACTACGCCACCTTTGCTTGAGAAGCTCTGTGTGGTACGGCGCTCCTACGCCGCCGCCAGACCATCCTGGTAGGCAGCCAACACTGTAACTCAACTCTTTACCCATGGACGTCTCTTTTGCCCTGGATTGTCAGTCCCTTGGAGGACGTGTCCCTGATGCGTTGTCTTTGTGGTACGGCCTCAAACTCGCCATCTGTCCTCGATGATAAGGCGCGTTTGCGGACGACATGTAGGCTGCATTATACTGCGGTTTCGCGCTCAAGGCCGTGAAGATGAAGCGTCTGGTCATGACTCTAACTTCACGAGGTCAACGACGATTCTGCACAAGATTAGTTTGATGCTATATTGAACCGACTTGGACTAAATGACTCAAGCTCAAGGCAAACAACTGCAAGTTTTAAAAATTAACGGAAAGAACGTGTACTGGGCAAGTAACTTCATCTAAATCAGCACACTTTCTTGGCAACCTTGAACTCAAACGTGGGGCTAATGGCTTTTCTTCATGTTGGCTGAAAGGCAGCTTTGGTGATGTGGTATGCAGAGTTGCACCACCACCCAACGTGCCTGACGGTACCGAAACCGTACGTGACTTTTGGTATAGCAGTAGCAAGAATGAATGAATCAACCGCTGCCAGTGAATGCTCAACATGAGGCCAACGGGTAGTGCAACAAAGCGAACGCTTGTGGGGTCCTGCTCAGGGCCAGGTCGAGCATCTCCTGGGGCTTGGCCGGTTTTGTCGATAATGGCAATAAGCTGCGTTTCTGCGACTGGGCTAGTTGGTGCAGAAGGCTTCGAGGCCATGAAGGTGTAAGAGGTGTGGAAGACCGGTCGAAAGGAGCCTACAACCATGACCATGGGTTGGCCGCCAAGTGCTCGTGTGCCTGACTTGTCGTAGGTCTGGTGACCTAATGACCTCAGCCTTATTGTTCACTTATGTTCTCTGTGATACTGCAGCATCTAATCTCTCTCCGCACGGTTTAACAGCGATATCATAAGAAAACCATGAGCTTGCACTGCAGCTTCGCTTAACAGTGCAAGCAGCAACAGTCCCTTGTGATAGAGAAAAAGTCTGTATAGGGCCTAGGCTGATACGGCACTACGGCGCCTGCAACGGTACGCTAGTATGTTTGAGATCAACCCAAAGGTTAGCCGGAACTGCCAAAGCGCAGGGACAAGAAGTAACGTTACTAACAGGATAAGATTGCTTGGGTCGCCAAAAATGCGGAGAGCTTGTATCAGTACGGGCACTATCGGTCTATGAACCTTCCCAAGTGAGGAAGTGGAGCCGCCGTGGCGGCCGTGGGGTACAGCGGGAATTCCCGTTTTCGATCAGGAACGCTGCCCCGCTCGATCTTTGAATTGCATGCATTCACATGCTCCCATCATGCAGCCACCCTGCTAAAGGCCTTGGCGTAACAAACCTTGAAACTTCCGATGGAGCCTGCCGACGTGGGGAAGATTGGGGTCCCGTCGATGTCCCTGACCGGGCTTAGAGGCTAATCTGGGGCAGAGAAACGCTAGCAGTTACAGTAGCATTGCCTTGATGGAGAGGAAGGCTGCCGAATGGCGGGAGTGCTTGCATGCGCCCAAAGAGTGGCAAATATTGTCGACATAATGATGAGTTAATCCGACGGCGATCTTGCCAGAGCAACGTGCAGCAAGCAAAAGTAGATAAGTATCTTGACACCACTGCCTCCTGAAGGGGGCGGCGCATCATTGTTTAACCTTTGCGAATGTTGGGCTGAAGTAGCGTGGACTTGCCTGAGTCCCTTGAAATGTGAATCTTGCCATCGTTCGAGCTGCAGTGGAGAGGCCCGGCGAACTGTACGATACGTCATGTTCCCGCTCCATGCAGCTGCCGAGGATGCTTTCGAATGCCCATTCTCTGCAGCTACCCGCAATCCTTGTGGCACTCATGTAACGCCTTCGGCATTGCCAAGCCGTGACTGCTTCCCTTGGAAAAGCGCAAAGAAGCCCCTCAGGGATCGCATCACGGCCTTGTATGCTGTATTGATGTGCCAGTCTGCTTTGCCGCATTGCAGCTTTGCCGCAACGCAGGGTTGAGCCCAATAGCCCTCACGTGGCGCGTGTTCTGACTAGCGGAATCTTACCTGTCCAGTGACAATGCCACGAGTCCGGCGCAATTATAGGGTTTGATATGAACGCAATCGCCAAGCAGTCTGAAGAATGCATGTAGCCCGAGTGACGTGGATGTGGCCCAGCAAATAATGCGCCTGACCACATGGTGGCTTCCTCTTGCAGCGTTAGGCAATGCACTTATGCAGGGCAGCTGGAGGAGGCACCGCGGGACTCGGTAGACTAATGGTGTCTACGCCGAACGAGGCAGGCGGCTCCGCGAGAACAAGTGAACGAACATGGTACTATCGGCGCCGGCTCCGGTCATATGCTACACGTGCTGACCTGCTGACCTGTCAGGGCGTAGCACCCTCTGTGAACTGGGGACGTCAAGTCATCACAACCTATGGGTCTTGGAAAAATCGGCTGGCGTCTTTCTTTACTTTACGGACGCGCCTCCCACGTTACAATGCCTTGGGAGAAGACAAGCTACTTTGAGTCTTGATGACGTTGAACGAGACATGAGCTCTTCGAACAAAGGACGAAGATTTGGTAGCTTTCACTACACATGCTAGGAAGGGTGTCAAGGGTGTGTAGGTGAGACTAGCCGCTAGGCTCAGATGAGCCGGTCAGCTGGATGCAGAAGACGAAGGAGGTAAATCCTCTACCGCGGAGATTCCAATTACGCAGTGTATACGCTGAGAAGAACTCTTCGTCAGGGAGGATAGCCAACGGGAACGTCTTTGAAGTTTCGATGAAGCGGAAGAAGCAAATCTTGGGACCCCTCTCCGGCTGGTCTGGACTAACAGCTACGGGTAGTAGGGGTGGAACACTGGTTGCAGACTTTTGGCAACACCTCACACTATCTGAGGATGGGCAGGGCTAGTGCCGACGGACGCGACGCCGACAGTAATGCTACGTGTTGAATTGAGGCTCCTCAGCTACCACATGTAGGTTCAGGACGCCATGAAAGGGGTTACTTAGGCTTGCCCGATCAAAATGGGACCGAGGGGTGACCCAAAAGGGTGGTCGTCGCAATGTCGGATGCTAAAGAAGGTCCTGATTGATATAACCGTCCATATTGTTCCCCCACCGCTTTCGGCCAAAGTGTTCCGCGCAGGGAGCGGGCGATGCAACGAAACCCCACTCCGGCGCAGTGAGAGCAGCAAATTGCTCGACAGCAGGACGGAGCAGCAGCATGGAGGCGCCGCCGAGAGAAGAGAAGCCTACTACAGCGGAGGGGTTTCCGGAGGCGAAAACAGACAGTGCATTCTGCTGTAGCTCACGAACATAACTTAGGCTTGCGTCCAAGTGTTGGCATGTTATACAATAGCTGTTCTACTTTCTCCGGAAGAAATGTAGGCAAGTCCCGGAGTAAACTATTCAACTGCGTAGTGCTATGCCTAGATCGATCTCAGACGTAGCTCGGTCTACCCTCCCACTAAGATCTTGGCAGTCAGGAGATCCTGGGGCTGCTCAACCCCCTGACCAACGTCCTGCACACCACCTCCGGTCAGCATTTGTTGGACAAGCAGCGCGTGCACGTCAAGGTAACTTGCCATCAACATTCCAGTCGATTTACTTTCTTGCTTATGGAACATGGTAACTTCAAGTCGGCAACTCGGGCCAAGCCGACCGCTTACGACCCCCGGAAAACGTTGTGTAGGAGCACTAGTTGTCAGCTGCCAGAGCGGTTGATCCTGGCGATTGTTCGTATGGTAACATTGCCGTTTTAGACCAACAAAGCCTCCCACGCACCCCCTGTCACACGAATCCGGAGCCGGATGACACTATCATGGCGCGGTTCAACGTCACATACACCCTATTACAAGTATCCCGGAGCGGTAAGCGGCCTCTTATCGTGGTTGAGGATGTAGTGGATAACCCATTTGCCATGCTCCCGGTCGGTGGCACCTAGAAAACGTATATAGACGGGCGCGTCTCCGACTGCTTGGTAGATGCTGAACCTTGCCAGGCCAGACAAACTCAACTTCTATTCTCCAGTGGTTTACACTGATTCCAGTTCTCAAACTTCGGCTCGCTATAGATTTACGCCGTTGCCATGGCGCCGCTCGTCCTCTCCATGGCGTCTGTCGCCAGCATTTTAGCCATGCTTCCCGGCACACTGGCTGGCTTCAACCCGGCCTCCAGCAAGGACGTCGCTGTCTACTGGGGTAAGTAGAGTGATAACATCTTCGTCTTGAGCGTGACGGTTGCTAAGCAGGAGACAGGCCAGAACTCGTATAACCAGGGCAGCGGCCCTTTTGCTCAGCAGCGTCTGAGCTATTACTGCTCTAGTAAGGATCGGAACCTCATCTGCAGACTGAGAGGGTTCGAAAAGCTGATCATTTGCAACTAGATCCCAACATTGATGTGAGATGCTATTGCCCTGGTACGATCTTGAAGGGTTCTAACTGTGCAGATCATCCCGATTGCCTTTATGAATGGCATCTCTCCCCCCATCACCAACTTTGCCAACGCTGGAGATAATTGCACGTCCTTTCCTGACAATCGTAACGTCTTGAGCTGCCCGCAGATTGAGTAAGTCTCGAGCTACGTTCCGTGATCTGCAAATGCACAGCTGACGAAAGGCGAAGGGCGGACATCAAGAATTGCCAGGGCACAAATGGCAAGACTATTCTCCTGTCCCTCGGCGGTGCCACTTACACTCAAGGCGGCTGGGCTAGCGTCGCAGATGCGCAGAACGCAGCTCAGATGGTCTGGGACATGTTCGGCCCCGTTCCCTCTGGCAAGACGGTCGATCGCCCCTTTGGCTCAGCAGTGGTCGATGGCTTTGACTTCGACTTCGAGAACCCAGCCAACAACCTCCCTGCTTTCGCGCAGAAGCTTCGCGACCTCATAAATGCCGCTGGCGGCAAGAAATTCTACCTGACAGCTGCCCCTCAGTGCGTCTTCCCCGATGCCGCTAACGGTGCCACTCTCAACGCTGTCCCCTTTGACTTTATCATGATCCAATTCTACAACAACTGGTGCGGCACTTCCAACTTCCAGGAGGGCTCTCTGAACCAGAATGCCTTCAACTTCGATGTCTGGGACAAGTGGGCCAAGACAACAAGCGCGAACAAGAACATCAAGCTCCTTATCGGTATCCCTGCAGCACCCGGAGCTGGTGGAGGCTACACCAGTGGCTCCAAGCTCAAGGCGGCCTTTGACTGGTCCAAGAGGTACAGCAGCTTCGGCGGTGCCATGATGTGGGACATGTCTCAGCTGTACGCCAACAATGCTTTCCTCAGCGAAGTTGTGTCAGATCTTCAAGGTGCCCCCACGACCACGATTCCTCCTGGCGGAGGTACCAGCACGACCACGACCACGACCGCTACCGCCACTACCAGCCCCCCTCCCACAGGACCTCTTGTTCCTCAATGGGGGCAGTGTGGCGGCCAGGGATACACAGGTCCCACGCAGTGTCAGCCCCCGTTCAAGTGCGTCTTCGGAGGGCAGTGGTGGTCTTCCTGCCTGTAGGCCGTCAATGATGGCGTCGATTTCACAGACAACAATTGGAACCACACAATGGGGTGCACTCTTCGTCCAATCGTGGCAGTTGCAGTTTGGAAATAAGTTTTCGTTCAGGTATATATTTTGCGGTTGTTCATGGTAAGATTTCGCTGTACATAGCTTGCCAATCATTTTCCCGTACATACCTTAGCTACAGGGGACAACAGATATCAGTCTTGATAAACATGCGTCTCCGCGCAAACGCGGCTATGACGCAATCATAACCTATGCTCATTGCGACAGTTTGAACAGCCTTTTCTGGTCCCTGAGCGTCGATTACCGGCGTCGATTGCCAATGGCCTGAAACCACGGGCAATAGCCGTAGAGCTCCGGCCTTTGCCTCCGTCCGATGGCGTTCCGACGCCGCTTCGCGGGGGCAGCGGCAGGAGGTGGACGGGCGCCCGTGGGGTGACATGATCAATTTGTGGGGGTCCTGGAGCTCTCTCACTTGGGTACCTTACTTATACGCTCCATGAGCGTTAACCACCTCACTGCTCTGCGCGACTTTGCATGACCCGGTCACCGACTCTGCATGTCGATGCAAACAGCGTTCTGACTGTCATCATGGCCGAGCCACACAACACGCCCGTGCCGGGCTCGACACCTCGCGCAACGTCTCCGGTCGGCTTCCCGCAAAGCCAAGGTCAAACCACTTCGCAGCTCTCCATCCCGATGGCCAAACCTCGCGTGCTTCACCTCGGGGACCCCATTCGCTTCAACCCAGAGACCTATGACGCCTTGAGCGCGCAATACGAAGTCATCCGCCCGTCGGTCCCGGAGCGCCAGCGGCCGCAGTTCGCCCAGGCGCTGCAGGAGCATCGATGGGGCGATTTTGTAGCCATCTTCCGGCCCTTTTGGGGCACCGGGGGCGAGATGGGCGACTGGAACGCGGAGCTGATTGACCTGCTGCCGCAGGGCGTCAAAGTATTTGCCAGTGCTGGCGCCGGCTTCGACCGGGTCGACATCAAGCGCATGGGCGAGAGAGGTACTGCTGGCGGCCTTGCCTCACCCTCTGCAGGCCGATGCCAAACCTGAGCTGACGGCCTGACCAAGGTATCATCTACTGCAATGGCGGCTCAGCACCCGCCGACGCCGTGGCCGACTTCTCCATCGCCATGATCATCTCTACCTTTCGACACCTGCCATGGTGCATGTCGGCGGCAACGTCGAATTGCGAAGCCGACTTTCGGGACTGCCACCTCAACGCCCCGGGGCGATCACATAACCTCCGGGACCAAGTCCTGGGAATTATCGGCATGGGAAACATCGGCCAGCGTATCGCGATCCGCTGCCGCCACGGCTTCGGCATGAAGATTCACTACTTTGACGTTGAGCGCAAGAGCGGCAGCATCGAGCAGGACGCGGCGGCCACGTTTCATGACACCTTGGAGAGCTTGCTTCGAGCCTCGAACTGCGTCATTCTCTGCACGCCTGCTGGCATCGGATCCGGAACCACCATCAACGCTTCCACGCTGGCGCACTTCCGCCACGGCGCGCGCTTCGTCAATATTGCCCGCGGTGCTCTCGTTGACGAGGATGCCCTGGCGGCCGCCATGGAAGAGGGTCGCGTCAGCACAGTGGCACTCGACGTCCATGCCAACGAGCCGCGCCCGCATGAGGGCCTCAAGCGCTTTGCCGCCCAGGGCCGCGCCATGTTGACCTGCCACAATGCGGGTGGGAGCGTCGAGACGCACTCGAGCTTTGAGGAGTTGAGCATGCGGAACGTCATGGCCGTTTTGTCCGGTTGCCAGGCGTTGTCCGCCGTAAACATGAGGCACGTGAAGAACTAAGGAGACTTTTTCTTTGGTCAAGCAGTACATCAGGGACTGTTTGAGCATGTGCATGCACGTTTCAAGTCTTTTGACAAGTCAGCAGCAAATGCAAACCACCGCCAAGCCTTATATGTACGCAGTCTGCCTTCGTGTAAGAAGTGCCTAAGCTATTTTGATGATTAATGCCTTGGAAGGCTTTTGAGGGGGGTTCGTGGTGTCGCCACGATTATCAGTAACTCGTACAATTGATCATAATGCAAATGCAAATACAAACAAGCAGACGCGTGACGAACACGCCCGGCGATTGTCAAAGACCTCGACACCTTGATTCCTTTGCTCCTGATATACTCATCCCAACGCCAGCGCGATGCAAGGATAAAACAAGAAAATTGAACACATCAGACGACGTGACAACTGCCTAAGCCTTGGGCTTTTTCCTGACCAGGCCGGTGCCCAGAACATTGACGGTGCGAAGCTCGACATTCTCGGCCGTGTCAGCTCTCTTCCTCTTGACCAACCCAGAGAGGTTGTTGACCGGAGGAGCAGCCCCCGACGCGGCGTCGCCGTTGCGCATGAGTGATGGCGACTCCAGCATGCCCATCACCTCCAGGCCCCATTGGCCGCCCACACCCGCCTCGCCAACCCAGCGCTTGGTACTACCAATTGCCTTGTCCAGCGTTGCAAAGTCCAGGTGCAGCAGCAGCTCTACAATTCGTTTGTAGTCGCTCTCGTCCACAATGCGCTCGCCTCTCCCTTGCGGCGGCCAGTAGTAGTGCTTGCTCGACGTGGGCCGGTCGAGGAGGTGATTGCGTCGTTCAGTCTTGATACGCGGCTGGCGCGGCTGGATCGGGCCTCTCAGCTTCCTTTTTGCCTTCTTCTTCTTGATCTTGTCGCTTTTTGGCGTGGATAGGGACTCGTCTGCAGTGTCCAACTTGGAAGGAAAGAGCTTCTTTGGGGATGTGCTCGGGACCACGCCAGCTGCCATCCGCTGCCTTTTCGGCGTCTCGGGGGCGGACGGCCCCAGAACATCGGTCTTGTCTTCAAGGTTGTCATCAAACACAACCCATATGAACCCCGTCATCCTTCCGCTCGAGCACTCTTGTCGAAATGACATCATCTCCCAAAACATGTCGAGTGATCTGACGCTCTTCCAGCTGCCTGTCGTCTGCATCTCGCCCGACTTGGCGGCCTCCTCATCCAGCTCGTCGCGGAACCGAGATTTTGGATCGTCGGGGAAGCGTGGAATCAGACACCGAGGCGGGACCCAGTCGAACTCGCGGTAGTAATGTGAGATGTGTTCCAAGGGGTGGCTGAGGGACCACGATGCTGAACCGCGCGGGACGAAGGCGCGAGTCTCGTGAGCATCGAGACCCGGTACAACAAGAAAACCCTTGACGCGCTTCCACGGCGCTGCGAGGCCAACGGGGGGTGAGGAAATGAGAGGGTCGAGGACTCGGCACCACCACTTGACCAGTCCGCGGTCGTCCAATACGTGCTTTCCACTGTACTTGACGCTGCCGGGGAACAGGTACTGGTCCTGCGAGCGGGCGAAGAGGCTGATGATGAACTGCACGTCCTTGCGCCTGCGCGTCTCGACGAGGTGCCTGATGAAGGCGCTGCAGACCTCTCGTATTGGACTCGGGGTGCCTTTCGGGAGGCCGAGGAGGCGTAGGTAGCCAGTCGAGTCGGCCTTGGCCACGAAGAGCGTGGTTGCGTGCGCGGTAGTGTAGAGGAAGATCTCGATTCCCAGGACGAGCACCTGCTTCGCGCCGCTTGATGGGCTGACTCCTTGCGACGACGATTGGGCCGCCGAGCCATCCACGGACACAGCGAGAAAGTGCCTCTCGCAGTACGTGCGGTCGGGGCGCTCATTGGGCGGCGCGGAGCAGAGCGCGTCCGTCTTCGAGGGCGGCGTCGAAAGGTGGAAGAGGCGAAACTGGCGTTTGCTGGGCAGTGCGGCCGCCAGCTCGGACTTCAGGCTGCCATTGCCGCGACCAGCGCTCACGTCGGGTGTTGTCGTCGTCGTCATGGCGCGCGGTTTCGAGTGCCGTCCCAGCAAGAGCAGGGCAAATGATGCGGCGACTGATGTCGTGTCCGAGTGACGGACGCGTCAAAGGGGACGCTTCCCTGGGATGACGACAGAAGGGAGGAAGCTTGGGTGGAGCTAGCGCCGCGCCGTACTCGTTTCTGAACTCTTGAGTGCTGAACTTGCCGCCAACAGCATACCGACCTTTGTTGTTCAGCCAATCGCATCTAGACTCCTGCAGAGCTTCAGCCCGAAATAGAAAACGCAGTGTTTCTTACTCAAGGCTTGTTACCTCGGAGCTAAGTTTATCTTCGAATATTACACGGAAGCCGTCTTCACACTGCCATGTCGCTTGTCGCAAGAGGCGATCGCTGAGCGAGCTTCATAGGGACAGATGGACGCTCACTTTGAAGATGATCGCCGGCGACGACTGCAGAACAGCTCTGCCCTCTTCACTTCGAGGTTTTCCGACAGCATTGCGACTCGACATGCATCGGTTGCACTACATCCATTCAAGGCTGCGTTTGGCTAGTATGCGTCGCTCGTATGCAAACAGTCAACCTGACATCCAGCTTGCTTCCAAGACCGGGTGCGCAGGCGCGCGAGGTGGTCGCCGGCGTTGGACGGAATATTGACAGTCATGAACCTACTTGCGACCGTATCGTCAACGAAAGCATGCCTGCGTCTTCAATTGTGTCCATTGTCCCAGGACTTATCAAGTGGACGTAATCCACCATCGGCCGCAGCGTGGTTACCCCCATTGACCCGAGCCTCCTGTCGAGTACCATGGAGACATCTCGCCAATAATCGCTCCTGGCGCACTTGATTGACAGCGCAGAGTGCGCGGTGACTGGTCGCGATGTTGTAGACTCCAGGCTCAAGGAAACGAGGTGGAAGCCTGCGAGGGACCTGAAGTTGCATAGCTGATGGACAGTTGATTCATGACCTGCATGTACCAGTGACAGAGAGCCTTACACTGACGACTTGCCACAGCGAGAGTGACGCATGGGCTGTAGAGGGCAGCTTGATTCACTACAGCATCATGACTGCAGCACATGGAGCTCTTGTCGCGCACAGCTCTGCTGCTAATACATGGAACCTTTCACGGTCTTTATTTAACATCACTCGCCTTCTCAAGCCGACTCCTCTCAAGATTCCTCTGATCTGCACCCTCGTGCGTAAGAATTGTGAATACAAGGTGAATACAGCCTTCGCCGTCGATCGCCACCCTCGAGATCCTTCCCCGTCAGATTGCATTCGCAACACCATGGAGTCAAACACGCGATGCCTTACTTCCTGGAACCAATTCGCCCCGCGCTGCTACGTGCGACAAGTGTATTGCTTTCCGTATCAAGCAAATTGCGATGACCTCGAGCCGCTACGGAAGCATCTCGCCTCTGCCCTGGTGCTCGCGTCTGTGTACTTTCCGGATGTTGCGGGGAGGATTTTCTTGGGACTACAACCCGCTGGGCGGCTGTTTGTATCGAGGAAGTGCAGTAGTGGAATACCTTTGGAAGTGTTCGACCACCGTGAAACGTTTGGCTGTGGATACGCAGACCTCAAAGCTCGTGGGTTTCCTGCAAGCGCCTTCGTCGACTCGACGTTCAATGTCGGTCACAAGCTTGTTGAAGGTGGACTTGGCATTCCCGCTGCCGAGGTTCACGCGCGTGTGATCGATGGCGGCTTGCTTTTGTGCATCTACTTCCATCATTCCATCACTGACGGAAATGGCATGCGCAACTTCATCTCCACGTTCGCTACCTCTACACGCGCAAGCCATAGCCAGCGTGTTAGCTGCCCCACTGACATACACCTCGACCTGCCGTCGACAACAGGCGCGCGGCTCATTCAAAGTCATAGCTTCGAAGATCTCGTGAAGCAATGCCCCGAGTACGTTATCACAACCGATTTGGGCGGACCGACTGTCCCTCGATTGCAACCATTCGGCGTACCCCTGAGCTGCATCCAGAAGAGCGGGCGCCTATTCGCATTTGGACTCGAGAAAGTCGAGGCACTCAAGACAGCAGTGCAGGAATGGAGATTGAAGAATGCTGCTGCTGAAAGCCTTCGAAGACCTTCGACATTCGCTTGCCTGGCGGCTCTTACATGGTCATACGCCACCATCATGCGCATGGGCATTGTCCCTAGATCCGATTTACGTTGCTCATTCGAGCACACTTTGGGCATCTCATCCTTCGAAGACGTCCACTGCCACATAATTATGCCGGCGTCTTGGGCGAGGCGTGCCTTTCAGGACATGACGAAGTACGCCGGCAACGCCATCGCACTACCCAAGGTGAAGAGTAGTCTTCTCAATCTTTTCAACGCCGCCTGCTCATCTCCGGTAACATTGCCGGCGATGACAGACTCTCTGGCGACACTGATACAGTCCATCGAGGAGGCTCTAGCAAGCGTTGACGAAGGATTTGTCACTACGCGCACGGCCATGTTTCGAGCGGCCCCAGATCCCCGCCTTGTAGGAATCGACCTAGATCCACGCGATCCGCGTGAGTTTGCATTCAACTCGTGGCGACACCTTGGCGCGGATACAGTATGGGGCATTCCAGGAACTGGACGGGATGGGTTGAATGCGAGCAGAGTTTCTCCGGACGCGGTACGCAGGGCTCAGGATGCTTGGAATATGGGTGCTGGGGTGATCATGCCGGGGCAGAGTCAAAGGGAGTATGAAGTACTTGTGACGCTGGATGCAGTATCCATGGCGAGACTCTGCTCAGACGAGAAGTGGAAAAGTTGGGTTGATAAGATTATTTAGGTCGCAGCGCGGTTTTGTGTGTTGCACCGCCACAACGGGCCATGTTGAGGTGTACACGGTCTTCTTCTCTGGTAGGATCAGGGTCACATGAACTGAGGATTAGCAATGTCGAGACAGAAGCTGGCTCAATTCTGGATGTTAGGTCCAACAAGAGCATTCCCGACATACTGAGCTGAGTTTGGACGGTGGCATGGTTATTTACGGAAAGTAGGAGCTTGTGTTGGAGTTGGGAAACCCGATAGACATGGCTCAAACTCTTCAATCGTAGTAGACCTAATACTATTCCAATTACACTACTATAATCTCTGCTAGGATGACTCCTATCATCGCACGTTATACTACGTAGAGGAGTATAATAGTATCGGCCCGTATCTAAGGTAAATATAGTAGCCTATAGATAGCGAATACCCTACCGCGTTCTGTATAGTATAACGCGCTATACTTCTCGTTACTTAACTAAATTAGCCTGTATTTTCTAGTCTTATATTACGCTTATAGTACTATAGGTAGAGCCCGTATTTTAATAGACGTCGAGTGAGGAACCTAATCTCTCCTACGATAGCTCAACGAGAAAGGCCGCGAGGTATATAAATGGTCGACGGCCTTCACCCGCTGCATCTAGGCAAAAGATTTTTGCTTTCTCTGATAACCTCTCCTAGGCGCGTGTGCCGTGGGTATGAGAACTATTGCCGGCGCTTTGGCTGAAATAATGCATGTCCGAGCAATGGCTGACCGCATGATTGGGGCTGCGGTAACTGCGATACCAGTACTCAGAGGTACCAACCAAACCTGCAATGTGGAAAAGACATCGCGTTTGCTTGCGAATGCACCAATTCGTCTTCTATTTGATCATGCTGAGCAAACGGCGGGAATCTAACCCATGTTCAGCTGGGCAAGAAGGAGCTTCACCTCTGTAAGTTCCTTGATGGTGTGCCAAATAATCTGGTTGCCATACTGACCCCCGGAGCAGCAGAATACAGACAGCACCCACCAGCCGTTTCAACTACTACACGACCGCACAAAGTATGAGCGCTATTGCAAAACCGAGAACCTCGCTTCGTCGCTACACCTTCACTCTCTGTTCACACCAGGGCTGACTATAGGCGACGCGACTTGACATTGTGGTCAGTGCTTTGTATTATGGTGGAAGTTTGCGGACGCTGGGCATTTGCTGTCCGTAGGGGCGGAGCCACGGAGCCGGTGGGATGTTGAGTCCCGCTTCCGAGGCAACCTCGGTGCGTCCGGTCTCATACCAAGGTTAGCTGCCACATGTGTGAAGTTATGCCGTTGTCGCCTCCGAGAATTGAGAGACTGCTGATTGCCTATTCTGATTGGGAACTTGCATCATATTTGTCGGGGACATACCCTTTCGCTACCTACAAAAGAATATTCAACTGACACGACACGGTGCGAAGTACCCAACTGTCAACAGTCTTCCTTTGACTCCTAGCAGATGAGTTCGGGGGCAATCCATCGCAACTACAATTCAGTTCTTCAGTCTTTTTCGACTCGGGAGAATTGCCATCGAGATGCAAACAATGGCCGTAGAAAAGCATCATTTATCGTTGGTGGGCAAGCTGGACCTGATTCCGGCCCTGGTCTCAATCATCTCCACCGCCTTGTTATCAGCATTCATGGGGATCTGGCGGTCGCAAGATGACGCCCCGAGTTTGTTCTTGCATATTGCTTATGCCGTCATGCGCAAGACCACGGTTCGCCTCACCCCACTCCAGTTACAGTAAGCCCGAAGCCATCGCAACCGCAAGAGTGAACGACCCTCTGACTGACCGCCACAGATGGATTTCTCCACCAACAAATGTGTTGTACGAGAAGTATGTGCGCTCAGCAAGAGTCGTTGCTGAGACTGTAGACTCGAGTCATGGGGCCAAGGGCCACTGGATTGGTGATAAGGCGGCGAAGAACGTTTTGATCTGGTATCACGGTGCGTTCTCTATCGCTAACACACTTCTTCCCGCTAGTTTAACACTGAATATTACGTGCAGGCGGTGGATTCTGCCTCCCCGCTAACACAGGCTACTTTGAATTTTGGGCATCCCTCATCGAATCCTCTCGCGCCGCTGGCAAGGACCTAGCTATCTTTGCACTTACGTATACCCTGGCACCTCATGCGCAATATCCGACTCAGCTCACCCAGGCTGTAGAAGCATTGCGATACATTTTGACGCAAACCCGCCCATCCTCTGCCCAAGTCCTGCTTGGAGGCGACTCTGCCGGGGGCAATCTAGTCATGGGTGTGCTGTCGCATTTAGCCCACACTCATCCAGCCATTGCGGAATTGAAACTGACAGCGCCGCTTGCAGGCGCCGCCACCATCGCTCCATGGACGTCACTGGACGAAGCTCATAGCGACAGTGACATCTACTGCGGTGGCGATCTGATTATGCCGCATGTAGGCAGGTCATGGTCGAGAGCCTATCTTGGAAGCGCGAGGAGAGATTACTACACGGACGCATCGGACGCGCCCTCAAGCTGGTTCAAGGACTTGCCGGTAAAGCAGATCTTGGTATTGGGAGGACAGAATGAGGTTTTGCTACCACTGATCGAAAGCTTTGTCCAGAAGCTCAAGGTGAGATAAAGAAGCCTTGACCAATGCCTCTCCACATAATGCCGACCATAGGTTGCAAGGTCATTCAACTTACGATGATAGGCCGGTTTTCCTTCTGTCGAGTTATTCATAGGGAGACGAGAAGCTCATGTAGCTCCGATATATAATATCTATGTCGGAGATAAGAGAGAGATAGAACAGGGCAAGAAGTTGAATTCATGGTTGCGAGATATCTTGTAGGGCATGGAGCGACTCGAGAACAAATATGATGTGCTCTTCTTTTGTGACGGACCACAGTCAATAGCTTGCATTTGGCTAGAGGTCAACTCACGAGGGTCAATCAATTCGACGTGCTAAACCACAGGTCAGCTGCTCCTGCGACATATTGTTTCTCTCAGGTGAATGGTCATTGCCTCCGAATGAATTGTTCAGGTGCTTCGAGCTCCACTTGTTGCATAGTAGCCACCGCCTGCCAGTGCTCGCCCTCGCATAAATCGATGAGGTTGCAATTTGTGTTCAGTCAATCTTGGATAGCTATTACGAAGTAGAAGATATCATACAGAAGCCACGATGCTCGTCAAGTCGGGTACTGTGAGCATGCAATCAGAGCCATTCATCGTTGCATCGCGAGGGATGCATCAAAACGCGCAAAGAGCTTATCCTCATGTTATTGCGTCTTGGCCCACGCCAGCTTGGCTGAAAATTAGCGGGATTCCTTGCTTGGAGCTAGAAGAGCCGAAATCTGCTCTGCAGATATGTGTGGAATGTACGTCATTGCCGCACTCGCTGGGTTGGGCTAGTCAATTGATTCACTCTCCTAGGCTGACTTACCACGGCGAAGCAACTGCATGTAGGTGTAGGTGCATCGTCAAATATTCATCACAAAAACATACTCGTAACAAGTTTACTCTTGCCCAGAATGTGTAGCGCTTGATTGGTCTCTCCAAGGGTCCGCTCCGCTCCAAGGAGAGGGCTACAGTTGCGAGTCGCTGCTAACGCGCCGCATGCATGTTCCCATGACCCAACGATCCGCACCGGCGCCGTCGCCTTGTGACGGCTCCACCTCCGCATGTAGCTTCCGTTACCCCACATTGTCGTAGGACATGTACGGAGTACCACCGGCTCTCTCAATCTAACTTGGAGCCGGCATTTCTGCGAGGATGGTGGACTTGACATGACGATGAGAGGCTTGCACATGCCTTGATTAGGTGGCTTGTCGACTTTCGCCTCATAAGGGGAAACACGGGAACAGTCGTACGCTGCGATCAAGGGCCGCAGCTCACATGCAGATATACCGACACCCGTTTTGGCACCTTAAAGTTCAATCTGCGGGGTTGTTCCACTAGAGCCCTCTTTTCCCCCTTCATTGTTCGGAATCCACCGCAGTTCGAAAAAGATCACCAAATCATCTCATCATCGAAGCCATCACGCGTTCCCTGCATCTCATCAGCAGACTATCACAGGATTCCTCAAGTTATCATCGGCAGTCATGGTCCGACGCTACAAGAACCCGCAGACCAAACCTCTGCAATATGCGACGAAACAGCTCTGCACAGGGCCACCAGCAACTCATGCTGCAGCGGAACGCACGTTGCTGGGCTATGACTACGGTCAGTCGCGCCAAGACATTACTTTGCTCCACTAACCTAAACTTCTTCGATTGAAGTCATTGTTGGCGCTGGTGCAGCGGGATGCGTCCTCGCGAGCAAGCTCTCTGAAGACAAAGACATATCGGTCCTCCTCCTCGAGGCAGGCAAAACAAACACAAAGATTTTTGAGTCGAAGGTGCCCCTAATGTTTCCAAAATTGTTCCACACGGAGCACGACTGGGACTATAACACGGTAGAGCAGCCAAGTCTCGCATACCGCCAGCTCTACTGGCCCCGAGGGCGCATGCTTGGGGGCTCAACATCGATGAACGCCATGATGTACCATCACTGCTCCAAGTCTGATTTCGACGAATGGGAGTCTGTTCACGGATGTGAGGGATGGGGCTACGATGACATTGCTCCGTACTTCAGACGCATGGAGAAATTCACTCCACATCTGACCCGTCCCGCCATCGATCTTCAGCACCGTGGCTCCCTGGGGCAGTGGCACACCGGGTACTCGTACCTGTCTAAAATTGTTGAAGAGGGTTTCTTACCCGCGTGTCAAGAAGCTGGTATCCCTTCAATTGCGGACGTTAACACTCCAGGCGGGACGCTTGGCGTGACGCGATTTCAGACATTCATCGACGCGAAGGGCCAACGGTCATCGTTCGCGACAGCCTATCTATCTCTGGAAGTCATGCAACGTCCAAATCTTTACGTCGCTTGCGGAGCTCGAGTCACGAGGTTGCTGTTCGATCGATTAAGCGGCAAAAAGCCCGCCGCGATTGGCACCGAGTTTCAACTCAGCCGAGGCGGCGACCGCTTCCAGGTCCACGCACGAAATGAGGTAATACTCTGTGGAGGAGCAGTCAACACACCTCAGACTCTAATGCTGAGTGGCATCGGTCCAGCCGATGAGTTGAAGAAACTGGGAATCCCCTTGGTCCAAGATAGCGATGCAGTCGGGAAGAATCTGAAAGATCATCTTTGCACGACTGGAGTTCTCTGCAAGGCTAAATCAGGAACTACGATCGACTACCTCTCTAATGACGTTAAGGCAGTCCCAGCGCTGTTACAGTGGCTGCTCTTGGGTACTGGCCCGCTTACAAGCAACGTTGGCGAAGCGGCTGCCTTTATTCGATCGATGGATCATCACTTTTCTGGGTCAGCGCGAGACACTCCGAAAGACTATACGTCTGGTGGTATCGGTCCGGATTTGGAGATCATTGGTGTTCCACTGGCATTCGTTCATCATGGCGAGGAGCCAGCAACCGCCGGAAACAATGTCTTCACCATGACACCTATCGGTCTTCGGCCTCAGAGCAAGGGAACAATCGTGCTTCAAAGCGTGGACGTTTTCGATCCACGTCAGTGTCTACCGCCGCCGTCCGTCGTAAGGATTCAAGCTGACTCCAATTTCTTTAGCCATCATCGATCCAAAGTACCTGAGCGACCGTGGTGACAATGACCAAAATGTTCTGTTGACGGGCCTGCGCATGTGTCTTAAGATTATGCGAAGCCCTGCATTCAACAAGTTCTTCGAGTCGGTTCCAGTGAATGATGATATTTCTTCGTACTGGTGGCCGTACTCCAGCAGCAACATTGATAGCATCACCGACGAGCAGTTGATTCGCTTTCTTAAAGAGAAAGCCTTCACGCTCTACCATCCTGTCGGATCGGCGCGCATGGGCCCCTCACCGTCGACGAGCGTCGTGGATCTTCAGTGCAGAGTACACGGAGTCGATCGATTGCGAGTCGTGGATGCAAGCATCTTTCCAGAGCAGGTCAGTGGGCATCCTACCGCGCCCATTGGCGCCCTGGCTTTTAAGCTCAGCGACATGATCAAGCAAGCCCGTTGTGTGGGCAAACGAGAACGTGCAAATCTCTAGCTCCAGGACATCAAATTTCGGTCAATATCTTGCATAATCTGACTTTTCCTCTACCATGCTATGAGTGATCAGAACCATGGGTCGTGCGCAGAGACGGGGGACTCCGGCGGGAGCCTTCGAGACTTGAGCCCACAAGTGACATCCCATACCACGGCTACGGACTACAAACATCCAGCTTGCGGCGCCTTGGAACATAGAGAAGGCGTGCGCAGTCGCTTAGAGATGCAGAGTATTCTTTGGCATGCTTTGCCGGAATGAGACGAAAGCTCGCAGACTTGATCGCTATGCTGAACGAGCTGGCCCCCAAGACCCAAAGATCTCTCGGCATGTCGCATGCAGGTTTGGTTTCTAGGCTGTTTCACGTAGCAGCGGGCTCTTCCTCCACATCAACCTTAAACGGTCGCCGGATGTGCTAATGTCTGGTTCAGACCACCCAGCCCGGGCTCCCTGTGCATCCCCTGAACATGACACCAATTTCGCCTGTGCATGTTAATCGCTATAAAAGCCACCAGTTTTGTGGTTCGGCGGCAGGTCGACACTCCTGTTTTTCCTTCGCTAAATATGGTCTGCCATCCTTGCCCACTTTAAGGAAGCTACGTCGCGCTAGAGAGTCGGACAGTCAGAGGTTGCGTATTGCTGATCAACATCTCTCTGAGCACAAAGTATGAGTGGTGGTGGGTGGCTTCTTGCTCCCTGGCGAAAGCTGCAAAAAGAAGGCTGGGTGCCCGCCAAGATACGGCTACGTCTGTGACCATGTCTCTGCTCACTAGAGTCATAAATGTGTCATGAGTCACGGGCCAACATTCTCAGTGTTGTGTTGTCCAGAAGTGCAGCCTGGGGTATCGAGGGGCAAGGTAGCACTGCCGTCCGCAACCTCATGGCGGCCTTGCACGGAGCCAACGGGTTGTTCATTGGTGTGAGTTTCCTCGTCCTTATGCGAGAGAGGGGGGACACCTAGGTTCTATGCTCTGTATTAATTTATACAACAAGGTTGATTGAAATGCGAAGATCTCAGAAGGTAGCTATGCGAGGATGCACACCAACAGAAGGGGCTTCGCTTGTGTCAAAGCCGAGTTCTCGCTCTACGCTTGAAAGAAAGCCGAAAGAACAGTCGCGTATCTAATCCATCGACGAAGCAGGGCGAAATCCGAGCGTTGGCGTGATCTTGCGAATCGAAGCTAATGAGGAGGACGATGTCTTTGGGGATCCAAGACCAGTCACACTTTGCAGCGATAGGATTCGCCTTCATCAGCTGACGAGAATTCGCACAGGTTACAATATGGTGAAAAAATTTCATTCAAAGGCACGCTATGAGCGTTGATGATATGCTTAGTATTATACATGGACAACACCAGGCCGTGGATTCTACCGTGCGATACTGCCGAGCTGTCAAAATGATACATCGCTGAGTAAACAGATGGTAAAGCAGATCAATGATGAACAAAGAAATTGGCGAAGAAAATCAGCCCGACGAACATACTAGCTCCCTTTAGATCCATAATCCGTTAAAATAAGTAGAGAGAACAATTTGTTCTGCATGTGGACTTCATCGTCACGGTCAGTTGTTTTCGCTCAGATCCGGGTCATAGCGATAGCGCTTCCTGTTTTCCTCCACCCACCAACGCGCCATGAAAGCAGCCTCTTCCGCCCATTTGGCCGCTTCTATGCTGTGCTTGTCCTCAACTTTGAGCAGGAACGCAAGGAAACCAAATGCAAGGATTGGCTGATCCTCATGTGGATCCGAGCCAAGGTCCGTGAAACGCCATTCGACATTTTCGACGGCAGGCACAATGAGGCGCCAGTTTGGTTGACGGGCGTCGCGAACGGCGAGCATGGCGCGACCGGGATTCATAACCGTGAACTGCCAGTATGCATGTCCCTCTTAGTCTTGTGAGAGAATTTGCGCAGCGGTCGGATGAGAGATTGGCCTTCGTAATTGCGGACCAAGTCGTGCGCAGCGTGGCTCTGTGGCTCTGACAGCGAGCCCGTTTCTAGCAGCAAGTCCAAGATGCTGGGAAGAATTTGCAATGATTCTACCGCATCGTTGACGTTGATCTGTGGTAGATGCGGGTGGGAAACAACGAGAGGAACGTGGAAGTTGCCGATGTTGGGGTTGTAGTAGGGCGTAACGCCATCGTTTTCCGCCACAGATATTCCGTGATCACCGACCAGAATAACTAGAGTCTCATTGGTAACCTTCTGTTCGTCCAGAATACCGAGGATTCGACCAAGCCAGCGATCGACATAGCCGACAGAGTTCACATAGTGTGAGAGGTCGCCGAGGGCGTCATTCGACAAGGGAACGTATTCTTCTTCGGCTGGAATAGCGAACGGATGATGTGTCGTGCTGGTGAAATGCGTGAGAAACACCCTTTCATCGTCTTTATTTGCTACCACAAAGGCGTCTCGGATGTAGTCTTCAACAGCAGCCTCGGCCATGCCATAGTAGTTGATATCGGGGAGGTCAACGACGCCGAATTTGGCTGAATCCTCCTTCAGGTACTCTTTGTACACGAAATTGTCTGCTTTGTAGCCCAAGTAGGGCATCTGCAGATCCTGTTTATCGAAGGTGTCGGTGATGGACTGGATCAAGCTCGATCGCCACTTGAACGAAGTGAAATCATGAGTGGCATTATTGTTGCTGCGCTCCAGCTCATTGAAGGTCTCAAAAATGTGAGGCAAGCACGGCTGATAGATGTGGTTCTGCCATTCCACGTTAAAGTCAGCGACAAGCGGAGTGATGCCACACAGGGTGCCGGTCATGCTCTTCAGCGTATAGGTTGCAGTTGTATAGGCGTTGTTGAAGTTGATTCCACCACGTTGCCGCTTTCCAGCGTGCTTGAAACCGTCATCGTAGTCGCCAGTCAAGAAATTGGCATTCGGCGTCAGCGTGGCGAACCTCTCTTCCGCCTCTTTTGGCAACTTCTTATCGTCAAAGGTGCCGGCCAAACGATTCCAGATGAAGCCGTTCTTCTTGATTGGAAAGACGTCCTTTCTAGTGCTTTCGAGTTTGAGTAGAACCACGTGTCGGATTTTGATGTCCGCCAGACTTTCGCGAAGTCCAGCAAGCAAGCCGTCGTCTATGTTGGAGACGTGCAGAGGATCTTCAGCTGCGTTGTAGTGGTCCCTGCCTGACTCATACCAATCCTCAAAGCCTGCAAGAGGAGCGTCTTTGGGAAGCCAAGGAAACGGTATGGGCTTGGCAAGGGCGGAGCGACTGTCCCATTGAAAAGTAACGCCGTTACCATAGTATGGGAGCAAGCCAGCAAGGCTCGGCGATGAGTGCGCAAAGTCGACCCAGGGCAGCAGCAGCAATGTCCATGACATGAAGGTCATGGAACTCTCTGCAGGCCGAGCAAGAGACAGAAGTATCTGAACAAGCAGCATGACGCCGAAGAGCACATACAGAATCCTTGTCCATGCCGAAGTCAGTGGTAGCCGATCGCCATCGTCCGAGTCGAATTCGTGCTTGGAGTCGCGATGTATCAGTCCGTCGTCATCGTGTTGTTGGATGTGCGCATAGTCGGCGGTTTGCGGCAGGCGGCGGCGTATGCGAGAAGCGAAGCGAGAGAAGGGCCACGTCACGATGTCTTTGGGAATGCCTGACAAGGTGTAACAGACTCCCTGCGCGGCCCAGCCGATGGCGATGACCGCGACGCCGACCAGTATGCATGAAGCGAGGCCCGAGAGCAGCACTTTGCGCGAAGATTTGTCGCTGACGAAGCCGATGTTGCGCCAGTGGACTTCGGAGCCGGCCACAGCGAAGAACGAGATGTTCGCCGTTGCTAGAATATAGATCAAGAATGTCGTGATGGTGGCCAGGGTTGTGGCGACAACCTGGAGCCATCGTCGTGTTGAGAACAGCTGCTCGTCCAACAACAGCCGCAGTAGTAACAGAAGTGCCGTATCTTGGGCGAAGAATGTAAAACCCCAAAGGAGCACATCAGCTGTGCCCAGCGCACTCAGATGGGCGAAGATATGCACGACTTTGGCGCCGAGGGTAGAGACTGTCGCGACGGCAAAGACAAACCGACGGTTGGCGAAACGAGAGGCAATGCTGTACAGAAGCCGCCGGTGGCCGAATCGGGCGGCAACAACGAGGACAAGTCGCTGGCAGGTAGAGCGCAAGGAACGACTTTCGCCCAAGCGACGGGCCGGGTCGTTAGCCATATCGATTCGTGCGCCGCGGCGGCGACGTGAGTACCTGCGCAAGTTGGTTTAGCAGGCTGATTTGGGAGAATCGCCGGTTGCTGAAAGAAGCACGAGTATTTTAGTAAAGGCCCCTCGACCATTCACACGCCACGGGTTTCTAGAATGATGTGTGCCTTGAACTATTCCTAATACAGTAGCAGGACACGAGGACGAGAAGTGGGTAGCTTGCCGCTAATACAGCCCGTTGGTCGAGCTCACGCCTTGCCCGGTAACAAGGGCACCAGTCTTGTCGGGTCCTGAATTTCCAACCTAAGCGACGAGGATGCGAGCTGGGTACGGCGCAGCCTGCGAGACAATGCTAATCTGTTGCCCTTTGTGCAGAGCCTGAGCTGGGACGGAGAAGTGTTGCATCTAACGATGTGAGATCAGGAAAGCACTGCTGCTTTCCCACGTTGTGCTTACGGGTACACCCTCAAACTCACAGAGGCACGGTTCAGGGGGAGGCGAGCGCGCGACGCCACCATCATCGTGCCGCGGGCCCGCAGTAAGACTGGTTAGACTCGTTTGGGCAGCGCGGCTGGGGGGCATGCGGCTGTACGACGTACCTGTACATAGCACGAGCGCGTCGTAATACCTAATAATGGTTTCTTTTCTTCCGGCGGCGCAGCATGTCGCGTGCCAATTGCAGGAAGACATAATACGAGGCACCCGGGATGCCGGGCAGGCCTGCAGGAGTCGGGTCCTGTCGAGGTTTGCGGCTGGGGCGGGGCCAGCTGACTGCATCCAGTGGAGCCACGAAAAGCTCGAACCAATGATGGGCATTGGAAGACCCCATCTAGTGACGCGTTGTGCTCGTGTCGAGGGGGCCTTTTTACTCCGCCAGCCGTTGCCGCGCCATGGGACCCCTGGCCAGCGCGGCTCGGGCGTTGCCAGACTAAGTAATATTGTGGCAAATAGTTTTGGGCGGATCACTTTGGCTGTCGTTAAGGGGCAGGTGTGTTACGGACCCCACTTCTCTCCCAGTACAAGTAGTGACACCGCGGGCGCAACGTGCGTAGGTAGCGCCTCCTGTCAGCAAGAGCCCAACCAGGTGTACCGCAACTTGTCATGCTTGTGCAGGGCTCAATTGGAATCATATCTCCGAAAGCTCGAAGACGGTAATCATAATTAAATTACGGACTACCAACCAAGGCGCGGATCTGGAAGCAAATGAGCCCTGCTCGCGTAAGCTACCCATACGACATTGAAGGGGTATGTATACCTGTAGGGGTACGGAGTAGTTCCTTAATTCCCTGCCTCCCGTCGGTAGTCCGTACTGTCGAACCGCTCAGCATGGATGCAATTGGCTACACAATCTTCATCTGGATCAAGGCCATGGCTTGTAGCCCCACTCTGGTAAACTGGAGTCGCTGGTTTGGTGATGATTTACTCGTAGGGGCCGCTCATTTCAGCTGCGGGCCAGTTTGCCGGTTCTGGCTGGAACAGGCGCATCAATGCCATGAGAATTTTTTCCGCATTGAAGCAGGCAAGCACGACGTACGAGTACGCAAGAGTCTGCTCAACCGAAGCACTATCATTTCACCGCATAGAGGACGAGCTTTCCATGGACTCGTAGCCCCGATTGAGACGAAGGACCCTGGCGTGTGAATACACGTACGTACTCGACCGAAACA
Organism: Tolypocladium ovalisporum; assembly: GCA_024340015.1. Taxonomy (NCBI): domain Eukaryota; kingdom Fungi; phylum Ascomycota; class Sordariomycetes; order Hypocreales; family Ophiocordycipitaceae; genus Tolypocladium; species Tolypocladium ovalisporum. Next base: position 11,245 of record JALHBZ010000025.1, on the reverse strand, counting down.
GTCTGTACAAGTAAAATTACATACCTTACAGGTACCTACTCGTCCACATGCTGGCACAATGAAGGCCCCCGCCCTTCCCATCACCGGCAGCGTGACGAAGTACAAACTTGCATTTGATCTTCTCATCAACTATGGTCGCGTGCACTGCGACTCTGCTGGAGACCACTAGCTTCTTTGGCAGTCTAGCAGTCTCGCATGTCTCGTATCAAGCTTCCCCCATAACCCACGCTGACGAAGTGTTCGTGGGATGTGATACACGGACGAGACCATGATGAGCATTCTAGGGACCAGCTTTTACCAACTTGCCCCGTCGTGGCGTTTCGGAGCAGGATATAGCGAACATTCTGCGAATCAATATTAGTATTGGGTCCGCTTTCATGGGGCAGTCATCGTCTACGAGGCGTGACATTGACAACAAGGAGAGTGCTGGATTCGCAAAACGTGCACCTTGGACACAACTTGCCTCGTGGTGAGAATAATAGACGCCAATGGATTCGGGACTGAGGAACGAATGCAATTAATCCGGTCGCACAGCAAGCTCAGTACAAGCTGTAAGTGTGCAAGAGGCTCTGGCGGCCATAGAGGACAGCTTAATGCGGCGGAGATTAGGGCCAGCAGCACGAATAGCATCGTCAGTGGAGGGGCCATGGCGCAAATCGATGATGAAGCTGTGATGTTAAGGCCGTCTCGGCCCTGCGATTCTGAGCAAGATGCAGACTCTCTTCACGAGCAAGTCCCATTTTTGGTGCGAGACTTGGATGCCCATGGATGACGGATAGAGGAATGCAAGGGCAGGATTGGTCACCTGTACGGTGCGCAGAGTAAGGGTGTACTGATATACTGCACGAACGGCGTATCGCAGTCCTTGCTTCGTAATTCCCGATGCTAATAGCGGAAACTATGACCAAACACTATTGCACCCGAAGGCTTCTTCTTCTGTCGAGCAACCGATATCAGTGCATATCAGATGACAGTGAGAGAAGCTGGATCGACATAGCTCAGTCGAAGAAACAAAGAAACTCGACATAAAGTTGAGCGCACAATGGCCTTCTAAGAAACATGATATATCCCAATGATGAGGTATTCACATCACTACAACAGCCATTGAGATCCAGTCCCCGCTCATACTACGCCTGAACCTTGAATACGGACTTCACAGCTGCGTGGTCTGATGTCCATTCATTGTTTTGGTGATTCGGCTCAGGCTTGGGGTTTCCGACGACAATGGACTTGGAGTTCAGAACCTGCAATCCCTTATGAAATATGAAGTCTATGCGGTCCTTGGGTTCAGTTCTCCCGTTGTTGTTGAGATATATTGGGGACCAAGTAATGCCCGGCTGAGCTACCGGATCTTTGTTAACCGCTCTGTAAGAGTCAACTAAGCCCGCCATAATTGGGCACATTGATGTTGGCCAAAGAACAGATCCAACGCCACAATGCAGCTGTTTCGCGGATTCGGTCCAGTCAAGGTGCGATGGGGCGTTGAAGTCTCCCGTGAGTAGGACAGGAGTAGCATCCGCTCGTTTGAGTGCGTCCTTCATTCGGTCCATGATCTCAATTATCTGTCCGGTACGCCCGGACTGAGCCTCGCGGGTGATGACGACATCTTTGTCCATGTTGCTGAAGCAAAAGTCGTACGGGCCGTACGGGGTATAGCCCAGGTGGGCATTCCACAAGATGACTTGCTTGTCGCCATCCAATGCAATTCTCACGGCCCCCGCGTTTGAGGTCGCCTGGTAAACCTCGACAATCGGGTAGCGCGATATGATGCCAACATCGTTGCCTTGCCAGTAGTCCCAACCCAACGCTTGCGCCAACCGTATCGCATGACCGTCCGTGCTCTCTTGCAATCCGACAACATCCACGTCACTGCTGCTAAGAAAACGAACCTGCTTGTGATGATAGTCGTTGACCTGCGTACCTCCAAACCACAAATTGTAAGACATGACGCTCAGTTCGCTAACAAGCGGAGAGCCTGAGTCAAGAACAGGAATAAACACTTCCAACCGAGCCTTGGACCCATTGGAACCGGTCGCTTCGACTGTGACCTTGACGGTACCCGCAGACGTGTTCGGAGTTCCAGACAACGTGCCATCGACAGAGACTTGAATCCAGTCACCACCCATCGACGCGCCTGTCTTGATGAAGCGGGAGTTCCCGTCGTAGGGGTTGGCCAGAAGTCCATGAATGCTCGTCAGGAAAGGGCTTCCCCGTCGGGCATTCTTCGTCTTAAAGCTCGGCACGATGAAGCTCAGAGGACCGTTTCCTTGTATGTAGACATCAATAGGATCGGCAAGCCATTCGAATCCATCTTCCAGGAAGTAGGCCTTGTAGCTACCCGGCTGCAACTTGGAACCAGGCACATTCACCTTTCCTTCTTTGTCTGGAGCCCAATCCCAGACCAGAGAACCAGAAACGCGCTCTTGGTTGTCTGGCCCGCCTCCATAGGCGTAATAAATTCCAATCCAGTTCTTTGACTTGGGCGATGCGGTCGAATACCTGAAAGTAAGAGAAGTCTCGTCATTTGCAACCGAAAGCGAGCCTGCCGCATGAGACAAAACCACTTCTATGGGAGCGGAAAGCCATTTGTATCCATCATTTGCAAGGAAATAGGTTTTATACTTTCCAGGCGGCAAGGCCAAGGTGGATAGGCGCACGGATCCCTCCTGGTTTGGAGCATATGCCCAGGCAAGTGAGTCCTCAACATGGTTCTGATCATCGGGGCCACCACCGGAGGCCCGATAGAGGCCGATCCAGTTCGTAGAAGACGGATTCTTGGTGGAGTAGTCGAAGGTTGATGGCGGTCCTTTCCAGCGGTAGCTTAGGGTACTGTCCAATGCGGCGACGTTTGCACATTGATGAGCCGGTGTAAGGCCAAGGACGAGGCTCAAGACCGTTGCTTTCGCGAATGCAAAGAAGCGCATGGTTTCGATAGTGTAGCACGGCACAACTTGTGTTCTTTGATGGCGGAGAAGAGGATAATGGATGGTTGAGTTTGAACACGCCCGAGTGAGGGGTCTCTAATAAGTCTGTGCATCCATTCCACAACGAACAGCCGAATGGCCAAGAATAGCTGAGCCACCCCTATAGAAGTCACAAACGGATGTTCGGAACAAGTTTTGGACGATCCTTCCCGAAATGATATGGCCGAATGCGCTACGCACTATAAATTGATGAGGTGGCAATGCGTACACGCTGTCAGAAGTAACCTTCTTGCTGGCACAACCTAGCCGGCAATATCCGCATCAGCCTTTGCGATGGAGCTATCTTAACAATACTGTAGCCATCTTGCGATTGGCAAGTGTGCAGGCCGATGTTGACGGCAGGCGGCCCGAAGTGAAGCGCGTGGCGGGAAGACAAGACGCCGCGGAGGATTCCTTCAGTGGTTGGACAAGAAACTAGGATCAAGTCGGTCAACGCCGACTCCTGCACGAGCAATTGCTACTGCACCTCCATGATCAGGACCTAGGAGGCAACCAGTCAGGGTTCAATGTAACCCCAAAATCCTTTCCTATGCACGAGATAACATGCAAGAAGCCGCATGAATAGCTTTGTTCAACCCCATTACTCGGCGACATACTAAATCAGTAATTACCGACTTGGCATTGCAAGAGGGCGTCAATATGCAAGCTGCTGTCACGAGAGGATAGCAAGTCAAATTGACGGAATAGCATCGTTCCGTGAGCGGCCTTTGTGACATTGTTCGCCTTCCTATTGAATTGTGCCTTTTACTACCAGTAGCTATTATATTATATCTTCGGAATAGGGGAGAAATGAGAAGCATGCAATGGTTCACAAACTCTTCAAGATATGAGGGCAATTATTGACACAGGACTTCATGAGGTCTGCTACATTCAATGTTCTTATTGGGTGCCTGCGAGATGAGAAGAGACGCAACGCACCTCTACGGGCAATAGATGGCGGCGCATTGACCACTAGAGATCTTTCTTTCGAACGCCACCTGGGGCGTGAATCATCTGAAGATGAAATGTGCAGGTGCAAGAATTGGACGTTACAAATATATAATTGGTCACTTTCGAGCTGCGCATCAAGAGAGAGCTAGTGCTGCTTGGATTCTCACCCCCTCAGTCGGCGACTGCCTGAGAATATACGATATGTCGGCGGCGCCACGAATACCACCATTTTATGAGGCCAAGCGTCAGCCGAAGTGCTGCAAAAAGTCTCTCATGCAGAGCTGAGAATACTACATTGGCCCCTGACGAGTTGGGTCGTCCAAAGCACTGGCGGGCGCTCACCAGCCGAGAACATAAGAGCTGGGCTACCAGATCAGCGACCTCTCCAGTATAAAAAGGACGCTCAATCAGTCGACATACTTCAAGCCCCTCTATAATCCACGTCTCGACTTGAATCTGAGATTTATTTTACAGACAACATGAAGGTCATCAACATCATCCTCTTAGTTGCTTCCCAGTGTGGTGTTGCGATCTCCTCACCCACGGACAATGTTGCTGCAGAATGCGGCGCCCTAGGCGTGATGAGATGTCGACATGTTTTCACTCCCCGCTGATGTTGATGTCAGTGCCATTCGCAAGTGCGCGGAGCACCCGGTTGCGGCGTCTCCAAACGCAATCTCGAAGCGTGCATGCTGGCATGGCAAGACGTCTGGCTGCACGAAGGGTTACTGCTGGAAGAACTGCGGGGGTGCTGGAAGTGGCCAGTGGTGCTGGACTGCCTTCAATGATGGCTACGGTGATTGGATTGGCTGCGCCGACGATAATCAATGCAAGGTCGGCCAAGCATGTGGCATTGGGAATTGCAAGACTTGCGGGTGCAGCTGCTGAGCGGGATAGGGCTGCCACGAGATGAGACCACAGGCTCTGGTCTAGTTTGCTCCTGTTGTGGACCAGGCTCAGAAGGCCTCGCAAGATGTTCTCGATGGCCCGACACACATGCCATTCTCTATGGCTAACTCAGTCAGCTCGTTCCCTTCGGCTTGCTATCCGAAAATCTGCGCGAAAGACGACCCTTTACAGTCCTCTACATAAAATCCGAACAGTCTTTACTGGATTATAAACATCGTGATGAGTAAGATTTGACGTAGAGATCAGCATTGTGAATGTTGACACATGTACATCATAGTAGATATGACTGTGCAGCTACACTGCGTTGAATAGCGAGCGCGCAATCATCTGCGATTCGAGACTTTGCGTTGGTTGCGTTATTTGCGCTGTCAGCACGACTCAGTATCGGCTCTTGTGCGGTCCGTCGGGCTGCAAGAGCGGTTTCGATCAGCCGTAGTTTAGTGTAGTCTCGCATCTATACAGTACGAACAAGAACCCGAGCCTTTGCAATTATTGGACCTGTCACATCACTGTGGGGCCCCTGTCGGGAAGTCGCCAGATGTTAATAGCATTGCTTTAATAAAATGGAACGGCCCGGCCGCAGCCAGCAACATGCAAACGTCACACGAACGCTTAAAAGCACGGGATACTGCCGAGACACCCTCGCATATCAGTATGGCCTGCCGGATGGGCCTGGCCTTAACGTCGTACCATTACATGTATGCTTACGGGTCACCGCATTGACAGCGCTGCCTTGTACCACCCCAACACAAGTAGTTCCCGAGCTACTGATGAGCGGAGAATGCTGGTATGATATCTGCGTCCGCACCGTCCATTCAGTGGTTTTCTGGAGGAAAATATCCAATAAGCAGAGAAAACCCTAATAACCCTAATAACCCTAAAGGGCCACTGTACTTTTTATGGCTGTGATCAAGTCGGCTGACGGTATACATAGAGCTACTCAAGGCAGCTCGTCTCACACGTTAACGATGCTGCATCGTGTGCAGAAGGCAGACATTATTCGGAGACGTGAGCTCCTTGAAGGCTCAGAAGCTGCCTGATAGCTGTCGTCCTTCTGGAAATGCCGGCGGTGTGCGTTTGTGTCACTATATGCACAAGAGGCACCCCGTACTTTCTCTGACACAAGAAAGGTGGACGCTTACGAAATCTCACGGCAGTCTCGTGCATTCACTTCCCTTGCGCAGGCTCTAGATCTAGATCCTCAACCGTGTTGTGGATGCATAGTCAGCACCTGTAAAGTTACATACGATATACTATACATCTCCGCATTCTCTTCTTTCATGGAAACCAGAGACGATTCTTGCGAAGCTACCTTCCCCTTCTAGTGTGATAGCAGGCTTCTGTAACCTGCTTTTCCTGGCATTCATAACCGATAAGCACGTCTTATTGTCTCTATAAAGGTCATTGAGCATTTTGGCGGAGGTACCACTCCTAATGGAGAGAGCAATGGTGGTGTTCTATGCCTATTACGTCAATTCGGAAGTTCTGTCTTATAGTAGCTCATCCACTACTCCCACCTGCTCCTTGATCTGGGAGAAAGGCTGTCGGTATGCCACAAAAAAATTGTAGCTACCGTTGAGTTACTGCATAAGTGCTTGCCTAATAGCGACAATGCAGGTAGGCTGTCTATTATTCCGTCGACTGCCTTTGTTAGTCTCTCAAGAGTCCAGCCATAGAGATTGCCTTCTGGGAATAGCGTAGTCAACACCTATACTTGGATCGTACTCTTATGGGCTATTAGTTTCAAGTTTTGGGCGGCATTCGCAAAACGTCCCGGTGCTCCCACGCTTGCGGCGTGGCGCGCTCCATATGTTGGATATGACTGATACCCCCAATCTCAAACATTTCGCCGTTCCAAAAGAATGTGATCTGGGGGAGATCTAATCTCCGGAGACGTATTCCAACTCAGGCAAGATTGGGAAGGCTAAAGGGCATGGTTCTTGATGCTTATTCTATGGTAGTGAATTCAGTATGGCTGGACTGGGACTGAGCGTACAAGGCGCCTCAGGCGCGGCGAACATGTCTCATTGGTATTTGAGTCGCCTTTGTCTCAAACATTCGGACCCGACATTGTACCTACTGTCACCATCGTTATTGTCTTGTATCTTTCCCCGATCGGTGTCGCCTCTAATGCTCTCTCAGCCGAGAGCTCACCAGTACCACTCCGAGTAATGCAAATATCCCCCTTATTTTCAATAACGTTGTCGTCGCTTCAGCATTACTCATCGCAAATGCTCCAAGGGGATAGCTCTCTCACTTTGACTACCTCTTCTGACAGAGACACCAATCTTTCCAAGGGGGAAAGAAATAGCAAAAGTTATCGCAGCTTGTCCGAAAGGAGGGCAAGAAATTTCGTCTATTAAAGTGCCGATGAACACCTCAAATTTAATTGGTGCAATAAGGGATAAGAAACTTCTGTGACCCGGTCCGCAAAACTTATTACGGCGCAATCGCGAAGATCTCGGCTTCTCGCCGAATATGCCGAGGGCGTCGCGCATCCGATCGACACCCGACGAAACATAAAAGCCGTCAGCAGAACTGAGAGAGATCGTCCTCGTGGAGTTGCTCGCAAGATAATTGCTAAATACTGACTTGTCTAAATCGAACCCACTCGTTTTTCAAATGGCAGATGTCGAAGTCCACGTTCCTGGTTCCGACCACAGCGCAAAGACCGAAACGCAAGAAGATGCCAAGCCGACAACGCAATTCCCCGAAGGCGGCACTCGTGCGTGGTTGGTAGTTCTTGGCGGGTTCTGCATCTCCTTCTCCACGTTTGGGTATATGAACGCCTATGGGTAAGTGCAAGAGGGAGAGAACTAGTACCCGGTTGGCACAAGCACTGACAACTACCGACCGTAATAGCGTGTTTCAGGAGTACTACTCCGACCACTTTCTATCTCAAGCATCAAACTCAACAATATCTTGGTTCGGCTCGTTTCAAGTCTTCTTTCTCTACGCCGGTGGTGCGATCAGCGGTCCTTTGTTTCATCGATATGGTGCTAAGGTCAGCGTTCTCGATCCAGTCTGGAAACTCAACTAATCAGAGAACTCCTCTACTAGGTCATTCCTCTGCCTGGCTTTATGACTGTATTTGCGATCATGATGACCTCATTCTGTCCCAAGTACTATCAGTTCATGCTGGCCCAAGGGATTCTGGGAGGTATGGCGTCTGGGATGCGCTTTGCTCAGCCATGACCTGCGTCAGCCATTGTTTTCATAAACGTCGGGCTGCCGCACTTGGTCTGACGGTGACTGTATCCTCCATCGGTGGGGTAATCCTTCCCATAGCCCTTGGGCGAATGCTGCGAAATGAATCCCTTGGTTTTGGATGGCCTGTTCGGATAGCGGGATTTATCATTCTGACCATGATGCTCATCGACATGTTCACCTTCAGGGAACGACTTCTACCTCGCGCGGGCGCGATGATGCTGCCGAGAGCATTCAACCAAACTTCGTCTACGTTGGCTACGCTGGGAATCTTCTTATTGACTCGCCCGCCTCTTTATACCCTTCTTCTACTTGCTATAATTTGCTTAGCAGTAGGGTATGGGACCGGATCTTGTATTATATATCTTGGCCATGCTAAACGCAGCATCGATTTTCGGAATAGTGCTGCCCGGGCTAATTCCGGATAAGATTGGACGATACAATACGATGATAGTCAAAGCCGCAGCCAGCGGCATTCTGCAGTTGTGCTGGCCAGCTATTTCGTCAAACGCTTCAATCCTCGTCTTTGCGAATCTCTACGGATTGTTCTCTGGCGGCATAGCATCGCTAATGTCACCCTGCATTGCGAAAGTCACTGTGCATGCGAATCGGAATGGCACGTATCTCGGCTTGGCAATGATAATATTTACTTTCGCTGGCCTTACAGGTACGCCAATTTGTGATGCGTTGCTTCGGGATACCGAATGCCACACACGCCCTGCAATCTTTAGCGGAGTGGTAATGGTATTCGGAGCCTTGCTGGTCGCGGTCGCTCGCGGCTATCAGAGTGTCAAGCTTCTGGCAAAGGTATGAACAGTTGATGAACGGGGTATCCAAGCCAGATCGCCGGAAAATGCGGGAATGGTCTCGCAAAGAGCGTGGAAGAATTAGATGGAAGCCCCTGGGGCCAACGACACTGATTAAGTGCGTGTAGAATTAAAAAGACTGTATGTAGTAAGTGATTCAATCTTCTCAAAATCAATGAAACCATTCTGATATATCCTCATAAGCCCTTTGTAAATTTCATCGGACGAAAAGATGTTCCTTCAAGGCTTTCATCTTGTCAGCTCTATGACGTGCCACAGTCAATCTCGTCGAGTAAGAAGCCTAGATCATCCGGTACCTTTCAATGCCAGTTAGCTCAGGGAAGACGTCGTGCGCGATGGTTGGATTTACCAAGGGGAGGAACGGATTGGATCTGTCGTCTATTGCTCACTGACTTAAAGGACTCGCTATACAGCCTCCTTGCCCGAGGCTATGGCTGATTGCGGCCAGAACTTCGACTTTACTAGCCCTGCAACCATGCACAGCACGTAAAACTCGCTGAGTTCCTGTGACTCGTTTCTTCAACATAATCAATGCATGATCTACCATTGACAGGAATATCTCAGCAAGCTCAGGGATAGTGGAATGATATCGTGCTACATGCCTGACGCTTTCAAATCTCAGTCTCAACCATCAACTGCAGGCGTTCAAACTTACGAGAGCAAGGGGAATTCAGGTATAGCTCGTGGCATATGTTCAGCCCGGCCAGAGCCAGTCCGATCCTGCAACCAGATTCCGGGATTATCGCACCCTCGACTAAGTGACGATTTTGGCGGAGAAAGCAGCAGCAGCGTCCAGCCGCGCGCGACGAGAAAAGCCAGATTCGGACGTTAAGGCGTTCCGGACAGCCCATGGAATGTGCAGCAGGAGGACATACTGGTGGAGGATCGTCCTCAGCATGCCTTCCACGTATATTATGATCCGCTGCTCGGGGATCATTACGGCAGCTTTGCAACACGGGGAGCTCCTGGAATGCTTGTACCAGCGCGTCACCTGTTTTTACGACCCGATCCAACTCGGCCTGGTCTTGCGATCCATTGACCAACGAGCACACGTCCAAGCGAGGGGCAAACGACCGGTGAAGAGTGACCTGAAATGAGGAAGTTATCCAGGTACTGAGTGGCTGGCAGGTGGGAGCGTCCCCAACGGACTTCTGTATGGTTTCGTCGTCTGCATGCATGGGCGCATGGGTGCTAAAATCTCCACGCTTGATGCTGGGAGGCATCCCCCGTTTAATCGATGCTTGCAGGTCCAATTCGATGATTGACGTCCACAGTCGACGACGCATTTCTCGATGATACACCGAGATAGGGGCAGCTGTGACAGCTTCCCGGTGATAGCCTGCGGCCATTGCCCCCCGAACTAGACATCCGGTGGATGTCCAGAAGGCGCTCTCCTGGACGTAGTTGGCGCGCTTTGCAATGACCACTAGGCAATGAGTTACCAAGCTCGAACCAGACTCTGGCGGCGTGATGGGCTCAGAGGTAAGCCATGCTTCAGTAGCCTCTATCCAGCGCCGGGCCAGGTCGTGAGCTGACTTGAAGCTTGTGCCACTCAAGGTTATCCTCGGGTGAAGGCTAGCCGCTGTAGCCAGGACGAGGAGGAGTTGAACTAAGAAGGTAACCTGTGTGCGTTGTGAAGTCTCCCAATAGCGTGTGTAGTCGGCCATAAATACTGGAAGTTTAATACTCGGTGGATGACCTCAGAACGGTCAAAATAAGTCTGGACCAGGGCGTCTGCGACGCTACGTTGCGGCAAAAGACCAGCCAAAGCCTGTCCATCTGTGAGTTCTTCCCTTGATTGAAAACTCCAGTTCATTACGTACTGAGTACATTTCAAGCCTCCTCATTAGCGACAGTGCTAAGCATCAGATCCAGGATCGTGAGCGGCCGGGTGAAGCTTCCAACATGCACGTCAAGCACAGCCTTGACGTTGAAGGAGGCGTTATTCTCATCCTCCTCAACGCAAACGCACCTTTCGCGGTGAATGACCCAGAAGAGATCGGATCAAGCGCTCTGGGAGAGTCTGAGGCTGCACATGGCGAGCAGACTATCAACATACCTGCTGCCTCATCGACTACTGCTGGTTCCGATAGTCAATCACCTGATTTTCCAACCACCGCATCCGCAGCGCAGAGGAATGCGAGCCCGGACGATCAGACGTCGAAGAGGAGAAAGGAAACTCTTGAGAATGGAGTCTGTTTTCGCCTCTCATTGAAACACCTCACCACAGCTTGCAAGTACTTTCAGGCGCAGCTGAAAAGCCCTTGGAAGGAGTCTCTCGACATCGCAGAAGACGGCAGTGTCATCGTGACAGCCGAAGAATGGGACGAAAGTGCCTCGCTTATTGTCATGTCCATCATACACGGCCGCGGGGGGGGGGGGGGGGGG
>JALHBZ010000024.1:49158-201821 GCA_024340015.1 Tolypocladium ovalisporum | reverse complement strand
TGTATAATACGCTATAAAAGTAGATGACTAATACTGGGGGGTCTACGTAGGCAAAAAAACAAGGCCAAAATGCGTTTTGGCACAAACTCACTCGCAGTCGCCCGTATGGGACGTGCGCCCATGGCGGCCGCGTAGCACCGACGGTTCGAGTCAGTCATCGCCCGGCGAAGACCAGCTGTCCATCCAACTGACGCACTGCGCGCTTGCACATTCGTCCTCCTCCATGACCAAGTGTATGATTAATATGAGACAAATTATTCTCTCACAGCCGAGATCGGACCCCGGCCTTCATCGCACTGAATTCTTCTAGATGGTGTACCTGAACGCCTCATCTTCTAACCTAGGCGTAAGCCCTGCTGCGAGATGACCCGCTCTGATCAAAGATGACCAAAGCCTCAGCGCCATGCTCGGAAGCTCTAGAAACAAGTCTGCCTTTGTGCACCGTTGTCAAAATGTCCTGAACTGCTGTTTCCGTCGACGGACCTTCGCTGCAGCGTCGTCAATGTTCGACAGAGCGAGCGACGTCTTTCGCCACCAAGTAATAAGTCGCTGCCGACATCGCCGCCGCTGAGTGTTTACCACGAGGATTATTTCTGACCTCTCGACATCCCTCCTGGCGAATCCTCAGACCCAACAAAATCCGGTAGTACTAGCGAGCACTGCCGTCAGTTAGAGGTGAGGAACATCAAGGCACCACTGATTGACATCTTGTCATTCCGCGGTGATCTAGCGTCCGGTGACAAGAGCGTTGGTAGCGCCCTGTCTAGGCCCCAGGGGAAAGGAGACCTCCCTTCTGGCTAGTATCCAATCACCAACAAGAAGATGATGATAGCGCTTAAGAAAGCCCCACAGAATGGCCCTCGGGCGTTCATGGTCCTCACATACAAAGCATTTGTGGTAGCCATGTGATTTTGTGACCAAGTACTTTGCGGATAACTGAAAGCCCTCATCAGGCCCTAGGGCAAGGCAGACCGACTCAGCAACACTGTTTTTGGGGCATCAGAAGACTTCATGGCTATCTCTTCTCAATCCTGGATGGCACAGCGCGAGACGTTCATCAGCAACTTTAAAACAGCTGTCTTTGCTTTGTTGCGCGGGAGCCTAGACAAGATCCAGTAACTTTGTACCCGCGGCGTTCGTGAGGATTGATACAGCTCAGTGTTACTGTTTGTACCTGCTCAAGTTTCCACATCACACAACAAAGACCTGCTCAGGATGTGCTGCAAACTCAGTACCTGCTACTCGGCATATCGAAATCGAGCGACAACACACGCGATTGCGCCACCTGGCCGTCGTTGGACATCTAATGCTATTTGTCTGTACTGCCCACAGCTTTTACCTTGCTTATTCAACCAAATACCTCCATGATGAAGTGATACGTAATTCTGCTGCCATCTTTGCGGCCCCTGATGGTAAGTTCTCTGCACTTGTCCGCCAAAATCTCACCCACCGCAGGCGCGCCGCAATAGAAAACGCCGACTCTGAGTTCATCCTCTTTACAAGTCTTGACATCACCATTGGTTGTCTTCTCCTTGCGCTGCTGTCTCTTGTTCGCACCTAATCCGCGCATTGTTTCATAGTGCTCATCGAGTATCTCGTCAAAATTGGGACGACCGAAGTGAGTGGGGTTCAAAAGACCCGTCAGCGGGGACGCGGGATGTTCCTCAGTTCGATGCATCTCTAGGAGCCAACGATAGACATGTGTGACTATATTTTGGCGCTTGGCAGTGACATGGGTATTGACGAAAATATCCAGGTGTCGGTTTTCAGCCTGCTCCTGGTGCCATTTCTGGCTTAGCGATACCTCATTGAGCAAATCAGATAGCCACATTAGGTAGTTACGGTCACGAACCATCCAGTGGAATTCGACACGGCGGTAGTCGTCGGCAAAGGGGCGAAGCTTTTCGTTCCTGCTTAAATGGAGTCCGACGGCATTGTGGCGACCGGGGGATTGTGAGAGCCCAGTCTCCATCTGAGCTGGGGTTTTGAAGTTGTTCGGGACCTTGTTTTGTTCCAAAGCTGGAGCAGTTTCCTCTGAGTTCTGGCAAGATGCATTCAATCCGTGTCTAGGGCCATCGTGATCCAGGTCGTCGTTGTACTGTAGGTCAGCGAGAATTCCGGAAAATGGCGTAATCCCAATCCCGCCACCGATAACAAGGGAGTGTCTGAAGTCATAGAAGCGCTGCGCCGGCGCACCGAAAGGTCCATTGATTCCAACCTCGATCTCGGACTCGCCGGATGTGCCGACCAATCTGCGGAGTCTGCCAGTCCAATCGCCATCTGTCTTGATATGCAGCATCATCACCCTACCACGGCAGAAGGAAACGGTGAAAGGATGCCATTGAAAGAAGCTGACCCTGGGAACCTGGAGAAGAACATATTGGCCAGCTTTATATTTCCAAAGGCGCTCCCTGGGGATGATAGCCTTGATCTGAACAGTCTCGCCGTCCAGAACCGTCATCGTAGCTTTGATGTGTTGGAACCCTAGGAACACACGCATTATTCGCTCGACCAAAACCAAGAGAGTCGGCAAGGCCAGGAAATAGCCAAACATCGGCCACTGGAGTAAAGCCGCAGTACCGTGAGCCATCATCAGACCGATAATGGGGAACATGAACAAGTGAGATAGCTGGAACATCTCGTAATTCCACCTACGAACCTGGGGAATGCTCAACAAGGAGAGAACATAAAAGAGCCCGAGACCAGTGATGCCGGTAAAACCGGGCACTGAGCGAACGTAGTCGACGTAAGACCGAGGAATAGCATCTGGGCCCAACAGATTCGCTACCCCGTCGTCATTTGCGGGGTCGCTGCCGTGAATGAAAGAGCCCGTCAGGTGGCCGAGAGAGTGTAATGTCGCCAATAGTATGGCCACACAGGAGATTCGAACGTGGAACTCTTGAGAGAGGTCCCAGTTGAAGAAGCGCGAGATGTGGTATGACGTACGCATCCAAGTCGAGAAGTATCGGGACATGCTAAGGATCAGGAAGAAGAACGTTGGGTATAGGGCACCAGCACATGTCTTGGCCATAACGACGCCCCAACCAAAGGCCGCGCGGTATTGGGGTGTGGTTTGATACTTGACGAGCTGCCAGATGCCGAAAGCCAGCTGCATAGCGACGACCAGGCCGATGAACAGGACATCGGAGCCGCGGACAGCCCAGTAAGCGTGGACTTTTCGCCAGCTCGGCAAGCGCCTGAAGTACCTCTTTTCCCTTTCTTCTTCCTTCTTGCACTGCTGGAGAGAAGGAACCTTCCACTCTCGAACCAGCCCGGCGAACTCATCGCGAGGGATACGCTTGGCATCGGAGCCCATCATACCGCGTAGGAACGCGTGGCGAGCGCGGTCGTCGTATGTGTCGTGGCCACGCTTGGTGATGTGGTGCGCGCCGGGTCTCTGAACAATTTCGTCGTGAGCATTGTCAAGCTTCTGCTCAACTTCCTTGTAGTAAATGTACCCTTCGCCATTGCGGTCGAGATCGTCAAGAAACTTGTTGATCTCGTCGTCGTTGAGGTACTGAACGTTCTCCGAAGAGCGTATCGGGTGCTCCGCAATGCATCGCCAACGAGGCAGCTGCTCTTCTGCCATTGAAGGAAGGTCGCAGAGAGTTTTGAGTTGATATTTCAAGGAGAGAAGCTGGTGCGGCGGCACAGCATCAATGGGGGGTGCCACGATCGTAAGGCGAGGGCCAGCGTCTGTTTATGAACCCTTCTGCTCCGCACCCGAGCGCCCGCTGTCACAGATATGCTTGTGCCAAGAGGCGTACGATAGCCAATGGCCAAGTTCTGGGCACCACAATGCTATGAGCAATGTTTCTTGCCAGGAGTCAGTGAAGCTGAGTTTGGGTTCAGCCACCTTCGGAGGTGTTTACGAGAACGAATGGCAAAGACCATGCAACCCCGCATAAGGCCCACGGATATGAACGCAGCGGTTTTCTACGCGCACACGTCTTGACAATGAGGAATTTAGAGTTTCATCGGCGTCCCCGGGTAAAACAAAACAAGGAAGCGCTAACGAACCCTTTTTCGCTGGTAGCTGATCAGAACGCAGGGTTGCGCAATAAAGTGTACCATACCTGTATAGCTAGTGCGATGAACCTTGCTGCACTTATCGATACTTCCGCCTTGCCAATCCGAAATGCTAACAGGCGTTCTTATATGATATGAGGATATCAAGGTCATGACTGTGAATGGAATACGCAGTAGAATCGTGTCTTGATGGCAAGAGTTGTTGCAAGTGAATGCTGTATTGGACGAAAGGTACTGCATGTAAAGTTACGTGGGCTTTTTTGACATAAAACAATAGTTGAGGCCTGATCTCACCGGTTCGTAGAAACCCAATGCGTATGGAGGCATTTCTTTTTTTGTGGCTGAAGACTTTCTTCAGCATCCAAGTAAGCTTTCATTGCCCTGCTAGCCATCATTACATCTTGAAGCATCCGCTTTGCATGTACCCGCAGATCGTGCGCAAAAACGGCGGGACTGCTTTTGGAGTCAACGCCGGGCTACATAAATCACTAGGAAAGGCAACCTGCTCTCGCTCTTCAATCTACCTGCTCTCGCTCTTCAATCTACCTGCTCTCGCTCTTCAGTCTACCTGCTCACGATTGCTTTCGCTATAAATAGTCGAAGTATCTTGGCGAAGGACATGTCGGAAATTTTCAATTTAATTAGTGTTTAGGCATTATGGAGAAGGGTTTCAAGAGGGTGTGCAAATTATATTTGGGGTGTCGACTCTCCCGAACCCAAGGCCAAGGCCTCATTTGGAGAATACTGTTGATGCGCGGAAGGAACTGAGCAACGCGCGGGCGTCTTTCATCTCGAATACATGTCTGTCGGCCTAGCAGCTGAAGCTTTCAAACACATCTCGAGAGGCCCTGCTGCCCGAAGTGTTACTAGGCCAGATTTCGCATCGCCAGTTTTGGTAGCCGACCTCGACTCGTAGGGGGTTTCTAAACTATTGATGGCTGTGCAATATAGCCAAAGAGTCAAAGAAGCTGATCGAGTCCTGAAACCCTTGATATTCTTCCAAAGACTTGGCCGATGAAACGAGCGTTTGCACACCAATGCCCGGGGAAAGCACCAGTCACGGGACGACAACGATCATAGCACAAGCAGTACTTCTGCCGCTATCCGAACAAGCGCGTGATGTGCGCAATACGGTCAGTCGGAAGGGAATGCAGCCACGGGTGGTCAGTTCCGACGTCTCGGACTACGAAGTTGATCCCCTCTCACAAAGAAGAAAATACTACCATCTTCGTTCTCCGTGTATTGCCATCGAAGCTGATGTGACATACTGCCTTGGTCGTATATCGGAGGCGGAACGGGTCTGACGTCGCATTCACCTCGGTTGCAGGCGCACAAAAGACCTGTCCCACTCCAGCAACTGCCGTATGCAAGCACAATTGCTACCCTTCTCACTGGCTACGACCTGCTCTGGGGAGTTAGCGCAGGTTCGCATTTTCCGTGTCAGTTCCCATTTTCGCAAATCAACCCAAAGTTCTTCGGCCTGTGATCACTCTTAAGAGCACCTTCTTTTCTAAGTCATGTCAATCGATGATGAGATGCTTGAGATGTCTCAGAGCTGCCACTACTCCGACTACGATATCACCATAGCAACACTCTTTTCGCAAAGGAAGAACGCAGCCTTTAGCTAAGGTATGGGTGTCAGTAGAACCCTTTATCAAGCCAGTCCTCTTGTTATTGGCTTTCACATGCTCACCGTTGGCATTTAAATTCTTGCAAATCGCCGGTTCATGTAGGCTTCTTCATGCTTCTGTAGCATACAGCCATCGTGAAACCTAAATCCAACGCAATTTGCGAACAGTAAGTCCTATTTCTCAGTTGCTCAGCTTATCACCACAAGCTCGGATCAAGGATGCTATCCCAAATGGACTAACACCCTGAGTAACGTATACTGCAACAGATTTCCAATTAGCCATGATTCACCCTCTTCTTTCAATCATGGCTGGCCTTGCAGCCGCGTCTCCTCTAAGCCATGAGATGCTCACGAAACAGGCTCTTGAAAGTGTCCCCGCCGGCTGGGAACTCAAAGCCACTGCTCCTGCCAATCTTATAATCAACATGCACATTGTCTTGAGGGAGGAAAACATGGATAAGCTGCAGCAGCGGCTTTTGGAGACCAGCGACCCCGATCACGCTGATTATGGCAAGCACATGTCCAAAGCCGAAGTTGAAGCCATGACTGCTCCGTCAGCGTCTAGTGTTGGTTCTGTGATAGGCTGGCTCGCTTCCCACGGTGTTGATGCCGGTAAAGTGTCGAGTGGGTTCATGTCTGTGGCCATGACTGTTGTCCAAGCCGAGACAATTCTTGAAGCCAAGTACGGCGTATATCACAATGCGGCAAAGGACCTCTTTACAGTACGCACGACCGAGTACAGGCTGCCAAAGACTGTGCACAGCGAGATCGCAATGATGCAGCCAACGACAATGTTTAGTGACATGAACATGTTCAACGACCGCGCAAACTCTATGCCTTTGCTCACAAACGTTGGTCAAATGGGGCCACTGCAAAACGGCTGCGACAATGGTATAACACCATCATGCTTACAAAGCTTGTACAATATCAGCTACACACCTCAAAGATCCAAGACAACGATTGGCATCACGGGCTATCTCGGCGAGGTCGCCAGTCAGACTGACTTGCAGTCATTCCTTCAAAGATACACCAATGTCTCCTCGGACGCCAAGTTCAGCGTCAAGCTCGTGAATGGCGGCTCAAATGATGGGCGTGGGACCGTTGAAGCAGACCTCGACACCCAGTCAGTTTGTGAAAAGTCCATCATGTTTCCGAATGACAGCTCACCTCTGAGGGAAATCTAGGTATGCTATGGGGCTTACCTACCCGATTGATAACGACTTCTACGAGACCGGCGGCCAGCCTCCGTTCAAGCCCGATGCGGGTACGCCGACGAACACAAATGAGCCATACCTTGACTGGCTCAATTACATGAACAGTCTTGACCAGGTCCCTCAGACAGTGACTACCTCGTATGGTGATAACGAGCAGACGGTGCCTCGCGACTACGCTGACGCTGTTTGCAACCAATTCATGAAACTTGCTGCGCGTGGAGTGAGCATTTTGGTCAGTTCTGGCGATGGTGGCGTCGCTGGTGGCCAGTCAAGCCCGTGTAAGAGCAATGATGGATTAAACACTCGGAAGTTCTTGCCAACATGTAAGTCAAGTACGCTAGGTCTTAGGACCCTGCCCCCAAGAGATAGAGTGGCTGACGTCGTAAATTAAAGTTCCTTCCAGCTGCCCGTATGGTGTAACAGCGGTAGGCGGGACCACAGGCAGCAATACGGAGGTAGCCGCGGGGCTCTCGTCTGGCGGATTCTCCGAATACTACCCTGCGCCGCCGTACCAGCTGTCGTACACCAAATCCTACTTGTCCAGCATCGGGAAGCAACACTCGGGTCTATATAACCCTCGTGGTCGCGGATTCCCTGACGTTGCCGCGCAGGCAGAGAACTTTCAGATAGTGCAAGGTGGTATAAGCAGGTCTGTTGACGGAACCAGTTGTTCAGCGCCAGCCTTTGCGTCGATTGTAGCGCTGCTCAATGATTATCTGGTGGCACAAGGCCGACCACCTCTGGGCTTTCTGAACCCATTTTTGTACGGCAAGGGCAAAGCAGGACTGAAGGATATCACACAGGGTTCGAACCCCGGTTGCAACACCCAAGGCTTCTCCGCCAAGGCTGGGTGGGACCCGGTCACGGGCTTGGGCAGTCCCAACTTTGCTGCGCTGCAGAAGCTTGTTTAGTATCGTTGCATATGAAATCACGACGTCGCATTGCAGGCTGCATATTTTTGCTTGTATTTCAGCCTGTGTATGCATGCAGACGTGTGAATTGTGCTTGAGACTTTTCCGAGGCGGACTCGACATCAAACAATATCGTTTTAACTAATAATCTTCTAGTTATAGTTCGTTCCCTGAGCTTCCTCGAAATCAGAAAAGTAGGTCCGCTCCTTGATAGTTACTTTCTCGAGGAGATCACGCCTGGCAAGCTACAGACTTACGTAGCAGTGACCCTCGGATGCTGTCGATATTACTCTGCCACCTGGGCTACATACATTGACGTCAAAATTATCATATCGGGCGTTCAAGATGGCCTTTCTGATCTAACCTAGGACCCCTTTCTACCTCTAATTTTCTCTAGAGTCGGCAAAGTGTCAAGGGTCCAATTCGCTCTCCGGCTGAGTGACCCGCTATTCTCTTCCGAGGATGGACTGCACTGTTACCATCTCTTACCACCGTGACTGCGGCCTGTCATTGTGGCAATAACCTGCACCCTTGCCCCAATTTTCTCCAGCCCAAGCGAAAGTGCTATCTCTAGGACCGGAAACAAATTTGAAATCTTTCATGACAGTAGTTCATCGCGAACTCGGCAGATTCTGGCCGCGGTTCGTCGCCCATGTTCCAGTTGAGACATTCCGAAGCTGGCGGTCACTCGTAGAAGCTTCACTCCATGTTGAACTACTACGCATACGGTGCCTATGCGGTTTACCGGATTGGGGAGACTGCGTCTCAACAGTCTTCGTAATATATCTCGACTACTCTGCTCCTACTCACCCAACCTTGTATTCTTGCGTCATCCTTGCCACCTTCTTGGAGAACACTCGATACCACTATTAGCGAGACCAGTGTCTATACCTTGTGCAACGACCATAGTTACCCGAAAAGCAGGCAAACAAAAGAACGTCTTTGCTTGGGGGTCGCAGCACGCGTGGCCGCTGGTTGTTTGGCCGAGGCAGATTCCAGTCTCTACAATCTACTCACCGAAGGCGTTGAAAGTAATCTGAAACATTCAGTGTACTCAACTGGGCTGCTTTTCCTGCTACATCTAGGGCTAGACTCCTGGTTCGTCTTTCTCTACTAGGCAAGTCAAGAAAAAGCGCTCGACGATCGATGAGTCTCCACACTGGGCGTACGTATTGTATGCTAGATGAATGCTCGACAAAGCTCCTCAATCAGGTTTATTTTCGATAAGCAAGTGGGAGAGCAGAATTTAAAGAGTTCATCGTATAAGATCTGACGAACTGGGGGCCGATTTCCACATATAAAGAGGATTTATCAGGGATCTAGTACATACGGCCATACCTACTAGAACACGCGGGATCCCGTCCGCTCCCCGTTGTTAAGCTAGTAAGGGGCAGATTCTTAGTTGGGTCGGTGACGACCAGCGAATAACGGCTGCTGTATGTTTTTTCTTTTTGGCAGAATTTTCTAAAGTATTTTTCCTCTTTGTCATATTGCTTGTAATATCGTATTGTATTGAGTACTTTCAATTGAAGGCAGGGAGGGTGGCCGCCTAATATGCGGCCGTCTGCATTCATACGTCGCTGCAGCCTTACCAATTGGCTGTCAGAATTCCATAGCGCAAGAACCAACTCATGCGTGCCTCGTCGTAGATTGAATAATACGCCTTACCACTTGAACTAACGGTCTCATGTTCAATCGGACGCACACAGTGCAATAGCCTTTCTGCCCATCCTTTGGCACAGTTTGATGAAAGTTGGTAAGACTGTGTTGATGGGGTGGTAAATGTTACGCCACGCGCCGCGCGGGGTTCCCTTCAGCTCCTATTCGACGTTTGTCATTCATGGCTCACCAATGACGCCGAAAATGCATCATGCGAAATGACATCAAGCAAAAGTGACGACAGCTCCGTCACGCGATGCGTGGCCGGCTATATAGTGGTGCCTTACGCCATCAATTCGTCCAGGTCTTTTCCGACCTTCATTTCACCGCCACATATACAGCCTTTGAACCCTCAACTTGACCAGTATTTACTCCATTGAGACCTCCCATTCACCATGCGTGGCATAACCGACGAGGCGGCCATCGAAGGCCATGATCTCATTCAACGCGCCGAGGATGAGGAGGAAAGGGCAAGTACCTGACCCTCTACCGAATCGTTCCGTTGACAGCTGGTAACACGAGGAACAGATGCATGAGCATGACCACGATCGTGGCATGGCCCCGAAGAAAGGGGGCAAGGGTTCTGGCGGCTTAGGTGACGCACCTATCGGCAAAAACGAAAGCGCTGGGAAGGAGTCAAAGATGGACAAGGCTAAGGGAGCTCAGAACATGAAGAAATAGTACACAATGGTGCCGCCACGAATGGCCAATGTCACTTTCAACACCTTCAGTCAGGGCAACGTGGAACCTGGAGCTTGTTGACACCGAGGCCGCTTAGCGGGATGCGAAACCAACCCGAGAGGCCCTGAACGGCTTCTAAGTCAACTCTCCGTGTGAATGACGTCTTGATTTCGACAAAAGTCGTGCTGGCGGCACCTTCAATTTTTCAGGAGTACTTGTCCTCATCCACTGCCGGTGATTGACTGTCGCGGGTTTTGGGCGTTGCAAATGCGTTGCCTCAAAAGATCACGTTTGTACTCTCTTGACTAAGGACTCCTGCCGCACGTGTCATAATTAGCCGACCGCATTTACGTGTGCCATCAGCCCAAGTTCCGATACCTTGTTCATGCTCCAGCTTCGCATCCCCTGCACCTCAAAGTAACGCTCCGCAAATTTGGGCAGTATCAAAAATTGAGCAGCAGGAGCGTCATAGTCATTCCCAATCCAACGGTAGTAGGCAACCAAGGGCTCAATGAGCAATCCTTATATCCCGGACGAGCTAATTATTACTTGACGATATGGCATTGGGTCCTCATGAGCGTCTGCGCATCACAAGGCAGCCTCGAGTGTTATATGATCCCACCTCTGTATTTGCATTCGTGTAATGTCGCAATTCCCAACGTTGAATTGTTGGGCTCGAGTGTTGACAGGTCACTTTGTCAGAATGACAGCTTCACAACTAGTAGTGATGAAGGGCAAGGGTTGCATGCTGAGTGTAAACCGAGGGCAGATGGAGGCAATGACCACCTAGAACAGCATGACTAAATCAGGTGCACACTAATATGTCCGTTCTAGCAATACGTTCAGCTAGAACAGGTTGTGGGACGAAGAGCGCGTTTGGCTTCGATATGTCATCAGCGGTATGCTTAGTCGCTTGTACTTCCCCCAATTTGCTCGACATTTTGTGCAAGACAAGTATGATTGCCATGCGTGATCAAATGCCTGTCTGCTATGTCTATTTCTGTATTTGTCCCGAGTTGCCTTGAGAATCGCTACTTGTACGAGACACTATATAACTCAAACCACCCAAGGCCGCCGTCCCACGCCAACGGCGATCGGTTTGTGAACATGCTTGTTTGCGATTTAACGCTCACGAAGCTGTTAATATTCTGACCAATGCTCAAACTATATGTTGATCCTTGCGGATTGTATAAGATGGTCACCGCTTGGGCCTTTTGAACGTGTTTGGTGAGACTGCCAATGTAGGGGGGACTAGCAAGATATTTCTTGTCTTTGGCTGACTGGAGAAGGAATTGATTCAGGTCACCAGTAGCATGGACGATCCAGCGATGTCGAATATCGTCGTGGCTCTTCGTGGCAGGCGAGAGTCCTACAGAACAACCGCCCATGTTGGTAAGTGCACCGCCCATGGTCTCAAAAGTGAGAAATCGACCTTCCGTCAGCAACCCGCGCACTCTCTTGAACCCGTCTTCAACCAACAGGCCCAGATCCTGACCTGCATTTACCTCTCCGTATGGGATGGGCGGGTTGGGTGTCGCATGGTCTGAGAGACACCTCGCAGGCCCAACCCAGGGCCCTGTTAGCGAACCAAGCGTCAAATTGCCGCTGTAGCGACTTGGATCGTCCGGCAGGGGTTCAGGTGCGCGCGTTGCTACTATTGGAGGGATAGAGTAGTCAGGCTAAGTCAGAGCAGGAGTCAGTAATAGATGTCAGACGACAGACTCAGGGTCGCAGCCATTCTTCGGGAAGGTGAAAGGCTATCTGGCGGAAATGTACTCACGTTGTCGAAATCAAGGGCGCTGACAAGGTTCGACATGTAGTCACGGCGCCACTGTGTCAGTTCCTTGCTATGAACGCCCTCGTACCCATTTTCAATAGCCCACTGCTCGACAAACATGATGTCTGAGCTGTGGTCGCCGCGTTCTGTAAACACATTTCCACCGCGGGTGAAAGGAGAGATGATATAGCGCGGTGTACGCCAGCCTTCGGTCATTGATCAGCGATTGGCTTTAAATGCAAGGCTTTTGGTCCTCGCGAAGTTGTGGCAGACTCCGCGAACGCCACTGCGACCAACGGCTCGGGGACATGAACAGGAAAGGCTTACCTGGCCCAACAGGAACATAACCAAACTGGTCATAAGGATCCTGCATCCACTCTCCTGGAGTTCCCTTTTCAGCAACCTGAGGAACAACATGGTCAGCCCAACCTCCTTGTTCTATCGAGTCGAATTAGTCTTCATTGCTGTTGCGAAGCGATAGGATGCAAAGCATCTTACCATCGTAGCTGATGATCAGCACAGTTTCATTGTAGGCTGGGCTATTGATAATGGCATCCACGACCTTTTTCTGGAGCCATGCTCCGTCAACGGGCATATTTGGGGGATGTTCTGCTAGTTCTTGAGGGCCGACAATCCAGCTGACCTGAGGCAGCGTTCCGTTGGATGCGTGCTCGTAGAAGGCGTCCAACCCCGGATACGAATTTCCTTTTTCACGGAGCGGCGAGCCCTTGGGGGCGAGCTGGTATTGTTCAAAATACGCTAGCATATTGTCCTCGAAGTTGTCGAGGTCCTGCCACACCTGCCAGGAAATGCCGGCCTCTTCGAGGTACTCGGGGAACGTCTTCCAAACAAACGGGTAGCAATTAAGACCAGGTCGCTCACACCCTGTTGGATGACGAAGAATTAGCTGGCAATACATTGCAAGAATGGACGGGGCTGTGGGCGGGCCCGGAAAGGGGAGAGCTCACCAGGCGTCGCAGAGTTGTCGATAATCATGCCTCCTTTGCCATCCGGATTCGAAGGAGAGCCGGGGATGTTGATGGATCCGCTTATCCAGTGAATGCGGTTGGGATCGGTAGCCGCCAGGAAACTTTGTGTTGACATATCAAGGATAGTCCAGCCTTCGGCGATATTGAAGTGCGTAGGCAGATCGGCGCGGGTGTAGTATCCTAAGCTGTAGGCTGAATCGGCGTTGTTCCAATTGTTCCCAAGTCCGCCATTATACGCTGAGTGCATAGCTCCCCAGCCATTATCACCAGCCCCCATGCATTGCGTGGCATTGAGCCATTCCCCTCCGAGGTAATTTATATGCCATGGCTTGAGTATGTTGACCCCGTTCTGCGGCGGGTTGATGGGCCTGTTGAACCCGTTAATGCCTGAAGCTGATGGCAAGACGAGAGGACACTCACTGTTCAAAGACAGAGTGCCCGTCAGGGTTCACTTGAACATTTGGGTCAGCGAACCCGCGCACACCAGCCATTGTGCCATAGTACTGCGAGCATGTTAGTCCCAACTCATGGATAGGGCTACACCCTGGTTCGAGGTGACTTACGTGATCGAACGCCCGGTTCTCTTGCATGAACAGTACAATGTGTTTGATGTCCTTGAGAGAAGCGGCTTGCACCCCACGGCTGGCGGCCAGGGCTGTCGCCAGAGGCAAGATTCGTGACCGCATCGTTGCTACTCAGCCGACGGCCTCTGGAGGCGATGCAGCTTCCAATGCGAGAAATGCCTTAGACTTGGTGCAGCGACGCCTTGCAGCAACTACTCGTAGAGATCAAACGCCATCGTTCAGGATTGTCTCGCGGTATATATTTGCGGAACTGTTGATTAAAGTGGAGTGAGTGCAGGTACTTTGCAGGATGCATCACGCCGTCGTGCATTAGGCACGGATTAGATTGCAAGGAGACATTGAGTGTGCGAGGGGGGTTGCAGCGCAGCTGCGCGTGCTCAGGGCCCCATGAGCCCAGCCTGAAGGCCAAATCGAACCAGCAAATCGCCGTACGTACCTGCAGACTCGCAGAGTCGGAAAGAACAGTCGTGCGGAGTAGGTGCGAGATGCACAAGGTGCTTCGTACAGCGCTCGGGCTATGGGGCAATAGGGGCACAGGGGGCTTTGTCGATGTCGCTTCTGCAAGGTCGTCGCATTTGCTTCTTTGCCGGGGCCGAGGCGATGGATGCGGATCGCGGGAGCCGGATGAAGCGGCAACAAGAGCACTGGCGAACTAAAGCTGCCCTCTTGATCGAATCAGTGGTCACCAAGCCGCCAACGTGCTGCCCGCTCGGCGTACATAGGCTAGCAACGTCGTACCCAAGCGACCTTTGGTGCTCGGTGCCCAGCAGAACGCAGGAACTTACAATGGCGGCGGCGGTGTCAGTCGACATGCAAGGAGTGCCTAAGGTTTGGGCGATTGGTGCGGCACATCGATTCAATGTCACTCACTGGCGCATAGAGATGGTGAGCTTGTGTCTATGATTCAAGTGGCTTGGAAGCTCCGCAGCCACCCGAGGTCTATGACCAAAGCACCACGGGTGACGTCGCCGGCACTTCCAGAAAGCGACTGGCCGGGACGGCGAACGGGCGACGGAGAGGTGATTGTCAAATCCTTCCTTCGACGCGACAGTTACTCAACAAAAAATCCGGCTCGAAGCAACCCACGTGCAGCGTGAGCCACGTGCCAGATGAAGGGATTCTGCAGACAATCCCGAGATCGCCAATAGCCAACCGATCCCGACACCCGTGGAGTCATCGGCTGGCCTCCACCAGGGGTAACTACCGCATCGATGCTACATCATTACGCCGCACGTAGCTGTCGGCGCTGAGTGAAATTGGTGCCTGCAGTCGCCGCGAGATGAGGGGTTAGGTACGGACTAATAAGTTCCGTTACTCTTGTAACCAGTCCTACCATATCCCCTACGCGTCTATTGCGCAGTACGGCGACATTCGCCGATCAAAGGTGCCACGCCAACCAAGCCGTACCACTGGAACCCCGCGACGTACCACGAGGGCCCTCGAGTCTTGTTAGTCGCATTCTTGTGTCAGTCACCAGATGCGCGTCCGTGACTTGAGACAGGACCAAGCCGTCTTCAACGGTTGCGAAAAGTCAGCTGCGTGTTGCTAACTCTCTCATTCTCGGCTTGAACGCATCATCGTAGGGACCGGAGCGACTACCTGCGATAGCTTTGTTCCCATTTCGAACCCACCACTTGGATGACCGCTCACCTGAACGTTGTCAGTCGACCCTGCCAGATCCCAGTCTTGTGGGCTTTCCATGATCTCTCAATAGCCGCAGTGTCTAGCCAGAGCGTCCTAGGCCTACACAGTCGGGAAACCGGAGTCGAATTGCACAGGCGCCACGAGCACGAACCAACGCCATGCCGTGTGCCAACTGAGAAGAGCTGACCATTGCACGACCACATCCTTCGTCTTAACGGACACTGGGGTAGGAAAGAATCAAGTCAATAAGACACTCCGAGGAACAGCTGCGATCCATGTTGAGACCGTCAAGTGGTCTTGCAGGTTCGCCATGCCCTCGGGCGAGGCAACTGCTCATCGCAACATTGTTGTTTGGCTTTCTGACCACCACGGTCGGCCTGTATGCATTGTATGCACTCTCAAGCCATCCAATTGGGACGGACAGTCTTGCAAGCGTGCTTGCGCAAGATGGCGACGGTCAAGAGCAACGCCCATCGCGTCCGGGGATCGGGGATCCAGACCCTTTCACTCTTCATCCAGAAGAACATATCTTTCGCGAAGCCCAGACCATTCATCTAACGTGGAATGTCACGAAGGCTGAGCGTGCGCCTGACGGTGTTGTCAAAACCGTCTGTCTGATAAATGGTAAGTATAGACCTCTGGACCTCGTGCCATGCGGCATGGTAGCTAGCATACTCATACATTACGAAGGGCATTTTCCGGGGCCTTTAATTGAGGCCAGATCGGGAGATGAGCTCGTCATCAGCGTTCACAACTCCGTAAACCCAAGCGACGAGGGCGGAATCGCTATACATTGGCACGGCTTGACCATGAGAGGTATGCAAGGACCTTGGGTCACGGCGCTGGAGAGTACACCCTATTATAGCTGACAGTATCTGATGGTTCGCAGGAGCCAACGAGATGGATGGCGCCGTGGGCCTTACCCAGTGTGCTATTGCTCCATCTGGCAACTTCACGTATCGATTTCGAATCGACGAATCGCAGTCTGGTACCTATTGGTCAGGTTTCCGTCAACACTGTGTGACTTTTCTCTACTGACATCTGACGCTGCAGGTATCATGCTCACTCGGGTGTTCAGCGGGCTGATGGGCTGTTCGGTGGTCTGGTCATTCACAAACCGAGCCTCGCCGAGCGGCAGTCTGACATGTTGACATATCAGTACGAAACGGAGCAACTACTGCTTGTGGGCGACTGGTATCACCGACAAGCCGGCGCTGTGCTTGCTTGGTACCAAGATTCAGACCATTACATGTACGAGGTACGTCTTACAGAACCGTCGATGCTCCTCTGCCGATCGACACTTTTCAATCGCCGTGTTGCCTCTGCTAACAAGCACTGTGTCTGTGACATGCAGCCGGCTCCCGATTCCCTTCTCATCAATGGCAAGGGATGGTACAATTGCTCAATGGCGGTCAAGGCGCGACCCATTAATTGCAGCGAGACAGCGAGGCCATCGGTGGTACTGGGCAGCAGCCAACGCGTCAGGCTACGATTCGTGAACACGGGGTGAGCAACAGAAGGCACCATTGCAACCCAACGGTTTTCAGATCGCTGACGGGGAACTCCTAAGCATCTCATCGGCATTCGCAGTCTCAGTCTCGCAGGGCACCATGAAGGTCATCGCCGTCGACGGGGGAGGTGCGGTCGCACACGACACACCAGCTGTGAGGTCGATTGGCCTCCTTCACCCCGGCGAGCGAATGGACCTTATCGTCGATCGCGGAACGCCCTCAAATTCGAAAACTCGCGAGTCTAGCGAGGAGTTGACAATAACTCTGGACAGAGAGTGAGCACCAACTCGAGCGCAAATGTCACTGTAGAACGGAACCATGAATGTTAACTAAATACTCTCAAAACCAGGAACATGGGGCTGATCAACTTTGCCCTTACGAGAGAGCAGTCATTCCCACTGTTGTGGGCAGCAAGTGAGGGGGGTGCACCGAGAAAGCACCGTCAGCGGGAAGCAGAGATGATATCGCAGTTCAACTTGGCAGATGCGGCGGGTGTACCGCTTCAGCCTTCTCTGTCGGCCATGTCCAACCCTCAGGAGACCGCAGTCTTGTACAGCACGATGCGCGTACGGGCCGCAAACCACAATCAGCCTGTGGGCACCGTTAATCACACCTCCTGGATTGTCGCAGACCCCAGTCAGCAGCCTCTGCTCTCCCTGGATCGGGAGGCATGGGCAGACACGATTAAACAGCCGACAAGAGCTCAGACGCTGATGGTTCCTTGGTTCCGACATGCTGGACAGGAGAGGTGGATCGAGCTTGTCTTGAACAACTTTGATGATAAAGGACATCCCTTCCACTTGGTGAGTAGACGCGAGAACCTGCGTGGGCACGCGGCGTTCCGCAGAGTCTGACCTTGCACAGCACGGGTATAGCTTCTACGTGGTCGCGACGCACTACGCTTCGTTGGACCAGAATAACGCATACAACCCGTTCGACCTGGCCGCTGCCAACATGCAAAATGTGAACACGGCGACGCCGCTGCGCAAAGACACCGTGTACGTTCCACCAATTGGCTACGTCATATTGCGCTTTGCACTAGACAATGAGGGACTTTGGCTTTTCCACTGCCATATACTGTGGCACCAGGCGGTGGGGATGGGCATTGTTCTCCAGATTGGCGACATCTCGAATGATGTGAAGCAGCGCGCCTCGGAGCTATGTCCACGATGAATTCACATCATTAGGAGATGACGGAGCATTCCTTGACTTGCGCTCTTCCAAGCAGCGCGGAAATCGCTGCGATCCGGAGGTCGCATGCCGCAACAACTGACCAAAAGGTATACTCAATGGTAACGTCGGTACCAACCAGCAAACCCCCTCATGGCTCAAAGCTGTGTGACAGCATGGGCAATTGTGCTCGATGCACGCCGCCTCCCTGCAAAGCCACGAGCGGTCAGAAGTCCCTCGCGAGTCATCCTCATGACCATTACTAGGCTTTTGCGCCGCGGCCCTACCTTGAAGTGGCTGATGACAACATCCGGGGAGAACGACCGCCTCGTACCTGTCGCCGTGGGTAGCTGCTGTCGACTCGCCCGGTGGTTGGTCAAGACTCAACACCTTAAAAACATGCATTAGTACGCCGCTTTGCCGAGGGCATTAGGGAGATAAATTTAGCATTCGCCCGCGTCGATGTTCAATCCATCCAGAGTTTTACTTGCGTTCTCAAAAGACTCGTGATTGCTTCCTGTGAACTACCTATGGATGCTGTATTGAGATTGCAAGGATGGGCCATTCGCATAGTCGTTGCTATTGGTTCATGCAGAGTACCTCTCAGTGCCGCTGTACCGACGGGTCGGCGGCCGTATTCAGGCACGGAGGCGGGGAGCAACACGTACCCCGATTCTAGCCCTCGCAATAGTTTGCCGAGAGCCGCGTTTCCAACCAAGTATTTGAAGGGCCTCTACGGGCGTTGCGTCTTTACGGAATAGTTCATCGCCGTTCAGGCCTCAACGTCTTGCTGCACATATTTCGCCCCTCTGGTCCGCTCCTCCACGACCTCGCTTGCCCCGCCATACATGTAACTGTATACAAGCGATCGTCTCCCTCAAGCTACGAACTTCACCGTTAAGTCACTTTAGCAGTCGCCGCAGGATAGCCACTTGCATCTAACTAAGCCACTCATCCTCCCCTGGCAACTAAATTCTCCTTCATTCACTGGGTATAGACATGCCGGAAGATGTCAGACCGTTCAAGATCTTTGTGCCAGATTTCGCCATCGCAGCATTGAAGGACAAGCTAGCTGCAGCTCAGTTTCCTGATGAAGTTGAATTCTTCAACGACTGGAACTACGGCGCGTCGCTCCGCGATGTGAAGCGTTTGGCGAATTATTGGCAGAACGGGTTCGACTGGAGGGCACAAGAAGCGAAGCTCAATACGTTGCCGCATTACAAGACCAACATTCACGTCGACGGCTTCAATAGCCTAGACATCCACTTTATTCACCAGAGGAGCAAAAAGCTCGGCAGCATTCCGTTGTTGTTCTGCCACGGGTGTATGTTGGCCATACTGCCGCAAGTTGGATCGTCTGGCTAACGATGTTACTCAGGGCCACGCAGCTTTCTTGAAGTGGTCAAAGTTTTGGGTCTTCTCACAGATATCAGCGATGGCTGCTCTTTTCACGTCGTGGCACCGTCGTTGCCCAATTTCGGATTCTCTCAAGGGCCTTCGAAGGACAACGTTGGGCTTCGCAATCACCGACTCACCCGTCGCTCTATTGTCGTGGATTTACGAGAAGCTGCATGGTTCGACGGACAGTTATGCATGGACCGAGGACGAAATACTCACTTGGATCTCCATCTATCAATTCTCAACGGCCGGACCAGCCGGACCAGCCGCGAGCGTGCGCATATACTACGAGGCTGCCCACGCATCACGCGACATGTTGCTCAAAAGTCTTGAGTACGTTCCGCGAGTACCCTTGGGTATATCGTATTACCCCAAAGACTTGATGCTGCTGCCCAAAACTTGGGGATGGTCCTCGGGCCCAATAGTCTTTGAGGCGGTGCATGAGCAGGGCGGGCATTTCGCGTCGTTTGAGTGTCCGGAACAGTTCGCCATGGACCTCAAGAACATGTTTGGCAGCGAGGGAGGTGCTCAAGATGTTGCCCGAAAGTTTGAGTCGCATATGTGAACCAGTTGTCGTCTCAAATCAGCCATTGGGACCGCTACATACACGATGCGAAACCGCAATCTACTTTCTTGATCGTTGGTCTAACGAGAGGGGGATGCCCATCAGGTGGCAATTTAAGACCCGAGTTGCGCTATTGAAGATGCTGTACACCAACCTAGATGTAATGCATCTCGGTCCAATCAGCTTCCTGCGCCTATTGCGCTCTCTTACATTGCCCAGAAGTTATTTGAAAGCCGTAGATTGAAGTAGAGGGTGCCGCGTGAAGTGCGAACTCGGCATGTCGAGACGCTAAATACTCACGTGCAGGCCACTGACACAGTTCTCGTGCCCAAGGTCTGCTGGAACTGACCCGCATGATGATGATGCATGTGGCCGAGGGTATTACAACAGTCTGTTGTTTTGAAGCAATACTGACTGGATGGACCCCTACCGGTACGAGCTCACGGGACAAGAGGCTGGCCAACGGACTCGATGTGATGGCCTATCATGACCCTTGCTGGATCAGACTTGCCTTGGATTGATTCAAAGCTCGTTAGCCTTCGACACAGCTGTTGAGTCGCACTCTCTGCTGGTACTGAACGGCACCTTAGGTTGCACCGGAAGCTGGTGGCAACCTCGTGTTTTTTTGCTGGTTGTGCGCCCGGAGTCACCTGGCATAGTGAGGGTTGAGGTTGCCGCACGGTGAGTTGATGCAAGCAAGTCACCAGAGTTCCAGGCGCCGTGACCCAACTTGATTTGCCCCGCGTCGAGCGTGCTTACTTACATGGAACGATTCTCCAACCTACGTGAGAATCAACAAGCTGCGCTCGTACCTGCGTGGCCATCTTGACATCTACAGCTCCTCCGCTCTTTCGAACGGCCCTGAGGATTGACACATGATGCCCTCAGATCTCAACGGCTAACAGGCGCAGAAGCCTGTCGTCATTGTCGGCGCCGGCTTAGCCGGACTTGTTGCTGGATTCGAGCTCGCCGAGCGTGGTATTCCTATAGTCTTCCTAGACTAGGAAAATACTAACAATCTCGGCGGCCAGGCGTTCTAGTCCCTTAGCGGGATCTTCGTAGTTAACTCTAGCGAGCAGCGGCGTATAGGCATTAAGGACTCAAGGGAATAAGCTATGCGCGACTGGCAGGGCTCCGCCCGCTTCGACCGCGAAGACGAGGACTTTTGGCTACGTTAATAGGCTAAGGCCTTTATCGACTTTACTACGGATAAGATAGAGGACTATATAAAGGCCCGCGGGTTAGGGTTTATAACTAGTATAGGATAGGTAGAGTAGGGCGACGGTATAGCTAATAGGTATAGTAACTCGGTACCGAGGTTCTATCTAACGTAGGGTACTAGCCTAGAAGTAGTTAGAGTCTTTACGGAGCCGGTTAAAAAGGCTATAGAGAAGGGCCTTATCGAGTTTAAATTTCGCTATATTATCGACGAGTTACTACTTAACGGATCGACGGGGCGGGCTACTAGGGTTAAAGGCCGGGTCCTTAGAGACGATAACTCAGTACGGGGCGTCAAGTCGTCCCGCAACGAGGTAGGTAAGTTTAAGATACATAGCGCCGCTATCCTCGTCTCGTCCGGGGGTATAGGGGGCAATATAGATACCGTTAAGGCAGCGTGGCCCGTAGGTAGAATAGGCCCTAAGGTTCCTGATCATTTCGTTATTAGCGTGCCTGCTCACGTCGATAGACGTATGATTAGCATCAGCGAGTCTACCGGCGTATACGTAATTAACCGCGATCGCATATAGCATTATACCGAGGGGCTATAGAACTAGAACCCAATATAGCCCGGTCACGGCATCCGCGTCTTACCTAGTCCCTTATCTCTCTGGCTCGACGCTACGGGCAAGAGACTACCACCTTTCCTTTTCCCCGGCGCGGACACTCTGAAGACGTTGAAGTATATTTGCAGCACCGGATACGACTACACTTGGTTCATCCTCGACCAGTCCATCATTGCCCGTGAGTTCGGCCTCTCTGGGTCCGAGCAGAATCCCGACATCACTGGGAAGAGCATATGGCTGCTCCTCATAAGAATCTTTGGCGGTAAGGGCAGCGTCCCGGTTCAGAACTTCCAGAAGCACGGCAAAGACTTTGTTGTTCGCGACAATCTCGAAGCCCTCGTCGCTGGTATGAACGAGCTGGCGGCAGAGCGTGGAGGTCCCACCCTTGAACTGGCCACGATCAGAGACGTGGTCGAGGCGCGAGACGGTCAGATGAACAACGCGTATTCCAAGGATGCTCAGGCGATGCTCATCAACAATGCGAGGTCATATTGGCCGGAGAAACTCGGCCGCGTGGCGAAGCCGCATCGGATTCTGGACAAGGCACACGGCCCGCTCATCGCAGTGCGCTTGAATCTATTGACGCGTAAAACCCTCGGCGGCATCGAAACCAATTTGAGCAGCAACGTAATGCGGGCGGATGGGAAGCCATTCCCAGGTCTGTACGCTGCCGGAGAGGTAGCCGGCTTTGGCGGCGGGGGCGTTCATGGATACAACTCCCTCGAGGGCACATTTCTGGGGGGGTGCATCTTCTCTGGTCGAGCGGCAGGGAGAGGCATTGCGGACGAGCTGGCCAGAACGAGTGGATGAGGGCCGAGGCAGGCTTCCAGCGGCACATCTCGCTGAAAGAAGCGAGAGTGCTTACACTTGCATGGGCAGAACTGGCTTGGAAACTTTCTCTTGAGCGACGTGCCCAGACCTATCACCTAATGAAATACACGGACTCTCAACATCAATTCCTGACGCTCCCGACAATGGTGGCTGCAGTATTCTCCCCCTCGTGTTTGCGGTAGCTGAAGTGGTCATCATAGTCTCGTTACATGTACCCTTGAAAGTTGACCCATAACCTATAACATCTGAGTGACCAAGATGTCATGTGGAAGGCTTCAATTTTGGAAATTGAATACACTTTCAACTAATCTCTCAATCCGAGTCGTCAAGTCACGGAGAACCATCTTCGTTCGACTAATGTCATATCGCCGCGTCCGCCACTAGGTCCTCTAGTCGCTGTCAATGATTGGCTTCTTCTATTATTTATACTGCCTTCTCAGAGATGTCCACCGCTTAACCAACAACACTTACCAAGGGCTATTCGTGCGGCTACAAATATACTTCGTGGTCACCATTGCTGAGGTCTAGGTCCGGAGGAGCTTACTGCATTGTTACACCGACATGATGCGGCGGACTTGGCGCCTCGGACCTTTCGGTCATCGGACTCGGCAAAATGCGAGGCACAGAGACCAACAGCGCAAACCCCCTCGACTTTCCGACGTATTGAGAGGCAAATCCTCACACGAATTCATTCCTCTGCGGGTGCATTTCGATGGGGTGCAGCACAGCTCAAGGACTCTTGCGACATTTGTGATTGACTTGAATGGCACGGGGTAGCGGCGACAATCATGACGGAGCCCATCGCACGTCGGCGACGACGACCAGCCGTGCAGGTTGTCGGTCCGTGATTTGACGTTCTAAGCTGACAACGATACAGCTCATGTACCCTGTGTCGGAGGCGCAAGATCCGTTGCAATAGACAAACGCCCTGCAGTAACTGCCTGCGGCCAAGGAACAAGACTTGCGTCTATAAGCCTCAGCATTTTGAAACACCAGGTCGGAGTCAACCTGGACCTCTACAGGTCGATGAGGGAAGGGGTGCAGAATCCTTTTCCTACCGTTCGACGCCAACGTCTTCTGTTCCGCGCGCATCTACAGTGTCCACCCTCGTCGATCGAATGTCTTTTAACGCTGAGTCCGCCGATGCCCGGCACACCTCTCGCATTCCGGAGAATACCGTCGAGACGATAACATCGGGTCTAGGTGGAACGTACCACGTTCACGGAGACCACTTATCCGGCCAGTCCCAAGTCAGCGCTCGCAGTTTCATGCACAAGACGCGTCTCTTTGGTCAAAGCCACTGGTTCAATGGTGTTGCGTTGGTGAGTTGTCGTGCCGTTCATGGAGCTGCGATGCGTAGGCGGCTGACTTATTTGCGCAGCTGTTCCGCGACGTTGTGCAAATAATTGAGCCCCACGTACGAGTAGACACGTCCAAGGTGTCTGTCGGTCTACGGAGATGCAAGTACTTGGCCAGAGTGATCAAGTGACAACGGGCGCCGGCTTGGCCCTCGTCACCCACAGCCGATTTGCCACCCAAGAACGTCGCAGACAAGCTCGTCGATTGTTACCTGCGGACCACAGAAACTATCTATCGCGTGCTCCATGTTTCGAGCTTTCGACGAGACTATGAGGCGGCATGTGTGTCGGATGGAAAGCCCAATACATCATCCCTAGTTCAAGCCAAGCTCGTGCTTGCCATTGGCGGGACCACGTATGACGGAGAACTTCTCTCTGCGCGACTCAGCCATTCGATGGATATACGAGGCCCAGACATGGCTGTCTGACCCAGAGTTGAAGTCGCGACTGAAAGTCGAGTCCATGCAGAGCAGCATTCTACTCTGATCGCGCGTGAGACAGCCGGTGTTGGTGAAGGCCTCGTCTGGATTTCGGCCGGCTCCTTGCTTCGGACCGCCGTGCATATGGGCTTGCATAGAGACCCAAACTGTCTCGCAAGATGCACAGTTCTCACAGCTGAGATGCGACGAAGATTGTGGAATACGATCTTGGAGATGGCCCTGTAATCGAGCATGGTTTCCGGTGGGCCTCCTTTCGTTTCCATAGACGATTTTTTCATGACGACCAGCTCATCGAGAACAACCCGGTGCCGAAGCTGGACCCCGAGTTTACGCAAACGTCGGTCGCAATCGCACTCCGGAAGACATTTCCTCTGCGGCTCAAAATCACAAGATGCTTGAACAGTCTCGGTCCCTCCTGTGCATACGACGAGGCTCTCCGACGGACGCGGAAATGAGAGCGTTACACAAATTTCTGCGTCAGAGTATCCAGGCGCGCAATCCGATCTCCGGAACATCCTGCTCCAATTTTGCAGCATGTGCAGCGGATGTCCTCATGCATCGGTACATGGTGTCGATCCATATTCCCTTCTTCCACCCGGCTTTTTGCGAGGCAGCTTATGCGTATTCAAGAAGAGTAGCTGTCGAGACATCAATCAAGATATCGAGTGCAGCAAATCCGTCGTCAGCCCTTATAGCTTCTCATCCTCGCAGCGACAGGCCCCATCGGGTCGCGAAGACCTTGCAAGACTTATAGCTTGTGGGTCCGGCTTCTTTCGCACGAGTGCTTTTCAGGCCAGTCTTCTCGTCGCAACGGAGCTCGGAGCTCAGCTCGAAGAAGAAAAGCACAGTCTGGGACCTGTTTGCTGGCGACCTGACCCTGCTGTACATTTTAAACGAAGCAAAAGTCTGGTCGCTTCGCTGCATTGAGGCCGGAGAGACAAATATGAAGGGCTACCTTGGCAGTTGCGTGATCCTTGCACAGATACAGGGTCTGGTGAGAAACGTTGGGGAAGGCGAGATGGCGGAGCCGTTGATTGAGGCAGCAGAGTGCGCTGAGGAAACGGCGTCACGGATCCTGGAAGCCAAAGCAGGTGGTAAACAGAGCGATGAAGACTATCTGAGCATGTCATTTTTCCACCTTACGGTATGTAGCGGCAAGTCTTTGCAGACCTTGACTCTGGCTACAGAAACATGATTACTGACAAGATGCTTGATGTCAGATGGCATGTTTGACCTAGGCAGCCGAGAGCCAGTGATCTGAGCTTTGCAACTATTTCCACTCCACCAAATTGGGGTGTCTTTGCGAACGCGGTATGGCAGCTTCACTCGGCACGATGGACTCAACCAGACTGGCTATAGCAGCCCCCAATCAGCCGTGTTGCATGGACAGCTTCATGACTCCTGGACGGGCCACGGCGCCAGAAGCGTTCACGAGCGCCAAACGATGGCGAAGCAGATATCGAGCCTTTCATGCCCCGGTGTAAGCGAGGGGTCCGTCAGCCACTATGAACAGGGCATCGTTGATGCAGGTCGCGACTACGGGGGCCAGCACTTCCTTGCTCACCCGAGAGTCGAAGCCGGTGGCAAGGTAACTTCGCACGAATACTTGACATCGCTCAGCAAACTGAACACTACTTATGTAAATGGTCCCAGAGCTTATATATAGGTAGGTCCTAATCGCTTTCCCATTTGGAGTCGTGGGCAATCGTGGGGCCAGGCGCCGATGCTGGGGTCAAACTGAGCTCGAGAAGCATCTCCAGCGTGGGTGCGACGAATTCGGATCCAGCTTGGCTCCGAAGGCGAAGGTGCGTTGAGCGACCTTGAGGTGTCAAGTCATGTTCCAGTGACATATCCTTCGGAAGACCGGCTACGGACTTGACGTCGCGGAAAGCTGATGATGAGACCCCGTGTCAGCTCAATAAAGACCTTCGCACCACGGACTGGTTACTTGGCGATGCGTCAAGTGCATGGTGAGGGTGTAACTATTCTCAAACGCCAGGCGCCTGCTCTATGCGACACGGGCATTGCCCTGCTAAGCGGGAACCTCCCTGCCCGCAATTTTCTTCAAGTCATTGAACCAGACGTAGCGGCTCACGACCATGTACAGATGGCGATCCCACGTATACTGACTGCCGTGGCTCGCAAAGGCTTCGCGTGTTTTAGTATACCGGTGCCACGTGCTCGCGACGAGAGCTTTTGTGCTGTAACTTGGATCTGCCGTACTTGAGGGAAAGAAAATGGCGGCAATGATCCTCCAGGTAAAGGACAGGGCGGTCAGGGGGAGGTCGAGAAGGATCGTGTACTTTCTAGGGAGCGCAGCGGTGGTGACCATGTACGAGGCCGGGGCTTTGGCGTCTTGCACAACGTATTCACTGGGACGACGACGGTGAGTCGGCTGGGTCAAAGGGGCAACATGGGGTGTTGACGACTCACCTCACAGCTGCGCTCACGGCACGGTGGTTGATATGTCCAGAGACACCGCCCTCGTCAAAGGTGATGATCTTGGTCGTCATGTCAGCGTGCGTGTGTAGTGAAGCCGAACGCCATGGCCGACTTACAGCATCAATGTCCCACTTGGTGACGTAGTCTTTGAGAATGCCTTGAATCTTGGCCGTATCCCACCACGCCTTGGGGTTGTCTTGGAGATCAGGGTCGTCGAGGGCCTCGCACCGCTCGGGATCGATACCCAGGGCAACGCAGGAGCCCTTGAGTTCCTGTCTGCGCTGCTCGCCTATGCCATAGTTGTTGCCTGGAGGTCCAAGTCAGCACCCTTTAGGAGTGGATGTCTGAGAAGGGGTGGGAGACGGCATCGTACCCGTGGACATGACCACCAAGCCGCCTCTGACATCGCGATTGCGGTCCAGCACGCCGAGGATGCTGGGGGCGAAGAAGAGACACTCGTCGTCGGGATGTGCGGTGACAA
Source organism: Tolypocladium ovalisporum (assembly GCA_024340015.1). Lineage (NCBI taxonomy): Eukaryota > Fungi > Ascomycota > Sordariomycetes > Hypocreales > Ophiocordycipitaceae > Tolypocladium > Tolypocladium ovalisporum. The sequence goes on along the minus strand of JALHBZ010000024.1, from coordinate 174,723 downwards.
CCAAAAGGTTCTTGGCGCGTAGCAGCTCCGGGGGCAGCAGGCGCGCGTCGCTGCCGAGGAGGTAGGCCAGGGTCCACTGCAGCAGCAGCGGCACCAGCACCACGACAAAGGCGACGCGGATGAGGGCGCGGCGGCGGCTGCGCGTGGCCACGAGCCAGTGGCAGGCCTTGAAGATGGCTCGGGGGTCGCCCTTCTTGCGCGGCATGGCGACCGATCGGTACAGTGGTCAACGAGATGACGAGCAGGTGAAGCGCCCAACGCGCGTGGTTGGTAAGCGCTGGCAGACGCTACAGGTCTGTGGAGCGCACGTACGTGGATGACGGAGTCGGATCAACAGCCGTGCCTGCGTCGCATCGTCGTGGCGTAAGGCACTGCCGACAGGGAGGACGGGAGTGATGATGATGCAGCACAGTAGGCGAGCTCTGCCTGAGCGCCGGCGCTACTCGCACGGAGGCTCCCGTCAGCTCGCACGGAGTTGGCCCAACCGACGTCCCGGCGGTGTCTCAAAAGGATGACGGCGTGGCTGCGCGTTCGTGTGCGCTGGGGGGGGGCTCTGTGACGGCATTTTACAGGCGGCGAAGCTTCCACTAGCCAGCCCGGCCATTGCCACCCTGCACATCGGGCATCCACCAAGCACCGTGCGTCGCCCCAAGTTTGCTGCCGACGGGAGTCTAGAAGGGCCTGTGCCGCGTCGGCGTCGAGCAACTGACTGCCGGGGGCGGCCTGCGGTTGCCTGACGCTGTCGCGTGAGCCCGCCTCAACCCTGCAGACGAGCCATCGCCTCATAACCTGGCGGCGGTACGACGAGTCGCGGCGTCTGGGCTACCTCGCGGTTCACGTCAGCTGTTGATCGGTCGTTGCTTCTCCGCGCAAGCACTGCAATCTCCGCCGTTGGTACCGCTGGCGCTGGTGCTGGTGCTGGTGCTGGTGCTGCCTCTACTCGTATGGCACAAGGTAACCTACCTCAACCTGATCCGCCACGATGAGTTCGCACTCGAGCGACCTCACTGTACAAGTACGCGTACGCCGGCGTCTGGTTCGCCAATTGCGCACCCTACCGGAGCATCGACGGCGCGGAGTCTGTCCGAACGGGCGAACGCACCCCTTGGGTGGTGCAAGGGGCAGCGCCGCAAAACTCTGCCAGATGCCGCTTTCCCGCCCTCGGCTGCCAAACACAGGCCGTCGCTGGTGCCACAGGGCCTGGCGCGGCGTCTAGCTCGGCGCGCCAGCAGGTTTACCTTGGGGGGGTCGAGGAATAACGACGGGAATCTCCCGTCACTTTCCTCGTCGTCTGCCGGGGCTGCCTCGGGTGCGAGTGCCCGCGGTGTGTTTCGTTCCGAACGAGCCTACAAGTAGATGAGATTACGAGTACCTGTACTCCGTACAGGGCAGCCAATGCACGTCCGTGCCAAGGTAAGATGAGAGAGCCCACCGCATCCTTTTTCAGGCCTCACCCCCGATCCACCACCGCCTAGCCGCCCCCAAGCCAAGTCCAGCCCACACCTCACCTCATCTTCCTTTGTTTCCTTCTTGCTTCGCATCCCGTCCTCTCCCGCTCCCGTCTCTCCCTTGGCACGATCATTCGCGGCGACGACGACAGGCTCGCATCGCCATCTGCATCATCTTGAACTGCCATCGCGCTGCCGCTCGACGACGACGACGACGACGACGCCCCACGCAGCTGGCACGCAGCCTTTGGCCTAGTCCGTCCGCTCCCTACGACACACCTCGTCTGACTGGGCGGCCACGCAAGCCCCCTCCTGTCACTGTGCCCAGCGGCGTCCGTCTTACATCTTGGCGCCCGTCTCGCGCGACGACACTCGCGTCGCCATGTACAAGCCTCACTCCCTTCAGCAGCCCTCAAAGACCAGCAGAAGAACTAGGACGATTCTCTTGGGCCTTGGCCTGATAGCCATCGCCACCGTATGGCTCTTCCGCAGCCTCGTCCAGACGTCATGGACCCTGGCTGCTCTCCAGGTCAAGTGGCGGATTAACGCGGCCGACTTTGTCCTGTCCGACGCCCACGACTCCTTCGACATCACCTTGGCCAACTACAGCCGCGAGCAGCTGTCGGCCGGCGCCCCCTACGACGATGCCGTGCCGCCCATCCTGCACCACATTGCCCTGGGCAAGCACGGCGACAACTGGCGCGGCGAGTGGGACGAGACGGTCAAGAGCTGCCTCGACTGGCACCCGGGCTGGGAGTCGCACCTCTGGACCGACGACAAGGCGTCCAAGTTTGTCGAGGAGCGGTTCCCCGAGCTCAAGGCGCTGTGGGACGGCTACCGCTACCCGGTCGAGCGCATCGACGCCCTCCGGTACATGGTGCTGTACGAGTTCGGCGGTGTCATCCTCGACATGGACCTCAAGTGCAAGCGCGCGCTGGGTCCCCTGCGGCGCTTCAGCTTCGTGGCCCCCGAGGCGCACCCCACGGGCTTCTCCATCGGCTTCATGATGGCCAGCAAGCACAACTCGTTTGTCGGCGACATTGTGCGCAACCTGACCGTCTACGACAAGCAGTGGCTCGGCCTGCCGTACCCCACCGTCATGTTCAGCACCGGCTGCCACTTTGCCTCGGTCATCCACGCCTACCAGGCGGACCGCAGCAGCCTCAAGATCCTCCCGGGGCCCATGCACAGCCTCACCGGGCGCGTGTCGACGCCCATCTTTGACCACCTCGGCAGCTCGTCGTGGCACTCGTACGATGCGCAGTTGATCGTGTCGCTGGGCTCGAGGACCCACCTGCTCTTCTTTGTCTGCGTGGGCATCGCGCTGGCGCTGCTGTTTAGGAGGCGATGGATCCGCCGGCGATTATGAGAGACAAGACTCTTGCTCGGCCAGGCGCGGGAGCAGGTTGTTTCGCTTCTGAAAGAACAATCATAATACCTTACTCAACCTACGTAATAATGCATCAATCAATCAATTCACGACCACGTTGCCCTTGGCCTGCGCGCCATGCCATGCCGGGCCCTCGACGAGTGATGTCGGGGCGCCCGTGACGGGCACCGCCAAGGCGGGCGGCGGCCTCTGGAGCGTCAGGCCAAGCTTTTAGGTTTCCATCCCTGCAAAAACTTGAGCCTCGCAGGGCTCGTAGCGGTTCTCGGCGCGCAGCGGCTAATAAAGCGCAAGTCGCCTGGTCTTCGGCGACGACGGGGTGGCCGCGCGTCGTAGCCGGTACGCGGCGGTACGGGCGGCGGAGATGGGCGTCCCCACAGCTCAACGGCAGCGCCTCCGCCTGGGCCAATGGCGCCGACCTGTCGTTGCCCTTGCATGTACCCGGGGCGCAGCGGTACGGGGAGAGGAGGTCGGGTCGGGTGGCTCCACTGGGACCGGAAACTCCGATTGCAGAATTCAATCCGCCAACGGTCCCTGGGGCTCCACCACGTGCCTAGGTCGTCGGTTGGACGCTCAGGCCCCAGGGGCCAGCAGCCCCTTCAACGTCGCCTCCCGTTACCGACAGCGACTGCGACCGACGATTGCGAGCACGGCCATATCGCGCACTTCCCTCCTCATGCCTGCACCGGGCCTCGCGCTCGTGCTTCTCTACACCGGCTCGCCGTGATGCTGCTCCCGTACGGCTCCCTGCGCCTGCGGCCCCGGATCCTGCTGCTGTCGGCCGCCGTCCTCGGCGCGACGCTGTGGACGCTCTTGCAGGTCGACAGGCGGCCTGCGCCGGGCGTCCCTGATGCGCAGTCGCTCGAGCGCGACTATCCCTTGACCTGGAGGCATGTCCAGTCGTCCAATGGCACGGGCGGAGGTTCGTCGCCCCGCGACTGACGGCATTCGCTGCCATTGTCCCTCGTCTTTGCTGACATTGCCGTCCTGCAGCTTGGTATATTCCCCCGGAATGGCTTGGCGAAGGCCAGCCTGCGCCGCAGACCATTGTGGAAGCGGCTCGCCTGGCCTCCAACGCGGCGACGTCCAAGCACCAGCGGAAGCTCGCCTTTTCCAACATTCCCCTGCTCGTCCACCAGACGTCAGCCACGGCGGACATTACCCGATGGAAGCCCGACGTCCTTCCCTGGGTCGAGCAATGGCTGCAGCACTCTGTGTCGACCGGCCGCAGCAGTCCCATGGCCTATTTTTTCTGGGATGACGAGGGGATCCTTGCCTTTATGCGCGAGTTTGAAGACGATTTCCTCGACGACTTCAATGCGCTCTTTACGCCTGTGGAGCGGGCAGACATCTTTCGGATCCTTGCCTGCAAGTGGTTTGGCGGTGTGGTATGCGCTCCCCTTCCCGTTGGCGGCCCTCGTCTTGACGCACACGTTCTGACTTGTACAGTACGCCGACGTCGATACGGAACCTTTGAAGCACCCCGCGACCTGGATCCAAGCGTCGGATCTTGCCGTCTGGACCGACGAGGAGACTGCGTCGACGTATGGTCACGAATTTGGCCCATCGGATCCCGAAAAGGCAACCTCGCGACTGGTCAATCTTCTATGGGGGCTGGAGGCCGACACCGACCCCGAGTCGGACACATACTGGCGGATGGGATACACGTACCCCGTACAACTCACCCAATGGGCGCTGGCGTCGGCTCCGAAGCACCCCGTGCTCTCGCAGTTCATGGACGGCCTCAAGGCGCGCATCGGGGAGGCCAGAAATGCAACTCTCGACGCTGCCGCGGAAAAGGCCGATCCGCTCACTCGGACGGGCCCTGCGGCCGTCACCCTTGCCACGAGCACTTGGCTGGAGAAGAAGGTTGGCTTCAGATGGAACTCCCTGACGGGACTCAAGGACGGTGGCCGAGCAAAGTTGGTCTCTGATGTCTTGATCCTACCCATCACAGGGTTCAGGTAATGCGCGCAGCCTCCCTTCCCACACAGCTGAAGCTGACAAAAGTCTCGACAGTCCCGGCCGAGGAAAGTACGGCAACATGGGCTCCAAGCCCGTCAGCGATGTCGACGCCAGGCTGCACCATCATGCCCTCGGCTCGTGGCGTCGTTTTGACCTTGTAGTCGAGTACGGCAAGTTTTGTCGTACAATGTTTGGGTGGTGCAAGACGTGGACCAAGGTCCCGGCTTGATGCTAGAAATCTTTGGGCATGACGAAGCGTGGCGCTGGGGACCGGGATGGTACTACACCCTCATTGCAAGGCAATTTGCCTTGCTTATTTGGTGTCTTGATTAGATTATTTGCCTTGCATGTGGGTGAAGGGCTCTTGTATAGGAACAGAGTCCGCGAAATATCAAGTGATTTCGACGAGTCTTGTCGAGAGATGACGACCAAAGGTGACTCGAAGCAAACTGGTTGTGTCGGTGAACCAAAATGCCGCCTTCACAATTAGCTTACCCACTCCAGACCTTTCCACGGCCATGATGTATATCGCGGCAGGTTCGGTCATGAACTTGCAGACGTACTATGTTGACCCCGGATCCACTGACGCCGTGACGGACCCCTTACTGATTGTGCCGGCATGGAAACTTGCAGCGCCGGGAAGCGTGTTAGCGGGTAAATAGTTCCTGGGCAGCGGCTTACTCCGTACGCCCCACGCGTTGGAGATTTCGGAAGGACGGGGACACGCGAATCTGCCCTCATTCACCGAGTCCTGCCGGCTGCACCCTTTCCCGAGCAATCCAGAGCCACGTTCAGTGCCAGACTCCCTTGATCGTCTATCCTTGATGCCAGGCTTTGTCAAACTCGTCATGAAGCTCTTGAGAGCAGTTTCTCTGGCACTCCCAATAAAGGCGCTGACCAAAGTCTAAAAGCGGCGGCGGTAAGTAGTATACAGTACTCCGTATTCGGCGAATGAATCATTCGGAAGATCAACCTGAATCGTCGCGACTATATTGCTTGCTTCATGCTAAGCCATCGCAGCAACCTGGCTATTGGATGATGTGGTAATGTATAGCTACCGAGGTCACGCCGAGTCCTCGCTTCCAATACCCATTTGCTCCGTCTGACGCCTCGCTTCCCTTTAGATGACCCTCTTTGCTTTTCCTGGTGTAGGCCAGCACACCTTGTGCTCGATACCCTCCGATGCGAAAACCTTGGCCAGCTCATGGCTGCCTTCGGCAAAATGGCCCCAGCCGTCGTAATGCATGGGCACCAAGACATCCGCGCCGATGTCGCGGAACAGCGTGGCAGCCTCTTTGCCATCCATGGTAATCATCAGCGGAGCGTCGCCGACAGGCACCGAGGCGGCGCCAAGGTTGAGCAAAGCGACGCTGATGTGGAACTTGTTCTTCACGTCGACGAGCTCATCCATGTACACGGTGTCGCCGGAGAAGTAAATGGCATTGGGCAGTCCGTCTGTCTCGCCGAATGACGGTGCCGTGATGATGAAACCCGTGCATTCACCGCCGGGGAAATGTTTACAGGGCGTCGCCGTCACCTGAAAAGTCCGACCGCCGACCTCGAGAGAAGTAGTCTCCATGGCGCCATGCCGCGCACACCGGGCCTTGGGGCAAGTTTGCTGGCGCCATCCATTGTCGTGAGCACTTTGCGGCCATCCAGGAGACGCCGGCCCAGATCATCTAGGTTGTCGGGATGATCTTCATGGCTGAGAAGCACGGCGTCGATGACCGGGAGATCTTGCAGCCCCAGAGCCGGGGTGATTTCATTCTTCAACACCACGTCTCCGCGGTCCCATACTGTGCCGGCGGGAGAGAAGAATGGATCGGTAATGTGTGTAACGCCGTCGACCTCGAGAATCGCGGTCGCCGTGCCAATGAAGGTGATGTCGAGGTTGGTCTTGAAGGGGGGCATTGTGAATGTTGTTTGAGGTCACTGGTAGTAGTTGGTTGGTATCTGATGGGTGCTTCCATTGACGGAGTTGTCCTTGGCTTATAAGGCACGCATACATCATACAGACTCAATATCCAGACTCATAGTCAGACTCAATTCAGACTCAATCCAGGCTCATGCCTCAAATCCAGCCTCACGGGGAATAATCAATTCGACGTGGAAAGGATTACAAATCCACGGTGTTACCAATCCAGGGACGCCTTTTCTTGGACATGCGTAGCACAAGATCAAGTCATCCGGGGGTCAATTGTGGGCGGGCATGCCTGTGTTGGCGGGCAAAGCTGTCGCAAGTAGCCTAGCCTTGGCTCTGCTCTGCGCGCCCTCCGATAGTTTGACGAAATCATGCGCCATACTCGAGCTTGGAGGGTTAGCTTCAAGTTTCAGCTTACAGGGCAGACACTGCTCTAGGCTTGGGCTGGCGAAGCGTCGGCCTTTTATGTCGATTGGCCTTTGCTTGCCTATCTACTGCCAGAGGAGCGCGGCGAATTATGGAGTACTGCAGTCAGAGTGCATTGGAGTCGCCTGCGAGTACATATTCGGAGTTTGTTGAGTGGTTATCGGAGCTTTGCGTACGGTCGCTTACCCTAAAGGACCGTTGCTCAAAACCTGACTTTATTGCGACAATGCGAAGTAGCTTTGTCCCCATGTCTGCTATTTTCCGGATTCGTAATCCTTCGGCAGTTGAGACAGGTAATGAATGAGAATAGATTCCACCCGGGGCGGAGGTTGAACAGGTCGCAGCCCGACCATTGCTCCGATATAAACGCGAGGCATCAATGCAAAGCGAGAAAACTCGGCTAATTCGGTGTCAAGCTCATATGATCAAGACATAAATACAGAGAAACTGATCCTTGCTACCCTATATCTCAGCTATGCTCCAGAAAATAGTCGATTCGCAGGCCAAATCCCAGAGGGATGAAGGCTTTGTGACTCTTACCGTACATCCTTGGAAGTTGTCGGGCAACTCGCAACTCACAACAGATCTGCGATTACGTTTATCTGACAAAGTCCAAACAAACAAAACCCATGACGTAGCATCTTAGGTGAGCTGTATACTAAGAAGTTCACCAGTATCAATGAAGTAGAGAGCTGAAATACACGTACGTAATCTAGGCTCAAGGTCACAAGAGCAGAGTTCCTTCTGGAGTGGTGCATATCTTGCCGGGTTTGCAAATTGCAATCGGCCTTAAGAGTCGCCCATTCATGCATCAGTTTTCCACTAAGCGATCTCGTTTGGCCCTTAGATGAAGAAGTTCCTTCAAGATGCCCACGATCGCGAATCCGAGATGGCACATGACAACCCACTTGTCCATGTAAACTACGTGCTTTCATCTATTTCTACACGGCATTACGTTCGCGCACTCTGCAATCTTCTGGGTTTCACAGCCGGGTTTGCAAAGTCCTCATATTTCTTTCGAGATGCGCAAGGACCAGTTGGATCAACCATCCACGGAGAGCAGCGTGCCAGTGCAAGTGGCCATGCGTGACTACGCCAAGAACGCCGACATGCAGCGGAGAGCAATGCTGGGGGGACTTTCGCATTGCCCCACAACGCTGCATCATCTCGGCCCGGGTGCGACGATAACGATAGTGGACTACAGTGCTTCCAACGGGGTCAACTCGTGAGATGGTCAACCGTGATGATTGAGGGCGACAACACTGATCACCATGCAGAATTGTGCTACTGACGCACATTATGAACAAGATGCATCGCCACAGCGAAGAGACAGCTGTTCAAGCAAGCCATGTCGAAATTGTGTACATTTTGGCCTTTCAACGACTACTGCTGCCTCGCCCGAAATTTTGAGGAGGCCAACAAAACATGGTCTTCTGTCATTGCAAGGTTAAGGTCTTCCCAAACATGGTGGCCAGAAGCTTTTTTGGGCAGATCGTACCCAGTGCCAAGGTTCACCTGGGATTCTCCTTCAGTTGCCTGCAATGGTTGAGTCAAAGTCCACCCGGCATCGGCTCCATACGTTCCGACAACGACTTGATTTCGAATCTCAAAGCTCGGCAAGCAGGTGGTGGCCATCAAGCAGATCGAGACTTGCACACATTCTTGCAGATGCGTGCGCACGAAGTTCGTGTCGGAGGCACCCTCAGGCAAATCACGAACCGACCCCGAGGAATATTGGGAGACTCCCGCCTTTGAGAGTCTCTTCTCATCGCACTCGATAGAATGATAGGTGACCGCATTGTCACCACGAAAACGGCAGAGGTGTTCTTCCCGCCCCTCCATCTTCGATCTTTGGATCAAGTGCGGCGCATCTTGAGCTTGGCTGAGATTGCGTCTGTCTGGTCAGTCGAAACTCTCTATGAGGCTGTTGTGGAGCATCCGCTCTCAGAGAGTCTGGATAGGGAGAGCATTTCGTCCGAAAATGCTCGAGCATACGCCGAAAGGTGGATTTCAGTATCGCAATCATGGGTCGTCTTTTGATCAACGCAACACAATCTTCAACGAGCGCAGCAAAGTCGGTCGCAATCGGGGGAGAAGAGCTGCTCCGTATCTGGATGGCGAGAGCAGTCGAAGCCTTTTTGAAACATTTCAACCTCGCAAAGGTTCAATTTCGGTGGGTATACGCCAGTCTAAGTAGAAAAGGCATTTGAATGGTGCCCGCCGACCACGCTCTCGGAACAGTCCGTACCATGCAAGATCATGGGTACAAAGTACTCTCGAGTCTCAAAGTGGTTGCTGAAGAAGAGAATGAACGCGATCGTTCCATGACATTGTGGCGATGGAGAAGGCCCCCTGTGAGGTATCTGACAGCATGAGGAGCTACACGAGAGGTAGACGTGGCTGCGAATATGCACACGTAGTTATACTACAATAATGTTATACAAAATGTTACACAACAGAGTCATGAACAAAGTCAGGCAAGTCCACACGTGTCAAAGGACGAGCATTTGACCAAGTCGTCGCCCAAGAGCTCACGCTGCGTACTCGCTAGTACGCTCGCTGAGCGATTGCCTCACGTGCCTGTCCATGTCTTCCAGCCTTTGCGTCAATGCCGCGTCGTACGGCGCAGATTCCATCATGGCCATGACAAACGGCCCCTGCGCACCCCAGGCGCAGCCGTGCAGGTGGTCGCGAATCTTGACTAGCAGGTCGCTGACCTCGTCGTCGGCGTACAGGCCAGCCGAGTTCATCTCCTGCAGGACATCGAGCGCCGAGTTGGCGTCGCCAAAGCGGTTCCAGTGCATACGGGCGAGCTGTGAGTAAAAGGGCGTCGAGACCCCGAGCACGTATGACGGCAAACCCAGTGCCTTGACGCGTGGAAGTACCTTGAACGCGAAAGGCGAGGGGCGGGCGAAGGCGGTGTCGAAGAGTGCGAGGCCAGTGCTGATGAAGTGCGGGTACAACGGCCCATGCACGTCCATGATGCGCTTCTCCTCGTCGGCTCGTTGCTGGGTTGTGAGAGTGCTGTCCATAGAGTTGGCGCTGGTCGTAGAGCGCTTGTCCTTTACCGGCTTTCGCTTCGTTCTGGCTACCTTGCCTTGAGCACCTTGAACGATGCCCAACTTCTCTGGCAAGGAAAACACCTCCTTCTCCATGACCTGCCACAGAGCAGCGTCGGTGTCGCAGCTCTTCATCAAGGCTCCAACCCTCTCGCGCTCCTCAATCCTCGCGCGGTCATATCGCGCGCGCTCCTCCCATTTCTTCTCATCAGCTTCGTCCAGCTCCAGCATCTGGCTCTGTCCAGAGGCGCCTGGCTCCAGCTCATACAGTCCCAGGGCAACCTGGGCAGCGTTGCGTAGTGACTGTGGGTACCGGCGCAGAAACTTGTCTCGAAACTCCGTGACACGAGCCTGTTCAACGATTGACCGAGCCATGCCGGTTGTCTGGCCGTATGAGGAGGCTGAGGGGTCTGCCTCCAGGCCTGAAGCTGCGGGCGCTCCGAGTCCATTCGGCAAGGTCCCATCCGTAGATGAAGGTCGCCTCTTGGCGGCCGGCATGCGGCCCTGTGCAATTTCGTCAAAGATGCCCTTGAACACCTCGGCCTCTGACGGCGTTATTGTCGATTGCTGCCCGGGGACATTGCCCAGCTCTTCCTGTGAGCCGTCGTGGTCCCATTCGAAGGGAATGGCGTTGTCATGCTTGACTGATCTGCTCTTGCGCGTTGTGTGAGCCTGCCGGACCAAGGCGAGCGCAGGCTGCGCCGCAAACGCACGTTGCAGAGTCCGCGTCTGGTACAGAAACGGTAGCAGTGTTGACGACATCCTTCAGACACATTCGGCGGTCCAGAGCTCATGAACAGCGGAGGAGTGAAGCATCGTGAAATTTGCTTGATGGCCAGGATGAGACGGACGGGTAATATTCGGCACTATACGCGCCGTGCTGGCTGGCGCGTGACCTCGCGCCAGGGTCAATTACACTCACGCGCAGCGTCGCGTGCTGCAGCGCAGCCAGCTGCACCAACTGTGCGAATTGACTTGGCCTGCGCAGCTCTCCCTCGAGCTGCGAACCTCGCTTTGCCCGCCTCAGCCTGCACAACTCCATGCTGTGCGCTCGCTGTTGCCACGACTCGCTAGTTCCTGCACCTCTTTATTCTCTTCGAGCAAAGACTTTCAATCGCAAGCTCTCCGTCCGAGCCAATTCATCAGGATGCCTTTGAAGACGGAGGCGAACATGAGCGCCTTTGAGCGCAAACGATTGGAGAACATTGCGGCCAATCGTGAAATCCTCAAAGACATCTCAACCACGGCGGCGAAGATTATCCCAGAGAAGAAACCCATCGTAAAGTCGTCAGCTCCTAGGCGAAGACCGCGCACCGAGCCTGTGAAGCGCGAAGCCGCAAAGCCGACTCGCATGAGCTCTCGCCTGGCTGGCATGGAAGCGGACTCTGAAGATCTCAAACGACGAATGGCCGTCGACATTGAAAACGAGATTGCGAATTACAAAGCCAAGAAACGGCGTGTCAACGAGGATCTAACCCTCGGCGATGTTGTCGTCGAAGGGAAGAAATGGGGGAACAGCGTCGACGGTCTCAAGGGCCTCATCAGAGGGGCCGAGCCCGGCACTCGGACATTCACAGAAGACGATGTCAAGGAGACGACTGATAAGTCCCTGAAGGATTTGCGATTGCGGATGGGAGCGTTGAACCTCTACGAGCATTGGTTGCCAAATGGTATGCACCCTTTGGAGTCCTGGGACCTTGCCACTGCATACTAAAAGCAGTGCTTAGAGATCAAAATCACACCACAACGAATATACGCCCTTGGTTTCCATCCCACGGAAGAAAAGCCGATTGTCTTTGCTGGAGACAAAGAGGGCGCAGTTGGTGTCTTCGACGGCTCCCAAATAGCTCCCGAGCTCGACGACGACGACGAGGACACAAAGCAGCCCGACCCAATCATTTCTGCATTCAAGACACATGCACGCACCATCACGTCCTTTGTATTCTCCCCAACAGATGCGAACACTGTGTTTACTTCATCATACGACTCAACGATACGGGCCATGGACTTGGAAAAGGGCGTGTCGATCCAGGTTTTCGCTCCAGCTGACGATGCCGACGACTTGCCGCTGTCAGCCCTCGACATGGCCGTCTCACAGCCCAACGTGCTTTTCTTCTCCACCTTGGACGGCGCAGTCGGGCGGTACGATATACGGACGCCGCGGTCCGAGGAGCTGTGGATGTTATCAGGGCATAAGATAGGAGGCTTTTCTCTGCATCCATTGCAATCTCATCTCATATCCACGGCGTCTCTGGACCGCACAATGAAAATCTGGGATATGCGGAAGATGGTCGGTAAGGGAGACATGAGGCACCCGGTGCTACTGGGTGAGCACGAGTCTCGTCTGTCCGTGTCGCACGCATCCTGGAGCGCAGGTGGTCACGTCGCAACATCGTCGTACGACGACACCATCAAGATTTACGACTTCTCAGACGCCAGCACTTGGAAGGCTGGTCACGACATTGGATCAAAGGCCATGGAGCCAGCGCACCAAGTCCGCCATAATAACCAGACTGGGCGATGGGTCACGATCCTCAAACCTCAGTGGCAAAAACGGCCGAATGATGGAATCCAAAAATTCGCCATAGCAAACATGAACCGATTCGTCGACCTCTTTGCCTCCGACGGCACCCAGCTGGCCCAGTTGGACGGTGAGGGCATCACTGCCGTGCCGGCCGTCGCACACTTCCACCCGACGTTGGACTGGGTCGCCGCTGGCAACGGAAGCGGAAAGTTGTGCCTGTGGACATGAGGCAATGCTGACATGTGCAAACACGATTCAAACGACGCAGTGAGCGGTGGACATGTAACGAGGTGGATGGCGGGTCTTGGGTATTCAGGGTACAGTGTTACTTGAACCCCGCGGATACCTGCATTGAGCAGTCAGGATGTGCTCCTGAGGGTGTTGCTGGATACATAAGGGAGTTTGCACATGGTTGCGGTGGAGCCTCATGGAAGCTCAAGTCTTGGCCAACTGTCATGATATCAATGCTGCGATTCTGGATGACATCTACCGCTCCCATCTTTGATCTTTGTCTGACAACTTGACTGGCATGACTCTCTCAAATCCTCTTCGGTTCCATCTTTTCGGCTTGTTCCAAGACCAAACCGCCTTTCCTCTAACATGAGAATCACTGTTCGTTCTCTGCTGGCCACTTCGACACAGCGCGGGCGTTGGTGAGCTGGCGAAGAAGCTCGTCCACAGGCACGCTGTCCCTCTGTGCCTCAGCGCGAAAGTCGACCACTCGCAGCCCATCTTCCTCGCCTGAACCTATGGAAGCATCGTCATCGTCGTCTTCATCTTCGTCGTCGTTGTCGTCGAGAGCGAAACTCGTCGCAGGCAAAGCTGAATTACCAAACCTGAAGCTCGATTGACCCGGCACATAGCGAGCCTCACAAGCCTCGTTATCCCAACCGCGGCCATTGCCTGCACCAAGGGAACTGGTCCCGCCAAACAATGAAACAGGCCCACAAGAAGGCGCATTTGACGCGTTGTTCTTCCGCAGCTTTTGGTTTGGAGCTTGGGCACCGAAAAGAGGCTGCATTGGCCGTGCCACTGGACGAGGCTCAGGTGCATATGTCGGTGACGCTGGCGAGTAGCCGGGACTAGGAGGTTCATACGCCGGGCTGTTGGGGGCAAATTCGTCTGCACCCCGGCTCATGGACATGCTTATTCTGGCGCGAGGTTGAATGCAGGCCTCCCATACTGTTGGTCGAATGATCTCAAACTCCTCGCTGAGTAGCGTATAAAACCTGTCTTGGATTGCCTCCAAGTCATCATCGTGCTGGTAGACGTCGAGGATGAAAATGTGCAAATCCTGGCCATGTTCAGCGGGGGCCGTGTCATGAATATGCCCTGTATGGGTTCCTTACCTCATCTCGTCGGCAGACCTCGTATGGTATCGTAAACTTCCTCCCCTTTCCATCAATGAAGCTCACGGGCGTTTGAACTTCGTGCACCGAGAAGAATGCCAGGGTTATTGTCGAAGAGCCGCCCGCATCAAGTTCGTGGAATGCCAACATGGATCGTTTGTGGTGACTCGATCTCCTCGCAAAGCTGGTCATTCGCTCCATGTCAATCCGCTGGCCGGGCGTGGAGTCGGCGTACAAAGCCCACGGACTGGCTCGTCCAGAGTCGAGAAGGCGGCTCAGACCGTATTCCAGCCTCTTGTGCCCGAAAGGGAGCTGGGTCATCTTGGTATCCTCCATGACAAAGGCTTCGAGGCTGGTGCTTGGCCAGTCATAGAGAAACTTGTCGCCGTCGCCGAATAAGTTGGTCGTGCGACTGCGAAACAGGCCAGGGAAGCACCACAGCGATGAAGAGGCTCTCGGCCAGCTGCGGACAGTCCTGTTTACAACGCCACTCGAGTCGTCTGCGTTTCCTGCCCTTGGCGGTTTCTCAACTGGAGCTTCTCTGTCTTTGCAGGCATCCTTTGGTGGTGCGTCGGGAGCGTCTTCGGCCATGATGGCGAATGAGTTGGGCATTGGGGCCGCTGCAGCTGTGTCAATCTGTGGAAGTCGAGCCGCTCTGACGAAGCCCTGGGATTTCTGCAATTCTCCCATTTTATCAGATCTTGAGCTGGCTTTGCTAATAGTGATTCGCTCTGTGCGTGAGTTGTCCAACTTTGACGGCCCAAAAGTGTCAACGTCTTTTATTTTGATTAGCAATCAGGGTCTACATCGGGTTCCGGCGAGGGGATGGACTACCGTTCTGTTGCGCAGAGAACACAAACAAGGGCCGAGCTTGATTAGCGTTCGATTGAGTTGCCAATGCGCCCTTGGCAACAGAGGATGACTTGAACAGCGGTGTCTTCTTCTGTGCACCTTCGTAGCCGTGGCTACGTTTACTCGGCGCCTCCTTGTCAGAGCCTTGGTACCTGAGGGCCGCCATGCGCTTTGTGAAGTTGACCTGTTGAGCGCGCAGCGTCGAGACCGTTTGCTTGCTTAGAAGCTCATCTTCTGATGATACCTCCGTCTCTGTGTCTCTGCGGCCTTCTGCTTAACACAAGTCTTTTCGCTCGCATTTCCATGTGCCACATACCTTAGTTGCTGTTGAGCCAGATTCGCCAATTGCAATGTTACAAGCAGACTTATCTTGAGCCATCTCAGTTGGTCCTGACACCGGGTTATCCGCGGTACAAGCCAGGGCCATCTGAGCTTCCGAAAGACGTTCATGGGCTTTAGCGACGACGGGTCTAGAGCAGCATGCTCTGAGCGAGCGGTTGCCTGGCCGCCATCATTTTCGGAGCTGCTAGCTTTCTGGATCAAGCGTACGACGACCTTGTACACAGTTTCGCACTTGACAGCCAGGGCTTCCACCTCGCGCAGGCCAACGTCTTTAAAGACTCTCGAGGCGCTCTGCGCGTCCGGAAGGGCCTTGTCCGCGTCGACAATCGTTTGCAGCTGCTTCAGTGCCGACGCCGTGGCGTTGACCTCGAAGACAACGTCGCGCAGGGCATCCTCTGCCTCAAAGGTCAGCTCCATGTACGTCTGCAGAGTTGTCGCGAGCTGCAAGCCAAAGCCGACGACCCCGACCACGGTGCCAAGGACGTCAGCCATGGCGATTGCGCTTGCGCACGTCCGCACAGCACCCCGGCATCAAGAATGACAGTTTCGCGTCAATGGGGTATGCGCATCTCGTGACCAAATCGTGAAAGCTTGACTTCTGGCGTGGCGATATCGACGATGAATGGATGAGGACACATCAAGTCGCAACCTGTTTCAGGAGCGCAAATCTAGGAATACTCTATATTCGACAGGGGTTCGTGCGTTCAGCTCTTGTCAGCCCGGGCGACACTCCGCGCCCGGCAACCGAGTGCAACTGTCATTCGGTGAAGCCAGCGACAATTGAGTACGACCAAGGTAGCCTCAACTCCGACTGCCCAGAGAGAAAGAGAGTTCCATGTTCTCGTAGCCGTGTAGCGACAAGAGACAATACTACGAACACCTTCAGGTAGAAGCGACTGTTATTATTCGTCTGACCGGTCTTGGCGTCTATTGGTGAATGCACTGTAATTCGTGCAGGTGACATTCACGCCCGCAGTCGTGAAGTATTGTGTTGAATATTATTGCAAGAATAGCAGGCAACTCTTGCAAGAAACCTCTCGGCGCAGTCCATCAGGCCAGTGGGCGTGGACAACTCCCAGCCCGAGAACCGTACGCAACGGCCCTAGAAGATCTCCCGTCAAGGTCCC
The DNA here is from genome assembly GCA_024340015.1 of Tolypocladium ovalisporum. NCBI lineage: Eukaryota > Fungi > Ascomycota > Sordariomycetes > Hypocreales > Ophiocordycipitaceae > Tolypocladium > Tolypocladium ovalisporum. The sequence continues at coordinate 158,323 of JALHBZ010000024.1, read as the reverse complement.
GCAGCAGGTTGTTCTGGGCGACTCATGTACGAGTAATATTTCTCAACACCCGGGATTGGGGGAAAAGAGCCACTCAACCCATGGAGTGCTCATTGGCGGTTCCTCGGTACCTCGGCCCGGAGGAACCTGGAAGGAATTGAATACCACCTAATTATCCTGACGTCGATTATGGGGCCACCAAAACGCCCTAAAATTAGGCACAAGAGGGCGTTATCGGACGGGAATCTTTCCCGAAGACACTAACCAACGCGCCAACTCGAACCCTTCAGCTAGCCTTGACCCGACATCTCGGAAGCCTTTGTCTCATGCTTCAAGTACCTTGAATCGGCTCGACAAGCCGAAAACCCTTCATTTATGGCCGGAGAACGCCTGGCCGGGGAGCACAATGCTCCGGATGCGCTAGAGACTGCCGCCAACTTTGGTGGCTCAGACCCAGAGGTGGCAGCGAAAGATGCGCAAGCTCCGCGACGACCACGGCGACAATGGACTCTGCCCGCCTGGCTTCGCCACTTCAACTCCCATGATCTCAAGGTTCTCTTCCGCTGCTTTGCCGCGACATGGACGGCAATGCTTCTCATCTTTATCCAGCCGACGCTCGAACGCATCGGCGTCGCCACCTTCTTCGGCGCGCTGGTGCTCTTCATCGCGCCCCCGGCCAGCATCTTGTTCATCTATCTCCTCGCCGCTCTCTCGCTCCTCTTCGGCATGTGTCTCGCATGGGCCTGGGGCCTGCTCACGATGCAGGCCGCGCTGGCTGCGCGACCAGACTCGGAGACGCAGACGACGTTCCTCGCTTTGCGGAAGCAGGCTGTCGCGCAAGCCAACCAGACCGGCTTGGGCGCGACCTGGGAAGCGTCAATCCTCGTAAACAACGGCTTCATGCTGGATGCTCGCGTGACGGCGGTCTTCTACGTCATGTGCTGCTTATTTATATACGCATTGGCTCGCGTTCGCTGCAGTAACCCCAAGCTGGTCCTCACGCAGATCTTTGGCACCATCGTCATCGACCTCTTCTTGCTCTTCGGACCGACGCTGCCGACTTTCACCGCAAGCCTGCCCTGGATTCTGGTGAAGCCCGGCATCATAGGCATTGGCCTCGGCGCCGCGTGCTGCATTCTCTTCTTCCCTCATTCGACTTCGTACGTGGTGCTCGACAAGATGGAAAAGCTCGTTCGCTTGGCGGAGGCGCCGCTGAGGTCGACTCGGAGACGTCTGGCAAAGGAAACGGTGCCGCTGGGGGAGCTGAGAGCGGCCAAGGGCAACATGATTGCCGTGTACAAGGCCATGGAGCCGGCCCTTGCTTTCCTGCCTCTCGACCTTTCGCGCGGCCGCTGGAGCGCTGACGACGTCCAGTCACTTCAGGAACGGGTTCGCGATGCTTTGCTGGCGAGTCTGTCTTTGCTCGACTTCCACATCGCCAGGACCGCCGCCGAGCAAAAGGCAGAAAAGTTGCAAATGGCGCAGGCCGCTCAAGACACGGTCGGCCAGAGAACAGCCGCTGACAAGGAAGGTCAAGGGGTCGGCCAACATCAGTTGCTGCAAAGCGCGCACATGATCAACGCCCTCAGGAACCCCGAGCAGGGCGCAATGTTGGATCGCGCAATGGAGGCATTGGAGGGCACCACATCTGAAGTCCTGCACGTTTGCTCAAAGGCCCTCAGCCTTGCGGCAGACTGCATCCACACCGTCAACGCTTGCCGATGGATCCAAAAGCCTTCTCAGCAGAGGTTTGATGAGTTGGCCCGAGAGCTGCAAGACACACTGACCACACTGCGCGCAGCGAGGGCGGCCTGTATCACCAACACCACCGAGGCTGTCCTTGACAGTCATGCTGGTATTTTCGACAAGGACGGTAACCTCAAGTCCTATCCAGGAGACCTCGGCCCTCCCATGCTACGGGGCATCGTCGTCTCCATGGTCTTGGAAGAGCGAATACTAAGCGCAGTGGCGGCAATAGAGAAACTGCTGGCGCATATCCTCGCACTGACCAATGCCCGAACGGCACATCGCATCTGGCTGCCCTCGCGTCTCCAATATGCCGTCTCGTGGCTGTTCAGCGGCAAGTCCATCTCCGTCTCCGGCACCTCGACTGACGCCGCGGATGACCCCGACAATGTGTTGGATCCCGCGGCGCTCGAAGAGCGGGCAAAAGAGGCTCACCGGCGGCTGCAGCGCATTAGTCGAGGCTACGACGGCGTGTCCGCACGGAGGAGCCGCTTCAGCCGCGCCCTCGTCAAAACATACAACTGGCTGTTCAACCCATCCGGCATGTATGCACTCCGCATGGTCATTGTGACCGTCGCAACGGCCATCCCTGCCTCGCTCCCAAGCTCTGCTGGTTTCTTCTATCGCGAAAAGGGCATCTGGGGCGTCATCACTGCTCAGACGTGCATGCTCGTGTACATGGCCGACGTTACCTTTTCCATCGTCTCTCGTGGACTAGGCACGATTATCGGTGGCGTCATGGGCATGATTGCTTGGTACGTTGGCTCCGGGTCCGGCCCGGGCAACCCGTACGGCCTGGCAGCTAGCACGGCCGTCATGACCGTGATACTCTTATGGTGGCGCATCTTCCTGCCGCCGGCTTTTGCGCAAGCGAGCATCATGTCGGCGGCTACTTTCGCCCTCGTCATCGGCTTCAGCTACGATACACACCACATCCAACAGTACGGGCTCCCAGGACAGGGTTATGAGACATTTTGGAAGCGACTCGTGACGGTCTTGATCGGATTTGCGGCAGCTTTCATTGTGCAGGTGTTTCCAAATCCACCTTCGGCGACGAAACACGTCTCAAAGACGCTTGCGAATACGGTGCGGACATTGTCAGATCACTACGCTCTTCTACTGTCACATTGGGGTCGCACGGATCGGAACAGCCCGTTGGGCGCCGTGGCGGAGCGAATTTCGCTCGATGTGGCAGAGACTTTGACGTCGCTGAACGCTGCCATAAGCCTGCTCAGAGTCGAGCTCAGCTTCGGGCCGTTCGATCAAAAGGTCCTCAGAGACACGCAGGAGCAATGTCAGTTCATGAACCAATCGCTGGGCAGGCTTCTCGACCTCTCCACCTCGCTTCCCAAGGAACTCCAAGACCGTCTTGCTCAGACAGTCGGAATATTGGACGATCGTGTGATTGGAGATATCATGGCCGTGTTGGGCATCATTGAGCAGTCTCTGAGAACTGGATTTCCCCTGCCCGAGAGGCTACCAGCACCGCTGGTCCGCAGATTCTTTGACTCGTGGCACTCGCTGAATGCGTTGCTGAGCACGACGCTCGTGCGAGATGAGCACTACCGGCGATATTGCGTTGCTGTATCGTCGTATCTCAACTTTTTATCCGTTGTCGATGATCTGGTCCTGGTCCTCAAGGAGGCATTGGGCGAGTGTCATGTAATTCACAAATGGGAAGATGCATAGATGGAGTATATTGGGGAGATTAGCTGAGCTATGATTCAAAAGAGAGCGCTGCACCCGCTAGGTTTCGCGAGACGGTCGAGCTTATGACGGCTAAAGTGAGAACTTTCCGTTTGCAGCAGCCCGTGGATTCGAGAGCCTTCGTTCCCGCAACGACAGTTGTTTAAACCACACTGCTGCCACGTCCCCCACAGCTGTGTTGCTTCTCCACAACCTTGGCTGTATCTGACCACGCATTAAATCTCCGCATAGTTTCCCTTCTGTGCTTTGGGTTGGTAGACGTCTTGTTTCTGGGGGCAACTCCATCCAAGCTGAGGGCGAACTTGGCGGCGGCATAAGCAGCGGCCTTTGCATTCACCTCAATGGCATGCCAATCAATATTGCCGAGGTCATCGCAAGCTTGGTGGTAGCAGACGTCGAACGGCTCTCCGGCGCCCGTGAATAAGCCACTGCTGGGAATTCCTAGTTGGAGGAAGCCAACGTAGTCGGACGAACTCCCAAATTTGCTGCTGGTTGTCAGCGTCCATCATCGTCAAGGGACAACGACTTCGGGGCTGGGCTTTACCCGTAGAATGGCTTTGTGCCGTTTGACTTGAGATTAGACTCGAGATAGTCGAAGAGAATTGCTCCTCCAGCTTTGTGGGCATCATCATTGGCATAGACTGCAAATTCGGGCTTTGAGCTGCCTATCATGTCGTAGTTGAAGTAGAATCGAATCTTATCGGCCTGTGCCTCAGACAGTTGTGAGGTGTAGTAGAGGGAGCCAATCAAGCCGCTCCTGGTGCGGTGATTAGCAGTGCACCAACTGTTCGTGTGTGTGAGATCCTTACTCTTCTGCTCCCCACCAGGCGAAGCGGACCTTGTTCTTGAAGCCTTTGTACTTCTTGATTGAGCCCATTATTTCAAGTAACGCGGCAGTGCCACTGCCATCATCGTTCACGCCAGGACCGGCCTGGACGCTGTCCAAGTGGGCGCCCAGCATGACAACGTTGTTTGGATCTCCTTCTTTTGTTTCCGAGATGATGTTCCAGCTTGGCCTCTCCTCGGCTACGGAGTCGACGAGCAGGGTGACCTGGAGGCTCTCCCCCGAGACCAGGCGCTGACTCCATTCCTGGCCTTTCTCCAGGTGGACAACGCCAACTGGAACGATCTTTCCGATACTGTCAGCCCCAAGTGTTGCCCCGGAGACTTCACCGGATGTTTGGTGGTACAGGACGACGGCCAAAGCGCCGTGTTCTCTTGCGAGTCTGAGCTTATCATAGATCGCACAGACACCGCGTTTGACGAGGGCGATTTTCCCGGTCGCGTCGATACCTGTCCATTGATCTGCAAAGCAGCCAGATCCGCGCACGTCATCGACCGGCGTGTCGACGAGCGGCGCTGTCACACCACTGGGCAAGGGCGTCGCCGTGTTGTACATCAGCGTCACGACGTCAACTGCCTTGCCATCCGGACCAGTGAGCGAAATCTTATTCGTCGTCTGGAAGAGATGGGTAAAGGTTTGGACAAAGGTGTCCATGTGCTTTCCGAAACGCTTTTGTGCACGTTCCAGGACAAAGTCCATGGACGCGTTGAAGCCGGGCAAGCCGTAGGCACGATTTCCTCCATTGTCGCGAGCAATCTTGTTCAAATGCCAGAGTACGTTCTTGAGCCTTCACAATAGTCAGCAGTCGTCACCTGGGGATGGGGGACCGATCAAAGGGTAACAACGAACTCTTCTACTTTGACATCGTCGGCTGCTCGCTCGGGCGTGAGCTGCGTGGTATTACCGAGGACGCTGGCAGCAAGTAGTACCACGGTGGCAGCGCTGAGGAGAATCTTCATGGTCACAAGCCGGCGACTGGATATGTTGAATAAGTTCAGCTGCGAGGCGCGGATGCCCAATTCTCGGTTGAAGAAGCAAGACCAGCTGCGAGAAGCTCCCTTGTAGCTACTTAAATAATCCGCGGGGCGATGTTGTACAACGGACACGACACCAGCGGCGTTGGAACCCGTGCCCAGGCACAAATTAGCGGTATCGTCAAGCTTCTACGGTGTATACTCCGCATCACGGAAAGGGAAGCTAAGAACGAGCTTATGCTTAGCTGTTGCCGATTCGGTAGGTGGCATCGCCCTCGGGCAGCGGGGCAGCGATAGCGTCGGCTTTTAGACGTCGATGATGCTCGCTGGGCAGGGGTCAGTTGCCGGTTGGGAATGCGTGGCTTGAAGCCATAGGCGGGAAACGAGAGCCCCCTGTGGGGTTGCCGCGGTCGTCGCGTTGACTCGCATTTCTGCTCCGCACCTGGCGCAATTTCCGACATCTTTGGTGATCGAGGCTGGCAAAAGTGCCAGCAGAGATCGGCAAGGTCCGGAGACTGGTGCAATTGGGCAATAGCTAGCGCGCACCGTATTCACCGGATACTTGGTGATTTTAAAGCTGCTTCATATTTCGTGCCACGGCGGCTATAGCTAGAAGGATCGTTGGATCCGTCAGGCCTTCGCATAGAAGTTGCCTGACTCAACGTGATAAGGAAAGCATACCATGACAATTGAGACTAGCCAGCTTGAAGCATTGCACTTGAGACGGATTCGTCCCGCCCGTTGCGCATCGGCAATGCCGCAGCTGATATCAACGTTGAGCAACGGCCGAGATTAGGATCGTAAATGGGTCGGACGGGTCCCAATGTGATGCCTGGGCCATAGGTCAATGCCTTGTCAAGTGGACAAACTGAAAACTCTTCCTCGCAACAAGCAGCAGGCAGGTCCTTTCACATCAGCTGGAGCCATAGCCAGCACATGCAACTTTGTCAGGTGTAATCAGTCTCATACCTTGAGTTGATCTAAGCCTGCAACGCGCCTTTGGTCGCGTGTGTCTGTGCGAAGTCAATCACTCTGGTTCATTTCCACCATGGCAAACGTTGCAACAACTCAACGGCATCTGTCTTGGATGAAATTTCTGAACATTCTCATCACTTTCCAGCCGTTCTAAAGTAAATGCAGGTCTCAACAATTACACGCCCCCGACGGTTCCAATCTGCTGACCTTCCATGATATTCGACAGCCTCTCTCCTTCGTCCTGTAACAGACAGGTCTCGTTCAGGCTGTGACGGTAGAGGTTTGTTACTACACAGATGATGATGTGTCTGACAATTGGAGGGTGTATTTGATTGCAAAGAATCCTCCTGCTCTCCCCAAGTCATCTTCGCGTGGCTATAAAAGCGGCTGAAGCCGCCTCAGTAGTTGGTCGCAGCATCTAACCCGTGCAGCAGAGGCAAGGCAGCGGGCTCATTGCCCAACTCCTGTACGTGCTCCGCCCACATGCCATTTATGGCTCTCTCGAGGTCACGCCACTCGATCGGACCGGGTGGAAGACCTCTGCAAGCATCGAATTCGTAGTAGCCAACCAAGTCGCATCAATCAGTTGACGCAATTGCGCTGGACCGTAGAGATGCAGCGTTTTCATATCCCGAGGATTTCGAGCGCAGAAGATGACTTTTATCATTCGACATCGAGGCGCCCATTGAAGAACGCTATTCAGGATGCGTACGCATTTTTCTTCGGTCTCAAACTGTACACTCGAGAAGGCGAGGATCTCCATTTGCTGAAGATTTAGATGTCAAAAATGCTCAACCTCTTTGAAATGAATCAGGATCGTGTCGCTAGCGTAATTGACCCAGCATCCTCGACGAATGCTGCCGAATATGCCAAACTCGAAGCCACCGACCGCGGCAGCGGCCAGGCGCGCCTCACGGCAGACTCCGAGCAGGGCAGGCGGACTGCGTCTCTGTGCGAGTTTGAACAATGGAGGACCTTGAGTGGTTATTTGAGAAGAGGCTCAAATACAAAGCCACCATGGGCGGCCAGCCTCCAGATCTTGGTCCGTATTTCGGCAGGGAGGCGAGGGAAGTGGGGAAAGTTGTTGCTGAATATTCTCGATGTCGATGGAGGTCTGATGCAAGCTGCTGAGAATCTTAGCTTGTGCCTTGAGACATCGACTGCTTACGATACGAGACGTATACCAAAATGAATGCCTTCGTCAAGACATCTGCAAGGAAGCCGCGTTACTCACCCAGCTGCGCAACGCTAGCGCCAACCATATCCTCCTCGACGGCCGTGGTATCACCCTGAAGTGTTCTTAACTGCGCTTTCACGTCGCTCAACTCCAACTCCGCAGCCCCCAAGCGTGACTTGAGCAGACTCAGCTCCTTGCTGACAGCAGCATTGACGAGTTCCTGCAAGGCACTGGCAGGGGTGTTTGCGCCACTTCCGACCTCGTCGCTCGACGAGCCCCGCGGGGCCGCCATGTTTATTCGTGAGAACACCAATAATGGGTCAGAAAGCTGAACGTGAGGCACGGCTCAGGACTGGGTCTGTGTATGCCGGCAGATGAGAAAGGCGTAGCGCGATGGGCAATGAATGCAAAACAGGGGCAAAGAAAAGACAACACATTCGCACGCTAGCGGGGAAACCGCGCACATGACCTGTTTGTTCTAACAGGTCTCATTCAATCGAGGCTTTAGTAATGCTCGTTAGGCGTTCCGTGGTGCAACCGGTATATCTCTGCCTCACCATCTACACAACTGGCGCGGAAGAGGACATCGCGTTTTCCGGGCAAGGAACAGAGAGCAAATTAAGCGCTTAGAGAGTGGAGTGAGTTGCTGCGAAGTCATCCGAAGCGCGTCAAAACAGTTCCGAAGCTCCTTCCCGGTAACAAAGCTCTCAAGGATGATCTTCGCAACCTCCAAGAGAACATAGACATTTCCATCGCGTCTTCGCCGTATCTAGCTCTGGCAGGCACGGTCGATGACTCCAGCGCTGTAGTACGAAGTGCGATTATTGCATAAGCTTGGGCGGTAATCAGATCTTCCGTGGCAGTACAAGAGGGCACAGCTGCCGCGCCAGGAGCTGTGCTTCCGCAAATCTCAGGCTACCAGCAGGATATCTCGGGCCGTTATTTCACGTTTCATCCGTTCCGCATTACCGGGCGTGGTGAGATATGTCCTTGTTTTTCTCGTCTCCCTTTGCACAAATGCACAAGGAGGCAGCTGAAAGGGACTTGGCATTGTTTGAAGGGAGAACGATTCCAATTTCATGCTTAAGGAGCCTGCATTCTGCCACTGCCACTGTCGTGGGCTGTGTCTCTCTCGTTAAACTATCCCTATCGGACAGAAGCCATCCCCCTCCAACAGAAGCGATCCCCTTACTTCTTTAGGCACAGAGACAGTAATAGCCTGTACCGAAGCCCGCCAAACACAGGGGCACCTTGCCACTATCACATGTAAACTACTGACAATCAACCAGGTAGTTGCAAAGGCTCTCGACCTGTTGGTTTGCATGTAATTTGCATACGCAGTAGCATTGCTCGCAGGCGCCCAGTTATCCGGCCGGGCATGAATAGTCGCTCCAGTCCTTGGTAAACGTGCAGGTCGATAACGGCGGTAATGTTCCTAGTGGTAGTCCCCATCGCCACCAGAATCGCAGTTACCGAAGTGAAGCTTGGGACCGCAATACATGCTAGAGTCGAAAGTATGGGTAGCACCGATAAGAAGGTAGCCATCCCATGTACCGCCATGCTCGAGGTCTAGGCACTCAGTGTAGCAACGTTTGATGCCATTGTTCTTAATGTGGTGTTCAATTGCACCAGCAGGTAAGCCGGGAGATCGCTGCTTGTCCGTTACCGCTGCCTACGGCAGAACAGCTGACGATGGCGAAGCATAACCTGAAGACATGGCAGGAGAATAACGTCATTCGCCGACGACACTATTAATCTAAGCAGAACTACATGTACCCTCTCAGGTCCGGCCCTGTCCTTAATGAGGCCTGTGGGCCGCACGTGAACAGCATCACCCTTGTGCCCCAGGAGCGGACTAGAAACGTTGAACTTCATTCCCTCTCAATGCATGTTACAACATCTGGGGTCAGAAGGACGAACAGTTCTACACTCTCTCAGAGTCCAGCACAGGAGGCCCTCACCCGCCAACTCCGCAACACTAGCATCACCAGAAACACCTTGTGGATATATCTGCACTTGCCGTCCTCCTCGTTCTCACCCTCCTCTTGCGTCTCCTTGCACCGGTCCATCGGCAGCTGGGCTCGTCAAAGTTTATCTTCCTGTGCAGCCCTGCATATCCCCCGCCCGCTATCTTGCTGCTCTTGCTGCACCGTTGCTCATCTCTTTCAATACACGGTGCATCGGATTCAGAACAGACTGGAGGTAGATCAAAAGTCGTGGATCTCGGGATAGGCCCCCCAGATCGAGATGGACGCGAGATGACTTCATCTCTCTTATTGTCGCTGCGAATGGAATGTGTGAGCAACCAAGGCTCTATTGAGCTGAAGCTAAACGAGACTGCCAGGTAGTTAGGTGTTCGGCTCTTGAGTGAGGGCAAGGTGAGCCTGCTCGGATACATAGTATTGGTGCTGGAAGCTTGTGACTAGGAACATCGCTTGGCCTGCGGCAGTATTGCGGCGTTAGTCGTCGACAGATGTACTCCTAGACTATCGAGCTACTGCAGGGAACCTTGGAGGAACTGTCTACCTACATCTACCTAGACGATGAGGCTTTCTATGGCGACGGATCTTCAAGTGCGACATAGCTTCGAAACTTGGACTGCTCCTTCCACAAGATCCTCGCATTACGACGGTCTCATGGTAGCCACTTTCTGCATTTGGTACCATCCAAGTTACTCCATATGAATTTATAGACAAGGAGAAGGAATGCTTGCTTGCAAGATCACTCCCTTCACAGGACGGGGACTCTACCAGCGCCACGTCATGGTGCTAGCCTACAGGGGTAGTCGGAAACTAATCCGATCTACTTCAGGTGAGCTAGCATCGGTGTCGAAATGCATATCGTCAAAGTCCCCTCAGGTTTACGCAAATGTTACTATTTGGTCGACACACGAGTTGAGAAGTCATGATGTACGCTTCCCCCACACAATGCAGCACAAGTTCGACGTCAGACATAGAAAGACGCATTCCCCAGGCATAATTACATGTTCAATATATACGCCCCGGGGTGGTGAGGGCGGAATAACTGATGTGCTCCTGTCTGAATTGACATTTCCTTGTTTCCGACCGACCAAAGCCCACGGTGAAGGCTGCAAAGTTCGAAAATAAGACAGCTGTTCTAATAACAATCCACTCCTGTGACCTTGACAGACTAGGCCCATGGAAGAGCTTCGTAATCTTGATTGGCGTTTTGATCTTCCCGTTTTGAAGTGCGCTAGCAGATCAATGAAGCTGACGCTACTTCTGGCTGTTGAGCGCGGCCGAGAGTTGCAGCATTTGGGTGTCGGTCAGCCCGGTGTATTGCATGCAGGCCGAACCACAAGGGCTTGGACGGGCGCCGCCACCACCACAGGCGCCCACCAGGGCGCCGGCCAGGGTCATGCAGGCTGGTGGAACATTATCGAACTGGGCCACTGACATGGCTGTTAGCTTCCATCATGTACGATGTCTCGCGCAACAAAAGGCTTACCGCCGGTGGCAGGAATCGAGCTCGTGATTCGAATGGTCTGTGACTTGACTTGATCGTCACACAGGTCGAAGTTATACTTGGGAACATTGCAAGGGCCGACGTCGCCGCGTGTCGCATTCATGCGCGGGAAATTCTGCGTGCCAAGTAAATCGCGTTTTCCAGGACAACCTTGTCGATGCTGATGCTGCCCGGAACACAAGTTGGCGACGGTACCACCGATTGCACCGCCTATGGCCCCGACGATGGCGACTTCTGCGATAACAAAGAACGGCATTTTGTCGAGACAATAATTCGCTTAGAGAAGTACCTTCTGAGGGTGCTCAACGACAAGGCGATAGGGATAGAATGTCTTTATACATTCCCATGCGCCTTTAATAGCCATACGTGAGTGCTCGTGGTAAGGAAAAATACTGTCTATGACTAGTCATCTCGGACTATAAAAAGGCGTGAAACACGCACGGAGACAATTAAATAGCTCGCTGCGCGCAAAGGGCGCACAGCGAGCCGCATCCCATATAGAGGGAACGTGCGCATTAGAAATTTATCTGCGACACTCACCAGGACGCGCAAGATACATTGTATAGACTGGTAGACCCTTCTGTGCAGTACAGTATTGCAGTGGGCTATTGTATTGTACGAAACTATATTGTACCGTTCTGTCCAATCTGCGCCTATCTCAGCATCACCGGGGCACAAGTTGATCCCGTTCACGTATCCACTTGCGACGCCTTGATCATCTACTAGGCTCCAGCCTCCGAGGCAGCGACATAATCTCCGAGACGTTACTGACATTGTGGGAAGCTTAGGTTGGCCATCGAGTACGACAAGTAGAAACTTGCACCAGACATCTAGAACAGTCGCATGCCGTACATTCCGGGGCCCTTGACATGTCCTTGCACCGAAGCAGTCTTCATGGCTTTCTACCTCCTCTATGGTTTCCACTTGGCAGCAATTCTCTTCTACTTTGCTGTTCAGCAGGCACCAGGCCTTACGCGGCAGATATTGAGCACTTTGCATGTTCTCAGTGTCGCGATTCCCATTTGCCTGGCAGGTGCCTCGAGACAATTTCCTTACTCCTCTGTCACGGTTCCATTCGTTCTTGGCAGCACTATACACACGGCTTCGGTACTCTGCATAGAAGAATATGTCATACAGCCAAAATGCGAATCCTTCTTCGACCGAATACGAGCTGTGTTCCAGGCCTGGAGCAACATCCGCAAACTGCCACTTACCCAAGGAAACACAGGCATCAGCCGCTTGTCATTCGCTCTCTTCAGAGGCGGCCGAGCTCTATTCCTGTTGGTACTCTACCGACTTGCCACAGAACTTACAGCGCGCATATTGCACGGGCTCGGCATTAGTCTTGAGCACTTCGCGCCAGCCCGTCGGGGGCTTTGGCCCCCAGAGACGCGCCCCGACTTGTACCTAAGGGCGGTATTCTCTGTCCACTGGATATGGAGCACGTATGCGATCCTTACCGTTACGCACGACTCGCTGTCCATCTTGTTCGTGTGCATTTTGCAATGGCATCAGCCACAAGAGTGGCCAGAGCTTTATGGCAGCGTTGCCGAGGCATACTCGCTGCGACGCTTCTGGGGCGCCTTCTGGCACCGGCTCCACGTTGCAGCCTTTGAGGCCTATCTCCCCTCGCCGCTCATCCATCGTAACGGAACTCATCAGTCAGGGCCACCTACGAGGCGAGGTCACGCTGGAAAGGCACTGCGAGCGCTTTGCATGTTCATATTGTCCGCGGCTTGCCACGCGACCATCAATTGGATCACGAAGGGCAGCCCCAACGCAGCGCAAGAACTTCGATTCTTTCTGTCCAACTACGTAGTGTGTTTGGCTGAAACATACTTGTCACAAACTGTGGGCAAACGGCTTCGCCTGAATGAAAGCTGGTTGCTGAGGCCATTTGGATATGTTTGGGTCATCACGGTCTTCTTTTGTCTAGTCCCAGCTTGGCAGTACTCGTTACTGTGCATCACTGCTGCTGGTTGTTAAGATCAGCCATCCGCGCTGTGAACAAACTCGATACTTAAGAGAATTATCTGAGAGGACCCCCTTCCGTGACGCGTTGCATCATGGCCATTTCATTTGATCGAGCGTTGTGGGAAACTAAACCTCTGTCGCTCACTGGTCAGGTGGCTTCTTCTGATATATATTAACAAATACTGCATGGATGCAATTCTCATTAAGCCATCCCGTAAGCCGACCCTCGCAGTCAGACTTTGGATACGCGCATTCTTTGCTACTCACCAAACCGAGGAAAACTCCATGTCACCTTCCACCATAGCCATCGACCACATCAATCCGATAACATTAGCCGAGTCCAGGAATCAACGCCATGAGCATCAGTTTTCCCGAAACCGAGGAAGACACTCTTCGATTTTGGAAGGCAATTGACGCATTCCAGACACAGCTCGACCTAAATCGGGACGGCCCACGCTTCACTTTCTACGACGGTCCGCCATTCGGTATGCCACTTCATCTTCTCCATTCCGCCTGATCAATACGCTCCTTGTTCGTCCATGAGTTCCTGCTAACGAGCATTTGTTCCGTTGTAGCGACCGATGAATGCTACTCGTTGTCTACCAAATTCATATTTCCCTTGCCTTCAACAAAGAACAGGTCTTCACCATTATGGTCACCTCCTCGCGTCTACCATTGAAGATATTATACCTCGATATTGGTTAGTGAAAGGCTACCACGTGGTCCGCCGATTTAGCTAGGATACTCGTGGCTTACCGGTCGAGCACGAGGTCGACAAGAAGCTGCGCATATCGAGCAGGGAAGCGATCAAGGAGATAGGCATCGAGAAGTACAACGCCAAATGCAGAGCCATCGTCATGAAGTATCCCAGCGAATGGCTATAGGTCATTGAGTGATTGAGAAGGTGAATTGACTTTGATAATGACTACAAAGTTCGTTCAACATCCTGATGCTCGCTAATTCTACCTCAAGAACACTCTCCGATACTTCCGCGTCTTGCCCAAGGGCTAACATCGAGCTGCCACATGTTCTAGTCCATGGATGTCACCTTTATGGAGTCCTGTTGGTGGGCTTTCAAGCAACTTTACAACAATGGCCATGTCTATCGTGCCTACCAAATCATGCCGTTCTCGACGGCGCTCGGCACACCGCTTAGCCACATGAAGGAGAAAAAGAACGAGAAGTCCACGGTGGATCCCGCTGTCGTAGAGGCCTTCCCTGTTCTAGATGTGGATGGGCAAGAGAAAACATCGTCGTTGATCTACACGACAACCTCGCGGACCCTACCGTCAGAGTTACTCATCATTGTCAATTCAGCCTTCGGGTACGTTAAAGGCGAGAAAAGATGTGGCTACTTTGTAATCCTGAGAGCTGCATATCTACATTATACAAAGATCCGAAGAAGGCCAAGTACAAAGTGACACAGAAAGTCCAGGGAATAGACATAGTCGGATGGAGTTCCAAGCCTCTTTACGGCTTTTTTACGGACAAGTTCGCGGATTATTTTCAGGTCATCGACGCAGATTATGTCAAAGCTGGGGAGGCTACCGGTCTTGTGCACCTAGCACCGGGGTTTGGCCAGGAGGACTACGACGCTGCTATTGCTGCTGCTTTCATTTCTCAGGATCGCTTGCCACCGTCTCCAGTGGATAACAAGAGCTGCTTCACCTCGGAGATCACGACCTATGAGGGGCAGCATGTTAAGATCGCGGACAAAGCTATTATCAAGGATTTGCGTCCCACTTGGCTCTTGGTCGAGACACAGATCACGCACACCGATAAGTTTTGCCCAAGATCCCAGACACAACTGGTCAGAAAGTCAGTCTCTGCTTGATTTATTGAGGTGACGGACTCAACGCCTTAGATGCTCCTAAATCTAGAGGGAACAACCTGGGTGCCACAATTCGTCAGGAACAAGCGCTTCTTGAACTGGGTCTCTAACGCGCATGACTGGCATGTGTCCCGAAACCGGTACTGGGGAGCGCCGACCCCTCTCTGTGTCAGCGAAGACTACGAAGAGGTCGTTTGCGTTGGGAGTAGAGACGAACTCAGACGCCTCAGTGGATGTGATGAGTCCCTGGATGCTATCCACCGGGATAAGATTGATCAAATTACGATTCCATCAAAGCAAGGGAAGGGAGTCTTACGTCGGGTCGATGAGACTTTTGACTGCTGGTTTGTTTATCCCTCCCTCTACCCATTTGCATTTTACACTATGCAAGAACATGATGGCAAGATCGACTGATAGCGTTTTTAATAAGGTTTGAATCCGGAAGCATGCCTTACGCGTCAAACCACTACCCATTCGGAAATAAAGACCGATTTCAGCGAGACTGTTTCCCTGCGGTCTTTATAGCAGAAGGGCTGGACCAAACACGCGGCTGGTTCTGCACCCTCACCGACCTTGAACACAAGCTTTTCGGGGTATCGCCCTTCAAAACTTGCATCGTCAACGGTTTGGTCTTGGCCGAAGATGGGGAAAATATGTCGAAAAGCCTAGAAAACTACCCAGATCCCGCTCATATCCTGAACATTTACGGGTCTGATGCCCTTCGACTCTATCTTGTCAAGTCACCCGTTGTCAAGCAGAGCCGCTACGATTCAATTGGTTTGAAGTCAAGGAAGTTGTCGGTCGCGATTTACTTCCGCTCTGAACAGCTATCGATTCATCTCAGAACAAGCAATTTTCTTCAGCAGCACAACTGGTTCTGACTTCGTCCCTACCTCTGCCATATCTTCGCGCAGCATGATCACCAATGTCATGGATCGATGGATCCTGGCTGACTGCCAAAGCCTTTTGCGTTTCATGGACCAGAAATGTCAGGGATGCGTTGCAAACGACAGCCCTGATCACATTTCTGGAGAATCGGAAGCTAATTGTCTTTCTCAGGATACCGTTCATACACTGCCGTGCCGCGATTGCTGCAGGTAATCGACAATCTGACCAACTGGTACATCCGATTTGATCGCAGGCGACTCAGAGGCACAGCCGGGCTCAGCCTAGAAGATACGACTGCAGCGCTGGACACGCTTTTCGAAGTCCTCTTCATCATCATTCGTACGATGGCGCCGGTCACATCTTTTCTCACGGAACACATCTATGGCTTACTGAAACTGTACCTGGGTGACTACGTTTCAGGCCTCAAGAACCCGGCAAGCGTGCATTTCCTTCCTTTCCCAACCGTCCGAGAGGAGTTCGTGGGCATGGTGATGGAGCGAAAGATATGTGCAATGCAAAGGGTCATCAAATTGGCGAGGACGGCTAGGGAACGGCGCGGTATCCACCTCAAGGTACCACTCAAGTCGTTGGTGGTGATCGGGAACCCCAACTTCATCTCGGACATCGATACCTTGAGATCATACGTGGCGGAAGACCTTAACGCCAAGGAGGTTATCCTCACAGATAACGAAGAGAGATACAACATCACTCTCGAGGCCAAGGTGGATTGGCCAACTTTGGGCAAGAGATTAAAGAGAGATTTCCAAGTTGTTCGGAACGCGCTGCCGGCCCTGACACAGGAGGAGTTGAGACAATATCAGCGGGAAAAGCAACTTATTGTTGGCGGCATCCACCTCGCTGGAAATGGCCTTGCCCTTGTGCGAGTGATGCCCACTAGTACTTCGGATCCTACGGTGGAAGTTGGGCCAAGCTGGGAGCCGGATGGAGAGTTTCTGGTCCTGCTTTGCGCATCCCACCCGGACTTGGAGGACGACGGCTTAGCCCGTGACGTCATCACCTGGTTTCAGAAGCTCCGGAAGAAGGCCGGATCAGTCCCGCTGGACATCGTCAGAACGCAGTACAAGGTTGGCTCCAATCTGAGGAGGTCGATGTGGTTGCGTTGATTTCCCTTCGGAAATCTCTCTTCATGAGTTCTCTCCGTGGTCAACTGGGGGAGCTACCAGCAAGTGGATTGAAAGGCGGTGGTGGCTTTATTGAAGAAGAGCAGTCTCTGGGCGCCCTGGCTTTGCGATTCGCCATACCCACATATAGACTAGGTGATACATTAATAGCCTCAATCCCTGGCAGTTTGCGTTACATCCGTGCGCCCAGCATTAGATCTCTCCATCGGCCCACGGCTTTCCAATCGCTTGTCCATGGCTGCCTCGACACCCAAAACTATATTCACCCCGAACGAACTGGAGCCTTGAGCCTCGACCATGTCCTGCAGCAAGCCACCCACGATGATAAAGAGGAGTACGAGTTTTACTACTCTGCGAACGAGACGGAGACGTAGAATGCGCCACAATATGGCATGTGTCTCAGGATGGTAAAGTAGCTAATGTGGCCCGGTAGACAGTCGAACTAGCAGTTGCGCTACTGCAACCTAAATTCTAGGATCGTATGAAGCAGAAGCTGTACGATTGGGCTGAAGTCTCTGCTTGCGACCGCCTGCAATGCGGTGCGGTCATTGGTGGCTGAGAGCAGAACGTTGACATCTGCACTCAGCTCGGGCAATTGAACAACGAGTTCCACATGCCCATGTTCTCCTGCCGCTTGGAGCGTCGTTCATGCGTTACAGCGCGTTCTGGGGTCTTACGTGCACAGGTACAAGTCTAGTATGTCCATTCTCCTTCTGCTTTGGCTCGCCGTGGCTCCTCGTGGACCAACTGAAGGGAACTCGGAGCCATCATATACGCCTAGAACAACCACTGTGATCTAGTGCCAATGATACAGTAGTCTATAAATAATGCTGAAATGGAGATGACCCCGAAAGTCTTCGAATGCGTAGAGAAATCGACAGCAGGGAAGTCCCATCAGCCAGTAATACAACGGGCGTGCAGAGCCCGGCTGGTAGGACAATCAGCACTCTAGACTTCTCATCCTGCGAGAGATCCCCCGGCAGAAGAGAGGACCCCACCCCCCGGAGCCCCTCAAGCAGTAGTGAGATATCTGTGCTCGAGCTTCCAGTGCGCGAAATCGGGTTCGAAGGACATCGGGTTCGAAGGACAGGGTGCCGCCTCCACTGCGTTTGCGTCTTTGTTTGTCTTGGAGTCGTCGCGGTGGATCCAGCGCTATGAAGCTGGCGCGCTGGAGTCCGCTGTCGTCAGGCTGCATTGCTAAGGGCGCAACTGGCCTAGCAATGTTATGTAGACGGCATTTCTGACAATGAAGACACCGAGTATGACAGTGACTTCAACAAGGCATCGAAAATATCGATCAGATAAGTCGTACACTAGACTTATCGAAAGACTGATGATCACAACATCCTCGATTGGACCCGATAAACATACGTGATCATAGACTTATTGGAATAATGCCCATTACATTTCTACCCCTGTGTTATTTCTGAGCGTGCTTTCATGTATTGGGGGTCCTGATAAATCATCAACACGTGGAAGGCTTCATATACTACAATAAGTTTCAGACCAACAACCGTAACCAAAGCGGGGACCATTAGTATAGGGGTTAGTACTTTGGGTAAGCAAAAAGCCTTGCCACGTCCTCCTTCCTCTACTAACCAAAAGCAGATTTTGATGACTCATCAGTTTTCCAAGAACGCCAGTTCGAATCTGACATGGTCCTTTTTTTTTTGCCCTTGGCTCCGTGGGATCTTGATATCTATGCTACGGCCACCTTTGTTCTCTTTTCAATATGAAATTTCTTTATTGCCGGCACCCTATGGAGGGGCATGGCTAAGGGGGAGGTTCCAGTGGCGGCAAATGCGCCCTAACCGGTGGTTGATGCCACTATTCCCGGTGGGTGCAACAGGGTGTTCCGACTGCAGCATCTATTATCACAATGGTATCAACTTCAAAGCCACCCTCTTTCGCGGCTGTCACAAGATAGCCACATACATGTATGAACGAGAATTATCAACGGCCCAAGGGCACTGGTTGGCACCCTCCGCCCAGTTTTAGATGATTTTCAAAGCTGTGCAGATTACAAGGTCTACATGCGTTTGGTCCATGACAAGATGCTAATTTCCCGCCCATCTGACGTTGCATTGCTTCTTGATCTCAGATAACGCATCATAACATCGAAACTCGGCTTGTTTACGAGACCTTGAAGCGAAAGGTATATACTTTATTAGTCCAGGCATTGTCTTTGCCCTATCATATGTTGCGCTATGTCGTGTCAGGATGGATTGTGATGCAGTCGGAGCTATGGACGCACAGCTGGCAACATGTGGGCGAAACATGAACGTCGAACCAACGCCGCTGTATGCTTGAGGCCTCATGCGGCCTCGTCGGGTATGACCCCACATAAGAGCAAGTCTCTTACCGCTTTCGATTGTCGCAAAGCACCCAGTACGTCAATGATCGATCAGTCGATGGCATACAGAGTGCTCGTAATAAGTAGATCCTCGCACGGCAAGCCCCAAGACCATTATTCTAGATTTGAGATGCTTAGGCGTTGACTTTACCAAAGCTGGAACTTTACTACACTGCATAACCCAACTTTCAATGAGAGATCGCCACTTTTGGTATACGACGTCTGAGTGTGAGTGCGAGGTCGAATCCGAGTGGGACCATGGACCCATGGACCGCGTAATTCTGTTAGACGAGGCATGCTATCGCCAAGAGGAGTATTGGTTCCCGTAAATTGGGTGATGTTGACGAGATGGTCTGAGCACCTACACTACATGTGGCCAGTCACGGCGGCGGCAGCCCGTGTTGCTGCTGCTCGGCCGAAAGGTTCAAGCTGAACTTCCCGCTGTGTGCAAGCTACCTTATCCGCTGGCCCGTCCCGTGTCCCGTGTTCGAGCGATTTCGTTTGTGTGAACCTAGCAGGGGACCTTAGATTCGTCAGACCCTCGTAAATGGCGCTAATTAGTGTTGGGACGCCAAAGTGGCACGAAAGCCTGCCCGGCGCACCGACGTCAGGTCGGTCTTGTAGACCTAGGACCGGCTAGCCGGCCATCATGACCACGATACTTTGGGTCGGGCTGGCGAGACTGCATGTGAGATTGCTGTTTTATACCTGGCTTGCACGTGCGCGGGTCAATATTCTGTACACATCGTCTTGGGCGTAGCTTCATCTAACCAGTCGCTTAACAGTTCAACAGACTCACCTTTGCCCAATAAACTGGAGGCGCCCGCCGGGTCCTCTCAGGCATCGTGTCAGCAGGAGCTCGGTGGACAGTCTGGCTTGACAATTCAACATATGGGAGAGTACAATTGGCTACATGTACACGAGTCGCAAGCTTGGGTCGACCCAATCCGATCCGTGGCCCTTGCCGTTCTCAAACCAGAGAACCTGGACCCCAACGGTGCTGATCAGTGGCCGTTGGGTAAACGACCGGTGCTGAGGGAAACAGCTTTTCTGTATGACAAAGGGCTTTGGAACAATTGCTTTCTGTGGTCATAGGGAAATTTGCAGCTCGAGATACTCAATGTGTTACATACCAAAGTAGTCAGACCCGTACGGCTAGCCGAAAAACGACAGCGATTAATACAGCAGATCTAAGACAAGTAATAGCCCCAGTTGCTACAGTGTGATTCAAAACAGTGGGAAGTACAGAAGTTGAAATGGGCTTGCCTATTGCCGTCGATCATGCCGGGCGACTAGAATTTGACACATCACGTCTCATGTGCTCGTATATCCTAGATCTATTGCAAGGACTCAGTTTCTGGGTTTGCACAGGTAACGATGTACAATCTGATCCACAGCGAAGCTGAAGATGCTTGCAACTCCGTCTTACCCACTCTCTCTCCCACTTCTCTCCCTCTCGTGCTTACCAGCCATAGTCTCAAACCATCGCCGAATAGAGAGTAAAGGCTTAGCTACTGCCAGGCTTTCCGGGCTCTTTCTCAGCGCACTCATCCACTCCATCATGGTCAAAATCCTTGCTCTTGCCGCAGATCGATTGGTACGATACAGGTTGGTCATCCATAGGACGAACTGTCCTATCTTCGTCCTCATATCCTGATGCAAGTTAGTAGAAACTCTTGGGAGAAAGGATGTCAACTTACGGAGTGTCCAATAAACGGATGCGTCTCCATCAAGTATCAAGGGGCTGGTTGAGCACTGATCATGGAAAGTCTCGACGTCACCTTCGCAAATCGCTTTCACGCCACCCTTGCCGACCATCGATTGACCGGTTCTCCTCTTGGAGATAGTTCCACAGCTTTCAATCAATTTTGGAAAGTAGACCCATCTAGACCAGTGAGCACTGGTTGAATTTGAAGGCGCCAGTTCGATCTCCATGCTCTTCAGCTTTGCCTTGCCTACGGTGACTGATCATTGAGCTTCGTTAATGTGACGCTGCAGAAAATGATAAGAAAGCTTCAGAGAATCTTACAGGCATAGGTGACGCCGGCTCCGAAGATCTCCTTGACTAGCCCTTCAAAGCCGACTGAGAATCCTTGATTGACGGAGGTCTCCTCGCCTTTGGTCATTTTTAAACTTGTTCAAGGGGGTACCGCTTCTCCGAAGTCGCCTGGGGCTAACGTTTCCGGTCCAAGTAGACCTGTTCGCTTTACTTCACGAAAGACTTGACAATGGCTTGTAGGCGTTATTGGGCCGCAGGACCCATCATCTTTGAGCTTCATCTCCTTCGGGACGGGGCAGTCTGTACGCGTTTCACCGTTCTAGGCAAGCTGGCACCCGCCTACGTCTTCTTTCGGAGGATCAGCCCTAGGCAGGATGCCTGGGCCAACGAACTCGAGGTAGCTCCTCTTGCGCGAGCCCGTGGGAGTATCAGGTAGAGGCTTGCCAGCCGGCGCCTTGATATGAATGCCACCGTAGGTTCCGTAGGCGGCAAAGGTGAGGTTGTTAACGACGTGTGCTCCAGTGAAAGTACCAAGTGAGTGACACGTATGATAGGGCAAAGACAATGCCCTCCCTTGCTTGCGTTGGGTGACAATACTTCGAAAATCGTTTCTACTGAGAGGTATCCGTAATGTTATGAGTGTAACGCAAAGAGATTGTTCATGTATCAATCCCAGCTAGCAAGCATGAAGCTGACAATATCCTGGCCCGAGCCGTGTCATCCTTGCGGACTAGTTGTTGTGAGGGGCATATTCAATTCTCTCCCGTCCCCCCGCCCCGCCAAGGTGTTGATCGACAGACAGTTGAAAACAACAATCATCCTCTTACGTTATGATAGTCCACTATCCTGGCATAACGTGGGGAATATCAAACGAGGCACGGCACATGCCATGCCAAGACTTGTCGAAGAGGGGAAATGCAGAAGCTCGAATTTAGCAAGGCTTGTTCATGTGCCAAGGCCGGGTACCAAAGAAGTAATTGACACTACTGTTAGAACTCTTGCCGAGCCGTGTCTGAGTACTGTAAACCTAGTGTTGGTTGACCGTTCGAAACAACAATCAACGTACTAGACTTTGATCCTGGTCGCCAGAACAGTTCGATCATCTCAGAAAGACCGATCTCGGGCTGGGCATTAGTGCAGCCAACGGCGCATGCCTGAACGTTGCATTCGGAGCATTGCCATGACAAGCTAAGTGTATATTGCAAAGCTCCACACTGTCGCACGAACCACTATCACAACATGAAGCCTTGAAGCGATGAATGAGTTTTAAGCTTAAAACCACGGTCAAAAAGTCATGCGCCAGTGACGTGCAGTGCTAGAGATGGCAATCAATTGCTAATTCAGCGTCTTTGTATCGCCTTACAATTGATTAAAGTAGCAGAATGACTCAAATTTTCAAGCCAAATCTGACACATGATCTGGTGAGTTTTGCTTAGCTGGTTTGACTTTTCCCTCGCTCACCCAAACTCGCCTGCTGAGACTCATTTCAACAGCTCCAAGGCTTATGGCAGTATCAGCCTACCGCCTGTGGGCGCGTGCCTGCGGACTATGGGCTGCCCATCATCTGTAAAGCCGGAGGCTACAATAACGACCGGGAAGAAAATGTTAACTCGGCAATTACCCCCAGCATAGACTGGGAGATGTGGAGCGAGTGTTGCCCCAAGAATTCAAGCACCGGAGAGCGCAGCACTGTATACAGAAAGGACTGGGACTGTCCAGGCCAGTACTGCATTACGAACAGCCAAGCACTGGCAGAGAATTGGGAGGAGTGCTTGAACAGCACGTACGATAAAAAGGTTGCGGAAATGCGCGAACATGGGGAAGATGTCAATACTACAGGCAATCGCATCTTTGGGCGATGTGAGTGGATCAATTACGACTGGCTCAAGCACGGAGTGAGAAAGAAAGGAGGTGCAACGGCGATATGGATTAATAGTTCGTGGCCCGTTTTAGGGAGCCTACTGGTGATTCTTCTGCTTTGTTACTAATCGGTAGAGCGGGAAGCATTGTGAGAGGTGTACGTAATGGGAAGAGGAGGCATTGTCTAGATCAGCACCGGCGTCATTGTCCGACTTTACCATGGTAGTAGAGTGTTCCGCCTGAGCCATTGAGCAATGGATATTTGCGGCTGAGCAACTTGTCATAATCGGATTACCGAGGCTTCTCTCGCTTGATGCCCACGGCTGAACGGCTACCTTACCATTATGGTCGTGATCGAGGAGAAATCACAGAGTATCTCTGGGAAAGGGGCAACGCTCTGCCTGATGTCTTGGACGATGCAAATTGCATGTGACATCCACATCCCTGTTTAGAGGTCTAGGGATCCAGGGGAAACGACTGGGGGCAGAGGGAAGCCCGATGAGGAAGCTAGGTCAATTCACATATGTTTCTCCATGCAATATGATGCAATGATAACGCCAGAAGTGAGGTTTGGGGCACCAGACGCGTTCCAGACGCACGATCTAAGATCAACCCACATTTTTAATGCTTAATCTCCTTCTTGGACTCCGGGAGCCAATGTTCCTGCAAGCAGAAGTCGAGCGAAGCAACCATCAGCCACCGTTCCCATTTAACGTTTTCGACACAAGGCGCTGGCAAGCAGTCTTTGTCCAATCATCTGAACAGACCCGTCATCTTTAGGGGAAATGCTGATGGGGTGGAGTCTGTCAGCCCTTCTCCTATTCTCATACCTGGCTATCGCAGACGTGCAGATGACTGAGCTGAGAGATCTTTGCTCTTCATCGCCGCTACGGCCACTGGAAACCCATTGCTACGGCCTGGATGAAAGCTACAACTCTACAGAAGCATCCCACAAGCACCGAAGCTCATTCTATGGTTCAGCTCTTCAATGGAGACAGAGCTGCTCAACAGAGGCGGACCTGACGGCACCATTTTGCGTGTACACGTTTCCGAAGTTCGCCCAGGAACGGGGTGTGTCCATCGTGAGCACACCCGAGCGCATGGAAGCCGTCCAGAAATTGGCGGCATTTCGTCCTACCCAAGCCTGGCCCGGTGTCAATACGCGCCAGCCCCCGCCCTTTGAGGCGACGGAGCTATCTGGTCGCGGACGCCGTCTCATCGCCAACGAAACGCTACGAAGGGGCGACCTGATCTTTGCGTACACCCCCATTCTAGTGGTAGATGTAGAATCGCACACTGATCTCGATGAGGAGGACTGGGTTGAGCCTCTCAAGCCAGCGATCGCAGGGCTGCCACAAAAGTGGAGAGCAATGTTCTGGGATTTGTACGGGTACCCTGGTTCAGATTCAGCCAGTGACCGGACCTTGACGAACGCTTTTGTCGCTAGCATTGCAGGCTGGACGTATCTCAATGTCTTTCCCGAGATCTCTGTATAGCGCAATGTTCAAGCAAGAATGTCTGTCTAACATGAATAGCTTCTGAAATCATGACCGCCGACCCAACTCCGCCTACTTGTTCGACGAGGGCTCCATTACCCACTCTGTACATGCTACTTTCACCATTCCAGCCGGCACCGAAATGACAGATTGATGATAGAAGGCGCTGTTGTCGCCACCGCACCGAATGGCGTGACAGGTGCCGCCGCTTTTGGTGGCCCGGGCTGGCACCGCCCGCGAAGTAACCCATCTAGCTAATTGAAGCAGGGCAGATAGCCGACAGCTGTGGAGAGGTGGGGGGGGGGGCCGTTGCAACGCCTTAAGTCCCTAGTATGGACTCGAACAAATGGTTCTTCTTGAGTGGTCAAGCGTACGATAGCAAGGATCATTGAAGTTAAAGCACTATTGAACTTTTAGTAAGAAAATGGTAGGTCATAGTTCCGTATATTCTTACCAAAAACCCTTGCTCGCAAGTATTTTGATACTCTATAGTTCTCCATCTTAGATTACCCTGCCTACCGCCATAAAAAATTCTTCTCCCATTCTTTCTTTTACCCTTTGACGAGCATACTTGGGTATCCGGATTACATGTCTATATTTACTTTAGGTTTATAGTCTTCTTTTAGTTATACGAGCTAGGTTTACTTACACCAAAACGGACCGTTGGTATATTAGGGTTCGCTAATATTTCGCCAGGCGGGCCCAATAATAGGCGCGAGGATCTCATATATGCAAAGGCAGCCTGAACGTAAGTCTCTCCGGCAGACGGTGCCGGAGGGGCCTCAGGGGGGACGGGCGGAGCTGGGGCGGGCGGAGCTGGGGCGGGCGGAAACGGAAATGGGCTAGGGTCATCCCAAGCCGGATCCCATAGTATACCATCATCAGAGGGCGGGAGAAAAACGAATCCGGGGTCACGAGGACTAGGTAAATCTTGCGGCGGAGAATCTTGCGGCGGAGAGTTGGAGGACTGTAGGAAGACGCCCTTGATAGCACAGTCGGCTGTAGCTATTTCTCGCGGCCGAAGGGCTCGGATAGCGGTTAGAAGTGCGAAAAATGGTAAGGCGGCGCTGTATCTCATCTTCGGGCTGACGGGAGTAGAAGGTATCGGGGAGCGCGATGTCGATATTAGAGAGTCGAAGATTAAGGGTAGAGTCCTTAATGAAAGAGGGAAGAATTAGAAAACTAGTTTGTATTTTGAGGGGTTTTATACCTCCGATAGAATGCCTGAATGCAATACGGGGGGCATCACGGACCACTATCAAAACCGTAACCAATCCAGCCGGGACCGAAATGACAGGTCAATGAGGGCAAGTGCTGCTGTGCTCACTGAATTGGGCGGGACGTGCGGCACCACTCGTCTCCAGCTGCATCCGCCTTGCGTGGGCGTTGAACACCATGGAAAGGAAGACATCCTTGCCAATGGCGCCGACCTTCTTGGTGTCTGCACCGGGCAAGGTCATTGTATTTGGTGAGCATGCTGCTGTGCATGGGCAGCCAGCAATCGCCGCAGCCATCTCCCTCAGATCCTACCTTCTTGTGAACACGCTTTCCAAATCTCGACGCATCGTCAAGCTCAATTTCAGCGATATTGGTCTAGACCATACCTGGGACATTGCCACGCTCCCTTGGGACGCCTTCAACGACGCAGCAAGGAAGAAACCCTACTCGTCTCCGGTCACATCTCTCGATCCTATACTTGTTGCTGCGATTAAGCCTTATGCAGAGGCGGTATCGGCTCATCTTGCCGAAAAGGACCGACGCATGCACATTGGATCTGCAACTGCCTTTCTATATCTCTTTCTCTCCCTGGGATCGCCGCAAAGCCCTGGAGTCATCTACACACTTCGATCTACCATTCCGGTTGGCGCAGGGTTGGGGAGCAGCGCTAGCGTCTGTGTTTGTCTGAGCGCTGCGCTTTTGCTCCAAACCCGAGCCCTCTCAGGACCTCATCCTGACCAGCCCCTGGCAGAAGCAAAGATCCAGATCGAGCGAGTCAATGCCTGGGCTTTTGTGGGCGAGTTGTGCATACATGGAGAGCCTAGCGGCGTAGATAATACGGTCTCTACAGGAGGCAATGCCGCAGTTTTCCAGCGCATCGGTGGTGGTCCACCAACTGTGACTCCACTTCCCAAGTTTCCAAGACTGCCGTTACTTCTCATCGACACTCAACAGTCGCGGTCGACGGCCGAGCAGGTTGAGAGAGTACGAAGATTGCTAAAGGAGCAACCGGAAATAACAGGATCGATCTTGACGGGGATCGGTCTCCTCACAAACTCGGCGCTGAGATTGCTCTCCTCACCCAGCTTCGACAGCAAAGATGATGCCGCCTTGGAAGAGGTGGGTACCTTGATACGAGTCAACCATGGACTCCTGGTCTCTTTGGGCGTTTCGCATCCGAGATTGGAACGTGTGCGGGAGCTGGTGGACTACGCAGGCATCGGCTGGGCTAAACTCACTGGAGCTGGAGGGGGCGGCTGTGCCATCACCTTGTTTCGGCCTACCACGAGGCATGGGACAATAGCAGATCTGGAAGAGACTTTGGCTACCGAAGGTTTCCGAGTATACAGGACCATCCTTGGAGCCCGTGGCGTTGGTGTCCTCTGGCCAGCTGTTTTTCAGGATGGTATTGAGGGTAAGCTTGGGGAAGAAATAGATCAGGAGAAGTTTGAGAACGCCGTCGGCCCCGAAGGCATTGAACGGCTAGTAGGTGTCGGGGCGCAAGAAACCCGGCAAGGGTGGAAGTTTTGGGATCAAAAAAGTCTTTGAGCACTGCAGTCAGTGGCGCTTGAGTCTGGCATCTTGACCTCTAAAGCCTTGTGTTCCATGGCTTAACATCGTGCTCGATTCAAAGTGATGTATGCTAGGTTTCGGGAATGCCCAAGCATGCAACGCCCGCCGTTGGGCGGGGTAATCGAGAGGTAGTGTAGTTGCGTCGAGGAAAGGGCGCCATCGGCGGAACCAACCTAGTCGAGGTGGAGGCCGCTTGTCGTGCTAAATCCGGGGAACCTTGCCCAACTCGAATTGCCCACACACGACCAAGGTCGACAGTCACCCTGCCGAGAGCAGCACCGGACGACAAGTCCCCGCCGGTCAGCCACGCCGTGTTCGGCAGCGATGTGCGAGCCGGCAGCCAGCCATCGAGACGACGTTCACCTCGATCTGGGGCGACTGTGATGCCAGCCCGCAGCTGCACGGACGACTCATGAGCAACAGTACGAGCCGTTCATAATACGAGCTTGCTGCAATAGACGAAGCGGGGTCATCCGGGTGCCCACCTTGGTCGCGGCCCAGCACTCAAGAGTATAAAGCAGACTGCACCATCTCACCAGGAACAGAGCAGTTCTTGTCCCCTCGCAGACTGGCGACCATTCTTAGGCAGACTCAAACATTGATAGCGGATGATGGAGACCGGTAAACCACTTACATTACTCGACAAGCTCGAGGAGCAGCGCAAGGCACCCGTGACTCCAGCGTGGCGAACATCAGGACTGACGCGCACAGTCAATGTCGATGTCGACTGGATGGACCCCGAGTATATCAAGACTCTGCCATTCAAGCCCCATGACCAGACGAGTAACCAGCTCTGGGTCGATATCCAGCTCGGCCACGAGTCCAACCGGGAGCTTCTACTCGAAACCGCCAAGGAGCTCAAGGACGAAGGGTGGTTGGCGATATACAATCGAACGGTACGGCCGGATCAGCCCTTCGTCCGAGTCCGCCTCTCGCTGACGCTCACAACCCAATGATACAGTCCTGCCTGCTTTGCAAGAAGAACATTGACCTCATCCAAGAGCGCGTCCTCCTCCAAACCCTGCCCTCCGACTGCTACAGCACCGAAAAGACAGTCGAGCACGCCCTCCAGTACGACGAGGAATTCGCCCGTGCAGGCATCAGCCGCAACCGATTCTGCATCAAGATCCCTGCCACCGGGGCTGGGCTGAATGCCGCAAGATGTCTGTCCGAACAGGGCATTGCGACGCTGGGGACGGCTGTGTTTGGGCTTCCTCAGGCGATTGCGTGCAGCCAGGCTGGTTGCAAGTACGTCAGTCCGTACTTCAATGGTAAGCCATCGGCAATTGAGCCTAGACAGGATTTTGAGGCTGACCTTGGCACAGAGGTGCGCGCACACGAGGATCGCTCACTGTGGAAGGACGTTGATGATCCGGCGGCGGACCACCCCATGGCAGCCCGCGTCTTCAACATCCTGGAGACATACAGGCGCCTGTACAAGGAGACTGGTAGAGAACAGCCCCTGTTGAAGAATGCCAGGTACCCAACGCCCCTCATGCCGCTTCTGCGGATTTGATCTGACGCGTGCTGCGTAGCTTCATCACCGTCAAGGAGGCCATGGCCGCCGGCGAGCTCGGCTGCCACTCGGCGACTTTCTCGCCTGCAATTCTTGACGAGTTGGCCAAACTCCCCTACGAAGGCAGCGAGAAGCGGGACCAGGCCGTCGCAAAGCCCTCGCACGTGTACAAGTTCCCGAACCCCACGCCGGAGCGCCTCAAGAAGCTGGCTAAACTGGACCCGTTGGCCGCGGCGGGTTACGACAGCAAGTTGGCAGATACAAGCGTTGACTACCTCGCTGACGGTGGGAAGAAACTCGACGAGGCAATCGCCGCAGATCCCATTGCCGCCGCGCGGCTCGAGGATGCGCTAAGACTGTTTACGGAAGCGCAGGAGAGGAGCAAGTCGAAGATTGAAGAGGCCATGAAGGTTGTCCAAGGGTAATCTTTGATGTCTTGGCTGGGATTTCACAAAGGATAAAGCAGTGACAGGTATCAAAGTCCATCGTCTACTCTTTCTCATCGACGAAACAATGCTGCATTTCCTTGCCGCTGCCGGCGTACCCGCACTTGACGTAGAAGGCCTCCTTTTCCGGATTGCAGTTCAATATGCTCTTGCTGCAGCCAGCATTCTTAGCGACAGAGTCGAGCGCATTGAGCATCTTGAGCCCTAGGCCCTTGCCTTGGTGGTCCTTGGAGATGCAAATTTCTTCCACATGGCCAACAATGGCGCGGTTCTGAATGCTGGTCGAGATCAGGGCGGGCTCGCGGCCAAGTTTGATGCAAGCCATGAGTAACTCCTAGACTTACAACTTCTTCTCAACAATGACGGCCCCTGTGCCCACGATGCGCCCCCGATGCTCGATGACAAGGTAGAAGTACGGCCCTTTGCCGCCAGTGTCCATTTCGTCGTAGCGTTCATTGTACTCGTCAATCGTCACGTTTCCCATCCAGGTTAGGTCGCGGAGGCATTCCAGGAAGCCCTTGGCGTAGTCGCCCTTGTCCAGCGGCCGCATATCATAGCCATCGGGGAGGGAGGAAATGACCTCGGCAGAGATGAGGGATGCGGGGAAGAGCGGCCTCGGAGCAGTCATGATTGGCTCTGTAGTTTTGGATGAGTATCAAAAACTCTGCCGATGTGCAGTACGATGTCGTGGGAAGCACAGGTGCGGGAACGGCAATGACGGCCCAGGAGTGCTGATGATGAGGCATTCTCAGTGTCTCGGCGGGCGATCTTCCATGGGGGCCGGGGCATCCAATGCGCCCCGCACTTGACGGCGGGTGTCCGAAGATGTCCTCGTCGAGCCAATCAGCATCAGGCCGTTTGGTGAAAGATGGTTGATGTGATCTCAACAGCAAGGTACGATAAGAACCCGTGGTCGTGCAGCTGAATTGCATGCGTTGGTCTGGTTGCATACTGGCGTGGTGAGCACCCTCACGACTGTGGGCTTAGAATGGCTGATGGGTCGTGATGCGCTTCACTCCAGCACACCCCACCAGACGTTGGGAGATCCTTGCCATTCGTCGAGAGAAAGCTGTCGCGAGCTCTAAGCCGGCTCTCTTCTCGTTTCAGACTTCCACTGGCCTGCAATTGGGCTGTCCAGTACCGTAGATGAGCATGCCTGAAACACAAGGTGGAGGTCCATTACATGTAAAGACCACAACTGAACCACGACCACGATTAGACCATACCTTGACGTCCCGTTGACGCCGAATCATCTCCGCCCTTCAATTTTCCATTCTTCTTCGTCATCTCGGCGGGAGTACGATTGGTTCGTGATTTGTTCCGCATCACGCAATGGCAGACCACCTCACTTACATCGGCTCTGGCCCGTACTGCTACGCCAACTCACTCGCCATGATGCTCTCGGAAAAGGTGCAAAGTCGCCCTCGGTCCTCGACTTCGCCACCTCGAGCCCCTTTCGCATGGGAAATCATCGGCGACAAGCTCGTCTTCTTCGACCCCTACGGCTGGGAGCCGGCCTCGAGCTTCGACGGGGCCCGTGTTCGTCGGCCCCGTCGAGATGGGCCACCTGCGGTACCAGCACGGCATGAATGGGCCGATCGGCGCGGACCACTACGTCGTGGTGCTGAGCATCGACGAGGCCGGCGCCGAGATGGAGCTGCACGACCCGCACGGCTTCCCGTACGCCACGATGCCAGTCGCCGACCTGCTGACGGCGTGGCGGGCCGAGTCTCTGGGCCACGGCAAGCCGTACATGATGCGCAGCGGCTTCCGACAAGTCGAGACGGTGGCCGAGGAGGACGTCATCAGGCGCTCGCGGGCCAACGCGCGCCGCTGGCTGTCCATGGAGGGCATCGACGGGCTCGACGTGCCGGCCGGCTCCTTGGGCAACGGCGAGGCCGCCTCCCGCCTGGCCGCGATGGTCGAGAAGGGTCTCGGCGGCGACATGCGGGCGCACCTGACGTACCTTGCGGTGCGTGTGGGCGCGAACTCGCACATGTGCAGATTTGCAGGCCATGAACAATGACAGTCTGCAGTCGCCTCTCGCGAGTCGGCCATGAGGACCCTTGACATCCCGCGACAGCCGTTGGCTCCATGTGGTCCCTGGAGCGGTGGGTCTGGGGCGCCACCTTCAATGCTTCAAGCCACCTCAGCTGGAGGTCTCGCGAGGTCTCGCGACGCGAGACAGCCGTCCATCTCACTCGTGCGGCCATCACATGCACATTCTGCCGCCGGGCAGCACGGTACCTCATCGTCCACCGTCAGCGTGATCGACGAAGCCTTGGGATGCGACGCCCTGCGCGCCTCGCATGTTCGCATTCGCTCGTCCTTTGGATTGCAGAAGCGAGTCCTGCGATTCCCAAGGTACCTTACCTTACAGAGTACAAGTACACGTATTGGAATCGGTGTCGTCATTGGCCGAGAGTCCCGGGGCAGATAACCTAAGGCAGATTTACAGTGGGAGCACCACCCCACTGCCAAAGATCAGCGCCCCGGCCGAGGCCTGGCTGCGCCAAACCCCCCACCAAAGCCCACAAAGACCCCTACAAGTCGAGCGGAAGACCCACAGGGCTACGACCCGCGACTCGCTCCAGGCGGCCATCGGGCTCCCCGACACCTCCGTGAACTCGCGGGGGCATCCATCATATTTCGACAATCTCACCTCACCTCGACTCATCTTTCCTGTGCGACCCAGCGCCCAAGACCAGCCCGAGACGACCATCGCCCACAGCACAAACCAGCGCGCAGCCGCTCCTCGAGGTGCATGGCCCCAGCCACGGCTCTGTTGGCGTCTCGTGAATCCTAGCAGTCCCCGCCGTCGCGGTCAGCGGCCTTGCGTGCGCCCTCCAAGCATACCTTATACTTCGACCGCATCTGCCGCGCGACGCACAAGGATTTCCCGCAGCCATGGCGTTCCCTCCCCAGCCTTCGCATGGCGGGCCCGCGAGCGGTGACGACGGACAGAAACGAGGTGGCAGGAAGCTTCAGAAGAAGCGCCGCGAGGAGCCGCCTCGCACCGTCGAGCTACCGGAGCCTCTAAGGGATAGCGACAGCGACGACGACGTATCACCCCTCGCCGCCACCTCGACCCGCGGCGGGCCCATGTCTGTCAACATGAACCAGAGCATCTTCGGCCTCATCGCCGCTGCCGGGTCCAGGGTCGACTTCAACGAGCGCTTCGACGACGGTAGCAGTGACGACGAGAGCAGCCCACACCCCGCGACGTCCTCTCGTGCCCGGCGCGAGGACCTTTCCCAGACTGCGATTCCCCAACCACCCCACAAAGACGACGACGACGACGACTCGAAACGAAGGCACAAAAAGAGGCTCGACGGGCACAGGCTGCTCAAGTCCTTTGCCACGCTGCCCACGCGCAAGAACAAGGCCAAGCGCGAGTCGAGCCGCTTGTCTGCGCCCGTCGTCCCCGCATCCGACGACCAAAGCGAGTGCAGCGAGCCGTCTGAGCTCCCCGCCGCCCTTACAACGGACAAGGACAAGGACAACCGCCTGGCCCCGGTCATGAGCCGAATGCTGCAGGCGCAGGCTGAGATGGCGAGCCGTCCAAGCTTCGACCTCGAGAGGCGCTCCACCCAGCTGAGCCGGACAGATGACGACGGCGACGACGACGAGTCTACGCCGCTCGCGAAAAGACTGATGGAGATTTTCCAGTTTGAAGAGCCCGAGCGCGTGATAGAAGGTTTGTGGCCAAAGTCTGACCAAGGTTTCTCGCCCCTCCTGCACAAGACACTCCGCTCACTAGAAACCTCACAGAGTATCCTTGTTGGCTGCTGCAGAGCGTCCTGCTCCAGGGCTTTCTGTACATCACCGCCAAGCACATTTGCTTCTACGCCTACCTTCCCAAGAAGGCTGTGAGAATCGCCCACCATCTCCAACCTCTTTGGCCGCTTGCTGACTAGTGACGCAGAACGTGGTTGCCAAGTCCGGCTACCTCTCCAAGAGCGGCAAACGGAACCCCAAGTACAATCGCTACTGGTTCCGTCTAAAGGGCGAGGTGCTGTCGTACTACCGCGACTCCACCAACCTCTACTTTCCCCATGGCCAGATCGACCTCAGATTCGGCATCTCAGCCAGCGTCGTCGATAGGGAAAAGGACGGCGTGCACTTCGAGGTCGTCACGAGCTACCGGACCTACAGCTTCAAAGCCGACAGCGCCCCCAGCGCCAAGGAATGGGTCAAGAGCCTGCAGCGCGTCATATTCCGGAGTCACAATGAGGGCGACAGCGTCAAGATCTCGCTGCCCATTCACAATGTCATCGATGTCGAGGAGACGCAGATGATGGAGTTCTCGGATACGTGCAAGATCCGCGTCATAGACAACGATGAGACGTATGCTATTGACGAGGTCAGTTTCTACACCCTCTCCGTTCCGCACCACCAACCGCTCACAGTCGTCGCAGTACTTTTTCTCCTTCTTCTCCTTTGGGCAGGAAGCCATCAACGTCCTCAAAATCCTGGTCGAGGATGCGGCATCGGCCAATCAAGCTACCGGTCAGGTCGCTGTTCAGCTGCAGACTACCAGCATCTCAGCTCAGCCGTCTCCGCGAGGTTCCAGGCATGCGAGCCGGGAAAACTTGCATCTGGACAAGCTGCGTACGACCAAGCTTCCGGAGCCCGTAAAGGCAACGCTCTCCCCCATGTCCCCCCGCTCTGCAAACGCAGGCCCACGTGCCAGCATGGACTGCTCGTCTCGGACAAGCTTGGACGCTTTCCGTCAGATGGGAAGGCGGAGCCACGAAGTGTCCAGCATGACGCGGGAGGAGAGTCCTCGCAGGAGCTTCAGTGGCCATAGGTCGGTGAGTGGCACTAGGTCACTGAGCCGCAGGCCTCGCGATGAGAAGAAGTCGCGCAACATGCTCGAATCTTCCGAGTCGAACTTGCAGTCTTCCACGGATGACCCGAGTTACTCCAACTTGGCCATGTCTGCAGACGAAGGCCCCTCCGCCAGTCAGATACTCAGGGGTAGTGAGGTTTTCCACAGCCCGACCATGCGGCGCTCGCCCTCGTCGAGCCAAACAATGGACAAGAAAGCGCATGTGGCAAAGGAATCGTCCAAGCATGGGTACCCAGTGTACCCTCACCCACGCCACGGCGCAACCACTGGCCACATTGACCAGGGCCACTTTCACCCAGACTTTGACCCTCAGCGGCCGTCCACGCCAACCCTGCAGAGCATCACCAAGATGGGAACGTATCCCCTGCAGCGCGCGGGCGCCTTTGCCGACTACCTAAATAGGACCGGCAAGCGTATGAGTTCCCTGCTTGCTGCAGAGTCCATGGGCTACGTCGAGAAGGTGTCGGGTATGTGGAAGGGTGGCCACAAGCATTATGACGAGCCCGCTGGTCTGCGACCGGACGACGATGAGCTTGAAGAGGACTCGGAGGGCAAGATCCAGACTTCCATGGAGCGGTTCCGGGCTCACTTTGCCTTGCCCGAGACTGAGCGGCTTCAGGCGACGTACTACGGCAACATTCTTCGTGTCCTGCCACTCTACGGCAAGGTCTACATCAGCGATCGGTCATTTTGCTTCCGCAGCTTGCTTCCTGGCACCAGGACAAAGCTGATCCTGCCGCTCAAAGACGTCGAAACGGTACACAAGGAAAAGGGCTTCCGGCTCGGCTACTCCGGACTCGTCATTGTCATCCGCGGCCACGAAGAGCTGTTCTTTGAGTTTAGCCAGGTGGACGTGCGCGACGACTGCGCTGTGACGTTGCTGCAGGGCCTGGAGACGAGTCGATTCCTTAGGGAGACGGGAGTCCTGCAGCAGGAAGAGCGTCAGGAGGAGGACGAGGCCATAGCCGAGCGAGACGCGTTGAAGTCTGCCAGATCGGGTGAAACTCCCGACCACGACCTTCGGCTGCCGCGGCAGACTGCGTGCATGCCAGACGCGCCGACCATCCTGCCCGACGAGACGGACGGGTCGTTTCTCAACTTCAAGCCCCAGAACTCCATGAAGATAACCTGCCTCACCATTGGCTCCAGGGGCGATGTGCAACCCTACATCGCGCTCTGCAAGGGGCTGCTAGCCGAGGGCCACAGGCCTCGCATCGCCACGCATGCCGAGTTTCAAGGATGGATCGAGTCGCACGGCATCGAATTCGCGCGTGTCGAGGGCGACCCGGGCGAGCTCATGCGCCTCTGCATTGAGAATGGAACCTTTACGTTGTCTTTCCTGCGTGAAGCCAACGCGACCTTTCGGGGGTGGTTGGACGAGCTGCTCGACTCGGCGTTCAAGGCATGCGAGGGATCGGATTTGCTCATCGAGTCGCCCTCTGCCATGGCCGGTATTCACATCGCCGAGAAGCTCAGCATCCCATATTTCAGGGCGTTTACGATGCCTTGGACGAGGACGAGGGCTTATCCGCACGCCTTCATCATGCCGGAGCACAAGATGGGCGGCGCCTACAACTACATGACGTATGTCATGTTTGACAACATCTTCTGGAAAGCCATGGCCCACCAAGTCAACCGATGGCGCAACAAGACGTTGGGCTTGCCGAACACGAGCCTGGAGAAGATGCAGCCCAACAAGGTGCCCTTCTTGTACAACTTTAGCCCGAGCGTCGTGGCTCCGCCGCTCGACTTTTCGGACTGGATCAGGGTTACCGGGTACTGGTTCCTGGACGAAGGCGACGAGTACGAGCCGCCGAAGGCATTGGACGACTTCATCAAGAAGGCTCGCGAGGATGGCAAGAAGCTGGTGTACGTGGGCTTTGGCTCCATCATCGTGAGCGATCCGGCCAAGATGACGCAAGAGGTCATTGACGCTGTGCTCAAGGCCGACGTTCGCTGCATCCTGTCCAAGGGCTGGTCTGACCGCATCTCACCCAAGGATGACCCAGCCAAGCCACGCCCGGACGAGCCCCAGATGCCGCCAGAGATTCACGTCATCAAGTCGGCGCCGCACGACTGGTTGTTCCGGCAGATTGACGCCGCAGCGCACCACGGTGGCTCGGGCACGACGGGCGCGAGTCTGAGGGCGGGCATACCGACCATTATCCGTCCGTTCTTTGGCGACCAATTCTTCTTCGCGAGCCGAGTCGAGGACCTCGGCGTCGGCGTGTGGGTGAGGCGCTGGGGAACCAACAGCTTCGGTCGGGCGCTGTGGGAAGTGACTCGCAACGAGCGCATGATTGTCAAGGCTCGCGTGCTCGGCGAGCAGATTCGCAAGGTATGAAACCCTGCCCCACACCCTCCGCAGACCTCAGACCGTGCTAACAAGCTACCAGGAAACGGGCGTCGAAAACGCCGTCCAGAACATCTACCGGGACCTCGAGTACGCCAAGAGCCTCATCAAGCGCAAGGCTGGCAAGAACGAGGTGGACGTGGACGACGAAGACGACGAGACAGAGGAGAGCTGGACGTTTGTGGGCTCGGACGAGCCGGATCCGGACGTGGTGACGAAACGGCTGAGCGAGAGCCACACCTCATCGGGGTTGGGCGCCAAGGGCAAGGCGATGCGGAGCCAGACAGTCAAGGGCAGGTAGCATTCTGCTCGCTACCGGGGACGCGACACGAGTTTAATGAGTTGCATGAACGTGGTGTTGGGGCTGCTTGGATCTTGATGAATGGATGTGGTTTCCCGCGATAGTTTGGTATAGACTACGAGCATGGTAGAAAGACATGACGCCAAGAACTGCGCTCTGATACTAGTCTAGGATATCTTGACCGGCCATGGGCAGCTCGCGCGGCATCTTTGCTGGACATTATTCGTGACTGAGCCGTGTCCCAACCTTTCACCTACACGAGTCTTGCAACTGGAGAAGGGGATGCAGTTTCGGGTCGTCTTGGACTCTCGGGCACTCGGTAGCGGTACCGCAACTGATGTTGTTTGTCCAGCAGGCGGCAACTGACAGATTGACGACCGCGACGTCGTGCGTCAACAAAGGCTTCACGGTGGGCTTATCCATATTATCCCAGATAACTTACGACTCGGCAGAGAACAACGTATCTCGTAATCGGCACGTTGCCCCCCGCACCACTGATTTGCATGAAGATGCTTAAATTGCATGACGCCACGTTAGGACAGGGGGGCCAAACTCTAATCCAGACCCCTGGCCGACCCGGAAACTTGCACTTCCCAGGGCATGCTCACCTTTGCGGTCAAGGTTGCGACTGTGATGTAAGCGAGGGGGCGGCAGTTCCTTCGACGCCGGCTTCCAAAGCTTCCAAGACTTTTCACAGGCTAGCCCGCGATGGTCTCTCGTGTTTCACTTCTCACTTGTCTGCCTGTTTCGACGGTCCGTCGTTGGCAAGATGCGGCGATGAATATGTATGTCCTCGGCCATCACCGGAGTGTTTCACCGAGACGGCCCGTCCGAGATGGTTTTGGAAATCGCGGACGGCCGTGAGTCCGGGTTGGAATCCGAGAGGCAAGCGTCACGACAACTCTGCATCACCCGACGACGCTTGTTATATCTCCGTGCTGTCCATAAGAGTAGATGTCCTCGTGCCTGATTCTGTGGTTTCATGTCGGTAAACGAACATTGAATGTCGAAGAAACTTGGTCCAAGACACTTTTCTCCATCGCAATTCCTCTGGTCCCCTCCAGAAGCCGTCATCGTCGAATCTTGCTGAACAGAGGCTTCGTCGTTTTCGAGCATTGCGAGATCCCAGACGGGCTAGAGGACAACGCAGACGGGTCGAAAGAGGGCGCACAGCGCAAAGATTGCCAATGGCCGAACCCGCCAGCCGCAAGACCTGTCGCTGCCGACGGCAATTACGGTCAATGACGTCCTACTTGTTGGCCACTCTCCGCTTCGAGTGTTCCTCACCACCGCCGGTCTCGCACCCCTTGGCTGCCAAGGACCCGCGAGTGCAAACTCTCCAGCGCCGACGGTGCTCGAGCACCGCAAACATCTCGCCGCCGGACGGCGCTGTGTCGTACTCGCCCTACCAACCATCCATACAGTGCATCCAGATAGCCTCGTCACTGGTCACGCCCGAAGAGCGCAAGGTCAGGGACAAGCTCGAGTCTCCATGTCCAACAATTCACATGGTCCCTGGGCACGATGACCTGTGGGGGTGACTACGCCGGAGGCGGCCTGTTCTGAGCCCTGATGAGCAACGACGACGCAACATGACTTCGATAATCGGGCAAGCGGCACCATGTGTTTGAGGCAATTACAAGAGCGCGAGGAGTCAAAGGCATTGCATAAAGAAACGACTGGCTGCGCGAGCAAATAGACCCCGTCTTTACAGATAATGAAAGTACGAAGCAATGAAGAAAGAATTACAAAACGACACTGACCCTTGTCAACTAATAAGTGAATTGAAATCGCAGTCGTTGGCCACCCCTGTATCCCACCCTGAGCTTGGGGGTGCACATTGGAAATGTCGCAAATGTTTTCCTTCGCAAACATTTATCAATTTGAACAAGAGCAGATTGTCAGACTCCAGGATTCTAGATTGCATTGGTACAATTACAGCTAGAACATTAATGTACGACGTCGCGACTTTGCCGACAGCGACATGACCGAGCTTTCCAAGGAAGCGCTGGAATCTATCCGTACAAACGATCTGAATGAAAAGTACAAAAGAGCAGACAAGTTTCAAATCAGCGCCGCGGCAAGCGCTACGGACAGGGTAAACAGGCAGGCCGACGCGCTCTTCACGCCGCCAGACCGCTTCACCTCGCTGGCGGCACGCTTGGTGGGCATGATCGAGCCAGTGCCGGAGAAGTGGGCGACGCCCTTGCCGTTGGTAGCCGCCGCCACGCCAGAGGGCACCGAGGACGTGGCGTACACCAAGCAGCTTGGCTGGGCAGTGGCCGACGTGAAGACGGTGACGACACGCTCCTGGATGACCGTCACCGTGGCGGTGACGGTCGCGGGGCCGCAGACGCCATCGTCCTTGGCACCGGGACCCTGAGGCTTGTTTCCACCGGCAGCCTGAGGCTTGCTATCAGGGGCATGCTGACTGTTTGCGCCAGCAGCCTGGGGCTTGTTTCCAGAACCCTGCTCCTTGCTTCCGTGAGGCTGCTGCTTGTTCTCGGAGTTCTCGTGCATTACGTATCCGTGAACCTGCTTGTCCGCCAAGCCCTGGGCCTTCACCGTGGGAGTCTCAACCGCATCGACAGGGCAGATGGTGGTGTAGAGAGGGACGACGACGGTGGTGAGGTGGCCTCCGGCAGGGCAGTCTTGTACATAGGGCGGGCAGCTGGAAACGGTGTGGACTTCGGTCTTGTACACGACCGAGGTGGTCATGCCGGCCGGGAGCGCACCGGTGGCCTTTGCCGGGGCGCCGTACCACGTGCCGTTGCGCTGGGCAGTTGTGCTGGAGAACATGCCGTCGAGCGCAGCAGATGAAGAAGCAGTAGACGAGACAAGGGCGTTGCCGGAAGCGTCAGCTCCGCTGGCCGTGAGTGCGGTAGGCACAGGTGCAGTGCCAGACAAGACCGAGGTGCTGGAGGCAGTCGAGTTGCCAGACGAAACCGGGGAGCCGGACGCCGACGTGGTGCTAGACAGAGACGTGGCAGTCGACGAAGACGAAGTAGTCGTCACCGACGAAGTGCTCGACGACGACACGCTGCTAGACAGAGACGTGGCGGTCGACGAAGACGAAGTAGTCGTCACCGACGAAGTGCTCGACGACGCGCTGCTAGTGCTCGAAGAGGTGCTCGTCGACGACGCGCTCGTAGACGTCGTCGAAGCCTCCTCCACCTCCTTGAAGTAACGGATATCCTGAACCTTGAAGTAAGACTCCTTGAAGGCGCCAGGGTGCTTGGCCACGTAGTCGACGCAGGTGGGCTCGTTGGTCTTTGCAAGGCACGTCTGCTGCCAAAAGTAGGTCTCGCCAACAGGGTTGCCGCAGAAAGCCATGTCGATGATGACTCGCTGGGGTTGAAAGTGTCGGTCAATGTCGCACTTGTCGTTCTTGAGGTTGACCGAGGGGATGCCCCACGTAGCCGTGTCGGGCTCGTCGTCGTTGACGTTGGCGGGCTCCTGGCCGCGGTGCCAGGTGTACAGCTTGATGTAATCCTTGGTCCACTCCATGGCATCTTTGAGATGGTCGATTAGCAGACTTGTCTCGTTGAAAAGGGGTCTTTGGAAAGGGGACACGCACAGGTGCCGCCATTGGGCGAAGCCCACGGGCCATCCTCCTTGGACACACAGCCCTGTTTTTGCCATTGATTTACAGACCTATCCTCGAAGGTGTTGTCGCAGTTGAACGTGTCGATGGGCGAGGATTGGTTCGCTCCGTCGAGGCGGCAGGCGCCGTAGGCGGATTCCGCGCCAACATGAATCGCCGGCTTGTTGATGGGATTCTCGTTCCAGCCCTCGTAAATGTCAATCTCG
The DNA here is from genome assembly GCA_024340015.1 of Tolypocladium ovalisporum. Taxonomy (NCBI): domain Eukaryota; kingdom Fungi; phylum Ascomycota; class Sordariomycetes; order Hypocreales; family Ophiocordycipitaceae; genus Tolypocladium; species Tolypocladium ovalisporum. Next base: position 117,824 of record JALHBZ010000024.1, on the reverse strand, counting down.
CCTGAAACGGGCCATGCCCCCTCGCCGAGCGTCCAGCTGCGTGCACGCGTTAGATGCAAGTCCTGCAAAAGCGCAGAGTGCGTGGCGACCTACAAGGCCGGCCAGGAGCCGCAAGTTTTGCTTGGCAGGTGGGTGAATCGCGCGATGAGCAGGCCGTGGTGGTACCTGGCCTTGGACTCGAGCCGGAAGCTGGGACGGCCGCCGACGGGAGAGACGGTCTTGTAGTCGACGCCGAGGTAGACCTCTTTGCCGAGAGTCGCAGCGATGCCCGTCTCGATGGCATCCTTTTGGCTCAGGTAGTTGGCAACGCCACCGTTGAGGTCGGCATGCTAGGCCATGTCAGACGAGGGTTCGCTCTCGAAGCATTGGGGCGGAGCGTACATTCATGAAGTCAAACTTTTCAAAGAAGTTTGTAGAGTCGTATGTGTCGGAAATGGAGAACTGTTTGGCGAGAGCCTCGCCGGCAAAGGCCAAGGCGGCCGTGCCGACCACACGCAGAGAAGCGACCATTGTGGAGGGGAAAAGCAGCAATGAATGTAATTGGAACGGAAGCAGAGTACTCTTGCTTGTGCTTCCGGGAACTGCTCAACTATACCAAGAAGCTGGATGGTCAAAAGAACTGACTGGGCTGCAGAGGCAAACGACGGGCTCGGTGGGAACTCAACCACGACAGGCTTATATAGTAGACATGACTTGGGCGTGGGCTCCGACTGACTGACTCGGTCATTTCCGTCCATCGACGAAAGGATCCAGAAGCTTTTTGGCATACGCGCGTACGAGTACAGGTACTCTCGGGCGCATGAGCACGTCAAAGGCCCGTGACAGACGAAATGACAGTCTTGGCGAGGGGCCCCCATTGGTCTTCACGTACGCCAGCACCAATGACAGCCCGGGTCCTCCGAACTGGGCTTCTGCCGAGGACCGAATCGAGCATCCGCGGCGCACCGTTATGGCGAGGATGCAGGTTGGAGGATAATAAGCTCTGCCCGGGCAGGGGTGGCATTGACGCTGGTGGGAACCGAACCGACGGGCGGTCTGTGGGCTGATAGCGCCCGCGGAGTCGCTCATGCTCCCGTGAAGGCCTATATGCATTCCAGTATCCCAAGGGAGGATCGGCGCCACCGGCGCTCTGCGCAGCTCGTATCGTCCGTTGACAGGAGGAGTTTGGGACCGAAACTCTATACCGGGGCCGCCGACGGGGCATCCCGGCTGGGCCCTCACGGCGCATCATGAGCCATCCCAACCGCCAAGCAGGGCCAGAAGGGCGTTGACACGTCGGTGCCTGCAGAAGCTTGGCACATCCGCCGCGATAGAGTTCAAACTCTCGTTGATTGATTCCATTTGCAATCAGATGGGTCGCGTTTGTATTACATGGTAAGTGTGTTTGGCGTCTGCGACATTGATGTGCTCCATGACCGGGTTGAGAGAGTCGGCGTGACCGACTGCCTGCTACCAAAGAAAACATGCATCATCGTTGCTCAATTACTCGTGAGAGCACCATTGCCTTGGAAGGCCTTTTCGACAAGAGACTCGTCTCTCAGGCATGCTGCGCGTGTATGGGTGAATGGAAGCCCTCGTTCGACATGGCTCATTGGAAATGCTGCGTCGCGGTTGGAAGTTGGGAGTCGGATTGCTCCACACCAAATGTTACGTAATCGCTCAGCACTTTGACGATCCTCTCCCGCAAATCAATCGCCTCTGCCAACGACGACGACGACGACCAAGACGACGGCCCTTGGAGGACAGCTTTGAGCCATTGCGCACACGACACAGGCGCACGCCAGCCGTTACAACCCCCCGGTCACCACGAGCACGAGCACGAAGCGCCCAGCGCGCAATTGACCGCCGACTTTCTTCCCCTCCGCGCGCGCGAGAGCCAGACAACTGCCCAGCATGATGCAGGACATGCCCCCCAAGGGCGGGTACGAGCCCGTCCAGTACAAGGTGCGTTTGAGTTGGAGTGGCAGAAGTGCTTGCCGAGGGCGTATATGCGGTCAAGAGGGCTGCATCGGAGCGCAGCGGGCCGCGAAGACGAGACACAGGACTGTGAAGACGAGGCAGACGGCAGGCGGAGCATCACGACAGACACATCGCCCTCTCGAGACGACTTTGCACCTTCAAGACCAACCGCTAACCACCCACCACAGCGAAACCTCCCCGCCAAGGGCTTCCGCCCCGGCATCCTCCTCCTCGGCATGGGCGCCGTCATGGGCTACGGCTGGTACAAGCTCGTCCACGGCATCCGCGAGGCCAAGTCCGTCTCGCCCCTCTCCCCTCCGTCCCACCCAACGCACCACGCCAACATGCACAGCATCAGCTAACCTCGTCTTCCCGCAAAACAGCGAGCTCGCCCGCGAAAAGATGTGGGCGCGCATCCACCTCATCCCCCTGCTGCAGGCCGAGGAGGACCGCGACCAGGTGCGCCGCTACTGGGCCGACCAGCAGCGCGAGAAGGAGCTTCTCGGCGACAACACAAAGGTCTACCACAACGACCGGTGCGTGCCACTCTCCTTGCGCTGCTCCTCATCTCCACATGCTCCTCATCCCCGTGTCGTACATTGTCAATGTGGTTGCTAACGAGTGGTTCCCTGCAGGTTCGTGAGGCCGACGCTTGCCGTTGCCCCTTCGCCGACGAAATAGAGCGTCGAAGCGTCGTAGATGAGGAACCACGGAAACTGTATATACGTGTACTGGACGGGTCGCGCGCCGCATCAAAAGATGTGACACTGCCGCGACGGAAGAAAGCATGCCATGCCATTCATATCGTCGTCGCCGTCCCTTGATCGTGCTCATCTCGTGACTGACACCCAACACCATCATCAGGCATCATTGCCGTCTTCTGTGCTCTCCACACCCATCCGAGTCAATACAGTGTACGTCCGTTACAAGAGTCGGCTTAGTTACTTCCAGACCAGGAAACTTTCACATGACTCACACCAACAGACAACATCGAAAAAGGCGTAGCCAGAAAGGGCGTGCTCATGCCGTTTTATGCAATCCACTGGCTAGAATAGAAAGTGGGTACACATTGTCAACCCCCTTGGAAGAAACACAACGCGTCCAACGCCCGCCGTGAATCCCGATACAGGCAGTTGCATTCGCTCTAAACAAGCCCCAGTCGCCATGCCTCGCGCGCCGTGAATATGTAGCCAGTGCTCTCCAACAGCTCTACCCCTGCATCTGCCCGAGCCCATCCTGCTCAGCCCTCGGCCGCTTCGAGCTCGGCCAGCAGCTCCCTCTCCAGGTCGGCGTCGTCAATGTCGGCGGCGGCCTCGGCGGCGGCCTTGGCGTCATCGTGGTTAGTCGCCGGCGCGCCGGTGCCCTCGTCGCCCCTCCCCTCGGTCGCCTTTGGTCCCGACATCGGGAGGCTGCTGCCATGGTCCTCGGCCTGACCCCCGTTGGGAGTATGCACCGAGCGCAGCGTCGACGTTCCCCGACTACGCGACAGACGCTGTTTCTTAGCCAGGATGCTCTCGCCTGCGACGCTTGACGCTCCGTCCCCATCCGACTCGTCCCCATCTGCAGGCTTCTTCCGCTTCTTGCCCTTCCTCCTCGCATGTTCCGTCCCGTTGCTCTCCGTCTCCGCGTCTACTCCGCCCTCGGCGCCGTCTTCCGACTCTCCAGCTTCCGAGTCGGCGGCCCCCTCGTCCTCGTCTTCGTCCTCGTCTTCTTCGTCGTCGTCTCCATCGTCGCCCAGAAACTCTTCTAGATCTTTGTCCGCCGTGGCCCAGTCAAAGTCCTTGAGGTCTCTGGCGTCCGTCTCGGCATTCTCGGCATCCGACGCCGGCTCCGTAACGTCTTCTGAGCGCTCGCGGTCCGCGTCCAAGATATCCAGGTAGTAGGGCCGCTCGTCTAACCGGCGCCACTGGCTGAGGCAATCGGTGAGCCAGTTCTGGTTCACAATCTTGATGCTTGGTATCTTGGCCGCCTGCTGCACCTTTTTGGTGCGAGGCCGCGACGTCGACACGACCAGGTGCGTGACGCGCCTCGACACGCTATCAAGCACCTGCGCGCCGAAGCTTTGCGCCTGCATGCCGATTTCAGACTCCTCCACATTGACGCCCAGGGGCACCAGCCCGGAGAGCACAATCACGAGGCCTGAGAGGACGTTCGACTTGAGCTCGTCGAGAATGTCGCCCACGTCTGGGACCATGGATAGGTCAACGCCGTCATCGACCGACGACCTCCGGCGCGCCTTGGTGTGCCCCGGCGGGTGTGTCGGCTCCGACTGGTTCCTTTCGCCCCGTCTCCGGTCGTACGTCTCGTAAAAGGATGCATGCAAGTCGGTGAGGTGGTCCTGCAGGGCAATGAGCTCTTCGTCGTCGTCGTTTAATAAATTGTGACGATGGTGGGCGGGTGACGAATCGCCCGTGTCGGCGTCTTGTGCCGAGAGCTCGTCCTTCTTGTCCAGCTCCTCCTGCATGTGCAGCAAGGGCCTGTCCGTCAGCTGCTTCTCCAGAGACTTCTCCTGTTCTTCGGCTTGGATCTTCAGGCTCAGCTGATCGTCGGCGCCACCCATTCTGGCGAGTTCGTCGAGCGGAGAAACCTTGGCGTCAACCTGCGCAACGCTCGGCTTCTGCGGCGGCGGCGCGGCAGGGGCGGCCACGACCGGAGAGCCGTTTGCCTGCGGTGGAGCCGGTAATATGTCCGTCCTTTTGGGCAGGAAGCTCGAGTTGATGTCACCAATGCCTTTGAAGAAGTCATACGGCACCACCTTGATGAGGTTGGGTCGATTCCTGGGCCAGACGTCGGAGCGGTCGTCGATGATGACAACCATGTTGGTGCTGACGGGGAAAAGTCGCTGCAGGCTCTTGGAGGTGATGCTGCCATTCTCGTCGCGGCTGATGACGCGATTGCCAAAGAGCTTCCTGTCCGGGTCGACGATGCGCGCAATGTTGAGGGCGTAGGCGCGCGTGCCCATGGTGTAGACGTGCAGCTCGTAGAGGCTGGCCACCTCCTCGAGAAAGTCGTGCAGGCCGGGACGCAGCTTGATGTAGTACGTGCAGCCGCTGGCGAGCCCGCGCGGCCCGTCGTCGTTGAGCTGGAAGCTCTTGACGTGCTTGACGGCTTCGTGGTTGGGGTTGGAGGGGTCGCGCTGCCACTCGCCGACGGTGGGCTCGATGCAGGCGTGGATGATGGTCTGGTCGAGGTCGACGACGAGGCTCAGCTTGCGCTGGCGCAGCAGGCGCTTCTGGGCATCGTGCTCGGCCTTTGTGGCGACGCTCTCGCTGACCATGAGGCCCGTCTGGTCGTGCGTCATGTTGATCATGGCGCGGTCCGTGTCCTTTTCCTCGCTGGCCCAGTTGATCTCGGTCATGTCGGCGCCGCAGAGGCTGCACAGGCCCTGGATCTGGACCTCGTGGCCGCACGCCTCCTCGACGGTCATGCAGGGTGTGTCGGCGCTGATGACGGAGCCCTCGTGGATGCGCCACTCCTTGAGCCGGCCCTCGGCGGGGCTGTCAAACTCGGTGTACGTCGTCTCGTCGGTCCACTCGTCATCGCCGACCCTGCGCCGCCACGAGAACTTGTACTCGATGATGTTCTCCTGCTTCTTGATGGCGTCGCCGGGCGACTTGAGCAGCTTGGTGATGGTAATGGGATAGTGCAGGCGCGAGCCCAGGGAGACGACCTTGTCGTACATGGTGGGCTGCTGCCGTCGGGCTGGTTTGATGGGAGAGGCTCTCTCGCTGCCCCCGACTGCAGAGATGGTTAGCCGTCGCGTCCGTATGCCGAGCACGCTTTGCTCTGCTGCGTCGAGACGCGATGAAGCGTCGAGCACCAGCTCCAGCGGCGAAACGACGGTAAGAAAACGCACCTAAAGGCCTTCCCGGGTCTCGATCCTTCTCAGCGCAACAGCCCGAGCCAAGCCCATGGCCTGCCTCGCTGCGCGCAGGTAAAGGTCAGGGTGTCGCGTGGAAGCGTACCTCGGAGCAGCTAGCGGGAGCAAGCGAACCGGAGGCGGTGGCCGCGGCGAAGCTACTCGAGCTTGGTCGGTCGTGTGGAGAAGCTTGTCTTCGGTGCTGCGAACCGCAGAACAGGAACTCTCCTCGTGGAATCCGACGGCAAATAGCTCTTTGGTGGAATTGATGGCGTGCGCTCCGCTGCTAAGGTATTGCTGCGCGAATGCGTGACTCTGCGTCGTTTGTTGCACCTGTTTTATAGCACGGCCAAGCGCAGACGTGACGCACCTACCCGCAAGCGGCAAGCCAGGCGGGTTCAAGCAAGTCCAAGCTTGCCGGATCGATGGGCAGCACGCAAATCACGTGGTGGGGGAGGCGGTGGTCCAGGCTTGGCGGGCTACCCACACGTGGTGTGTCAGGTGATTGGTCAGAGCCAAGGTGAAGTCGGCTCAACCGAGGGAGCTGGTTGGCTAGCGGCTCAACAGGAACAGCTTCTCTCTCCGCGTCTTGGTACTTCTGTTCAGTCACAGGGGCTTGTCGGGATGCCTCGCCGTAATGCAGGCCTCTAACTGTCGAGCAAGGAGATGGAAATAAGAACAAGGTACCTTAGGTATTGGAGGTAGGTAGCAAAGTATCATCAGTGTCGAGTCGTGGCTCAGTCCCCGTCGCGGCCGCCTGTTCGCAAGCCCGGGCGCACCCCGCCCTTTTGTACTTTCTGCGCTCCTGGGCCGAGTGGCTTGAGTGGGCTCCTCTTTCCCCCCTCGGACCCAAGTCCCCATGGGGCCATTGGCCACTTCGAGCCCCCGACAATTGTCCGCGCTACCCTGGACCGTGTAATTCATCAGCTTGAATCCCGGGCATGACAACACTGACCGACGAGAATACGCTTCAAACGATGGAACACACCCTTGCTCTACTATTGTATCGCGTTTTCAAACCCACATATGGAATTCGGGCCTCGCAGTATGCGCTCAGCACCCGCTGTGGCCAGGGTATGGCATGCAACGCGTGCCTCCGTCATCCGCATCGCCTGATCACGACTGACGCAACCAACGGCATGGCGCGCCAATACAGTAGCCCTCAAGGTCACGCACAAAACACTGTGATTCCTCCATTCACGACTTCTGTCATTTGTATCATCTCAAGTTGAACATTGTACCATCCGCAGCGGCGCCATGTACAGTCCCGGCTCGTTGCCCGTCTCATCATACACATGTCCACGTACGTCGTCTCGTCTCTACCGTAAGCGCGCTCGACTGCCGTCTCAAGCCGCGGCCTGAACCATCTTGAAGCCTTCCGACACCGTCTTTGCAATCTCCTCGTTCTTGTGCGGCAGCAGCCCCAGCGCAAAAGCCACGTCGTTCCACTGCCGCTCCGTCTCGCACCGCGGAAGCCTCGCCGCCAGCTTCTCGGCCAGCTGCTTGGCATGCTTGTCCTGTTCGACCCGCCGTTAGCGAGACCGCTTGCTGTACCGTACCTGCAACGACGTAGACGTACCTTTTCGACAAAGCCCAGCAGGAACCGGATGATGCGCTTGAAACTCTCCTCGTCCATGCGCCCCCCGGCGCTCAGCAAGCTGAACATGTCCACAAAGTGGTTGTACACGGCGTTGTCCTTGGTGCTCAGCTCCGTGAAGAACATCCTCGCCAGGTCCGCGATCCTCCTGTCCTCGTCCTCCAGGCACTTGGCCATCTCGCCCAGCTGGCCCTTGACCTTGACCTGCCCGGCCAGGATCAGGAACGTCAGCGTCATCAGGCACGTGCGCTTCACCGACGCGTCGTCGTCGGCCAGGCGCCGGTACAAAAAGTCCGTGTTCTCGTCAATCAGGTGGTTGAAGCAGACGGCCATGTCACCCAGCGCAATCACCGCGTTGGATCGCACCGTGGCATCGGGGGACCGCTCCATGATGGTGATGAGCAGCGGGAGGTTGGTCTCGCAGTACTCGGACGACACGCACATGAGCTTCGCCAGGCACAGCGTCGACGCCGCCTGCAGCCCCTTGTCGGCGTAGACGTTGTTGTTGGCGCAAATCTCCGACACCAGCGGCCCAAACAGCGCCAGCAGAGAGTTTGGCCCGTACAGCAGCTCGCGCTCGCGTATGTGCGCCATGGCTTCCGTGAAGTCGTCTTCCGTCGTGCCGCCGATGAGGTCCAGCTCGTCTGCGTCCTCCTTGTCCTTGTCCGTCTTGGCGCCGGCTTGCTTCTCCTTCTCTTGCTTCCTACGCTTAAAGTCGAGCTCGCAGAGTTCGAGGTGCACGATTTGCTTGATGGCGACGTGGCCGACGATGAAGAGCAGCTGCGACAGTGCGATGGCGTTGTCACGCTTCTTCGGCTGCGTCTGGGATATCTGCACAACCGTCGTCTCTGCTACCTCGGGCACCATCTGCGTCTCGCCGCGGGATGTCGGTCGCGACCCGGGACGCGACTGGGGGGAGGAACCTCCAAACACGTGCCGCGTCTTGCGCCGAATGACGTCCGAACAGAGCGTATCGGGGTGCTTGGAGATGGCGTAGATGGCACTAATGGCCTGCTCCGCCACTCCGTACCACTCCTTGCTGTCCGACGGCACCTCGGTGATGGCCGCGAGCCTCGCCGACACGGCGTGGTCGTTGGGCAGCCGGGCAAACTTGGTCGTCGACTCCTTGGCCTGACGACCCTGCGGGTTGATTCTCCTGAGGGCTATGCAGGTATACTTGGCCAGCTGCAGGTCATTGCGGCCATGAGACCCCAGACCTGTGCGGAGCATCGTCTCAATCTCGCCAACGACGATCTCGGGGTTGGCCGTCGCAAGCATGCCCAGCACTATAATGGCACCCCGGCGCTGCGTTCTCGAGATCTCTCGCTTTTGGACTCCGTAGACCTGCCACAGCTTCGAGACGACAACCTCGGGGATTATGCCGGCCGTCATCATGGTGGCGAGAAGCTGCTCCAGCGACGTCAGCTCCGCGGGAGTTGCCCCAAAGGTCAAGCTTATCATGTTGCGAGCGATGTAGTTGGCAGCGTCGTTGGGGCTGAAAGTCTCTGGGGCCTCGAAGAAGAGCCTCCTGTAGCACTCAATCAGGTGAGTCTGGACGCCCTTGCCCTCGTCGCTGTTGCCCTTTGTCCAGATGAGCCGCAGCATGCGCCGAATGCCCATTTTGTTCTGCTCAATGTTGTACGCGTCGCCAACCTCGAAGTAGTCGATGGCCTCGATGACCTCGCTCTTGTTCCTTGAGCCGAGTAGTTGGCAGACAATGCCGGTGGCATCATGCAAGACGTCGATGAACTTGAGAGCCTCGTTGTAGTATCGCCTCGTGAGTGTGAGCTTCTCCATGGCTTCGCTCGTCGCCGCTTGCTCCTGAGCCTTCTTGATCGCCGCAATCTTGTCTTCATCGCTCATTGGCCTCGGCTTCTCAGGGGAGCCAATCTGAGTGGCCTCGTCCAGGAGATCGTTGTCGACGGTGGTGTTGGCCTTGTCGTCACCGAGTCCAGGCATCCCGGGCGGAGGCTGCAAGGCATTCAGCTCCTGCTCGACCTTGTCGTGGCGATCCTGCCACTCCTTGCGCGAGAGCTGAGCGCCGTGCATGACTGTGAAAGGATGTGTCTTGATGAGCGTCCCGAGCAGCTTGATGGCGTTTCGCCGCACATTGCTGCTCTTGTCCTCCAAGCTCCGGCACGCAAGCTCAGCCGCCCTCTGCCTCCGCTTGGGGAATTTTTGCTCAAGCTCACAGAGCCGCATGTATACTTGCAGCGCGCGAGATCTGCAGTAGGGGTTGATGTCGAGGAAGCGCTCCTCGAGCACGTCGAAGAAGGCGTTCAGCTGCGACTTGTGGTTTTCACTGCGTTCGTCCTGCTTGCTGAGATGGGAAATCATGTTGCCGCAGACCTCGATCAAAGCGCAGCGAAGCGTGTACGACTGTCTTGGTCAGTATCCGCTTGTTCGCTAGCTGCGAGAGCTGCAACTCACCTCACTGTCAAGCTGCTTCGCTAGCATGGTCATCTGCTTGATCACTAGTCTCGGTGCCAGCTCCGACAGCTTTGCGATGAACGAAGAGACCGACTTTGGTCCACGAGTGTCGTTGGAGTTGAACTCCTTGTTGCTGATTTCCCGCAGGACCTCGTCGGCAAGTTGAGGGTAGTCGTACGTCTCGGCAAGAATATGCAGGAACTCGGCCATGGGCTCTGAGAGGTGTTCAAAGTAAGTCAGGTTCTGGATCACGTTGATTTGCGCCGCTGCCTTGCGTTAGCGCCTTGTCCCCAACAGATGCCGTGCGTGCAACCTACCGTATCCGTGGCCGTGGTGTTTGACGGCGATGCAGAGAACCTTGAAGCAGTGCATGCGGATAGAAGTGGTCTTGACTCGCTGCTCGCTCTCGAGAATCATGTAGACCGGGCGGGTGAGCAGCCCGATAAAGGTGTCCCTCTCGCTGGTCGTCAGGAAGATCTTGGACAGCTTCAACTTCAGCACCTTGCACATGATGTCGAGCGCAGACTGCATCTGCGTCGCCGAGTCCCACGAGTCCTCCTTGGATGCTCCCTTTTTGGGCTTGCCACGTCCGCGGGCGGCGGGCGCCGACGAGGACTTCTCGGCCGCCTTGGTCTCTACCGCCGCGATGGTCCATTGGAGGAGGAAGCCGTAGATTTCCAGGAGCTGCTTGTGGTGGAGCAACGCGTCTTGCTCGTCGTTCGACTCGATGTCGTTGTGCACGGCGTCAGTCTCGGCGCCCAGGCCGCTCATGACCAGGTCAAACACTTTGCTGAGGGCATGCGTCGGCAGGAAAGAGGTATATCTTGGACACGGCGTCAGAGAACTGCTTTCAAGAGCACATTAGACCTCAGGGAGTGGTACTCACTTGAGCAGGAACTGCAGCGAGTCCATGTTGGCGGCGCGCATAATGGCGTCGGGGTTGTCGGCCACGGCATCGACGATGGGGTTCAGCACCGGGTTGATGACGGGGTTCGTGAGCGCCTCGGGGTCATTTTCGCAGTCAAACAGCGCACCATCAGCCTCGGGCGTGGGGATCGTGGCCGGGTCCGACATGTAGTGCTTGAGCGCATCGTTGATGTCGAAGTTGATGGTGGCCATGGCGGGCAAGTCTGTCGCCGCGAAGGCGGGCGATCTGCGACGAGGCTCTTCGAGCGTCGAGGTCGCGCAGCACCAGTGTTGTGCTGTGTGGTCAGTACGGCGCCCGCAGATGCCAGGCCTGTCGATGCGCGACGCTGGTGATGCTGGTGGTGATGGTGCGTACTCGTAGTGGCGTCCCAGCAACGCATGTTTTTGTTTTGTTCCAACGCGCCGCTCCCCCCACCCGTTGCGCTAGGCGCGCGTCTCGCTTCCGCTCCACTGCCTGCCACAACGCCTGGGACCCCTGCATCCGCTGGACGACTGCCCCTCCATGGCGCTGGGACTGCAGCGAACCACCACCGGCGGGGACTCCCCTGCCAAGCTGCACAGGGCGAGGCTCGCACGATCTGCTCGAAGTGCTTTGACTCGCTCTGGGACGAGTTTGTTGATTTCATTGACATCATCTGCGCCTGCTTCTGCCGCATCGGACGTTTCACGACCGCCTAGTACTGGGATCTCTGTGGAGGGCATTGGGGAGCGCCGAGAGCCCAACACCCCTACCATCGACATCATGATGGCGGCACTGCGACGCCCGGTCGACGAGCCCTTTGACATCCACGAGGATGCCCGGACCGAGGATACGGAGATGATGGTCGAGGACGAGGCGCAAGCAGCCACCGAGGAGCCACAACCTGACGACGAGGACGAAGACGAGGAAGAAGAGCAGGACGAGGAGCTCGAGGACGACGAGGAGCAAGAAGAGGACCTAGAAGAGGGCGAGGACGATGGCGAAGACAAGGGCTCCGACGACGACGAGGTCGAGGACAGCGTCCAAGCCGACATGGACAAGCTGCAGCATGACTTTCCGGGCTTCCGCGACAAGTACCGGCTCATCAAGCGCATCGGCGAAGGTAGATCTGCTCCCGTCCCTTGACGTTGCCAACAGCTCGACGCAGACTGACAGACCCTCCTCGCAGGCACATTCTCAACCGTCTTCAAAGCCGAGGACATTCACTACAACCGCTACGACAACAGCTGGGACTTTGAAGACGACTCGTCCAAGTGGACGCCCCCTCCGCTGAAGCGCCAGCAACATCACCACCACCACCACCACCACCTCGAGCGACAACAACACGACCACGACCACGACCAACAACAACAACAACAACAACACAGCTTCCACCACGCACAGCGCTCTCCCCGGCGGCGGCCGCGTTTCGTCGCCATCAAGAAAATCTACGTCACCTCGAGCCCCGCGCGCATCCTCAACGAGCTCGAGCTCCTCTACGACCTGCGCCAGTGCCCCTCCGTCTGCCCCCTCATCACCGCCTTCCGGCACACCGACCAGGTCGTCGCCATCCTCCCCTACTTCCGCCACGGCGATTTCCGCACCTACTTTCGCGACATGACCATGCCCGACATCGCCATCTACCTGCGCAGCCTCTTCACCGCGCTGCGCAGCGTCCACGACCACCGCATCCTGCACCGCGACATCAAGCCCACCAACTTCCTCTACGACCCGGCCGCCCAGCACGGCGTCCTCGTCGACTTTGGCCTCGCGGAGCGCGAGGGCTCCGACTGCAAGCCGTGCCTGTGCCACGAGCAGCGCGAGCTGCGCAAGCACCGCCAGGCCAACTCTGCGTGGGCGCAGCATACGGGCAGCGGTGCTGGCGGCGGCGGCGGCTTACCCGGGCAGCAGCCGCAACAGCAGCAGGCCGGGTACCCCAAGTCGGACACACGACCTTCGCGGCGCGCCAATCGTGCCGGGACGAGAGGCTTCCGCGCCCCCGAGGTGCTTTTCAAGTGCACCGAGCAGACGACGGCCATTGACGTCTGGTCCGTTGGCGTCATCCTCCTCACCATCCTCTCCAAGCGCTTCCCCTTCTTCAACTCGGCCGACGACGTAGAGGCCATGATTGAGATTGCCACAATCTTCGGCAACAAGCGCATGAAGGCTGCCGGGCTCCTCCACGGCTGCGTCTTCGAGACGACCATCCCCACCGTCGGCCAGCAAGGCTTCACCATGGAGAAGATTATTGTCTGGAGCACCTGCCGCACCGACGCCAAACCCCTCACCGAGCACGAGCGCCTCGCCGTGCGCTTCCTTGAGCGCTGCATGGAGTTGGACCCCACGCGACGCATCACCGCCGAGCAGGCCCTCGAGCATGAGTTCCTGAGCATCGACCAGCCAGTGGCGAGCCAGGAGCTGGGCGGTGACGAGGACGAGATGGACATGCTACAGACGTAGGGAGTATGTGCTGAATACCAGGCCGGCGTAGATGTGCCGGGACTTGTGATACCAAGTACTATCATTACAATGTCAGGCATGGCTGGTGACTGCTCGACGTCATGGAGACCCTTGCTGTGCAATCGCAGCTTTAGAGTACAAGTAACTTCAAAAGGATCGCGGTCCAAGAGGTCTGACATGTTTCACTGAACCGTGCACGGCATCCCAAGTGCTGAACACCGGATCCCAGCGCCCTTTATATATTCACGAGGAACCACTACATCAATCCATCAGCAGACCAAGTGAAAGAGCATGTCAATTCGTCCGTCGGCCGTCATTGCATGGGCTTAAATCGATTTTTATTCGTTATAACTCCATTTCAAGAGTCCCCTGATGCAATGCTCGAAACCGACCAACCCGGGTGTGCCCTCGCTCCGTACGCGGCAAGGGGCCCGGGGATCCCATTTTCCGCCATGTGTGGAAAACCGATTCCAAATCCCGCAAGCAAGCCCCCGACTCCAGCGCAGCATGTATTGTACTGTACTTTACGCCACCAGCTCGACAACGCCACCGGCAGCCTTGATCTTCTCCTCAGCCAGCTTGCTGACCCATCTCGCGCGCACAACCAGGGGAACCTCGGGGAGGCGGCCCTTGCCCAGGACCTTGGAGTAGCCGAGGGGCAGGAGGTCGAGGACGGGGACGGTGTCCTTCTTCTCGCCGGAGATGTAGGCCTGGCGGGTCTCGACGGGCACCAGAGTCCACAGCTAGATGTCCGGTCAGCAAATGTGATTCGTCGAGACTTGTCGCTCGAGCATCAACAGTCTAATGCAGTCCCTGGCCGGCGTCTGATTGTCGCATTGGGCTGGCCCAAGCATCCTTCCAGGTGTCTCCCGAGGGACTGCATATACCATCGAAAACTCGCAGCGGGGGACGGGCGTATATGTACCTTGTCCAGGTTGATGACGGGCTTCCAGAAGTGGTTCTGCTGCTTGTGGAAGTACCGCATACCAACCTTTCCGAAGTAACCAGGATGGTACTGTCGCCAGTGTCAGTGCCTCGTGCTCGTCGCGCTCATCGTGTCTCGAGATGTCGAACCTTGTCCATGTTGGTACGGTGGTGGTGCTGACCACCAGCCAGACCACGACCACCCGGATGCTTGCGGTGCTTTCCTACACGGCCGTGACCGGCGGAAACATGGCCGCGGCTGTGAAGCAAGAGAAGTCAGCCTGCAATGTTCCTCTGCGCGTACGGCCACCGCAACGGCACAGTCTTGCCCCCAACGCCCAATCGCACCACCGTGGCGATCGCGTTCTCAATCGTGCAGCGACGACCTCATCCAGGGAATAGATAAACGTACTGCTTGCGGGTCTTCGAGGTTCGGGTAGGCATGGCGACGTCGGTGGTGTTGTCGCTTTTCCGGTGTTTTGCGTCGAAGACTGGGAGTGGGTGGTTATTGAATTTGCGCCTGCTAACGCTTGGGCTGACCCCGGAGCCCGGAAAATCTTTAGGCGAGAGGGCATCACAGCCCTAATGTGGGAGTGGCCGGCTCTGCGCGGTTTCTGTGCTGGGTCCGTGCTTCGCTGCGGCGCCAGTCAGGTGACTTGGCGGGTACACCGCGGTGAGGGTGCAGGGGCCCCACCAGGATGGACCGACACCAATCGCGACCATCGCGAACTCATTGCGACAGTCCATCACTCACTCACTGCCTGTCCGCTCGGCGCCGAGATGACGAACTGCGGCATTGCCCGCCTGAGCAAGAGGCTCGCTAATCATGCATTCTGCCGATGGTGCTGATGATGTCGCTCCCAAGTTGGACGAGCTGGACTTTCACCATCCGTACACGCCGTACGATGTGCAGGACCAGTTCATGAAAACAGTCTACCAGGTGCTGGAAGCTGGCGATGGACAGGTGGGCATATTGGAAAGCCCGACTGGCACGGTAGGTTCTGATTGCCTGGAGTAGATGTAGTGCGATGCGTCGCTTTGTTTGGCTATGACCATGTTCTCAATACGTCCCTCGAAGCGCAAACTAACTGAAAATCAGGGCAAGTCCTTGTCACTGATTTGCGCATCGCTGACCTGGCTGCGGAACCACAAGTCAAACAGACATGAAGCCTCCCTGAAGGATGCTGGGAACGCGTACAAGGATGAACCTTCTTGGCTCGTGGACCAGTTGCTGCGGCGCAAAAGAGACGAGCTCCTCGAAAGATGGCAGGACAGGGAGAAACGTCTCGAGGCCGTCCGACTGAGGGAAAAGACCCTTGAAGGCCGCCATCGCAAGCGGCGGCGCGCCGAAGAGGCTGTAGCACCATCTTTCCAGGATGGAGAAGACGAGGATGCCGAGTGGCTCCTGGACGATCGTGAGAGTCTCGATTCGGGTGCGCAAGACGCCCTCTCCGGACTGAGCAAAGAATCGCGAGAAGTGCTGGAGAGATTGGGTCTTGGCGGGCCAAAGAAGCGGGACCAAGACTCGGAGCTGCCGGAAGAAGAGATCAAGGTGCGAGCTCGCGGCCCATGACTGTGCAATATGAGATGGTGACCTTGGTAGATCTATTACACGTCGCGAACCCACTCGCAGCTTTCGCAGTTCATCACCGAGCTGCGCCGCCCGTCATTCCCACCCTCGTTGCCGGCGTCTGTAGCCAAAGAGCAGCAGGCGACGTCTGAGACGGTAAAGCTGCTACCGCTGTCGTCTCGTCAGCGACTCTGCATCAACCCTTCAGTGTCTCGACTGGGATCCACGCAGGCCATCAACGATCGCTGCGCTGAGCTGCAGCAGGACAAGGCTGGCAAGAAGTGCTCCTACGTACCCACGGAGGAGCTGCTCAGCCAGACGCATCAGTTCCGCGACACGGCGTTGGCGACCCTGCCCGACATCGAAGATCTGCATGACCTGGGCAAATCTCTCGCAGTATGCCCATACTATGCCTCCCGCACGGCACTCCCAGGCGCAGAGATCATCACCCTTCCATACCCTCTGCTGCTCCAAAAGAGTGCGCGGGACGCCTTGGGAATCAAGCTAGAGGGCAACGTGGTCATCATCGACGAGGCACACAACGTCATGGACGCTGTAGCGAACGTGCACGCGGCAGAGCTCAAGCTGAGCGACCTGCGCAAGGGAAGGAGCATGCTGGGCGTATACGTGAAGCGCTTTGGGAAGAAGCTCAAGGGCGAGAACCGCGTCAACGTTGGACGGGTCGGGCGGGTCATTGACGGCCTGACGGATTGGATGGAGAGTGCAAAGGGTTTCAAGGTAGGTGGTGAGATTGGTCACTCCTGGTGGCAGCGACTGACTGTAGAGTACAACAGCAAGAGCACGGCATCGTCGACGCGAATGATCTGACACGGCCAAAGGGTATCGACCAGATCAACATGTACGAGCTGATTCAGTACATCCAAGAGTCGAAGCTCGCCTACAAGATCGAGGGTTACGCCGCGCATACCGAGAGCGACAAGGAGATTGGCAAGGCGGGTGCAACGATACGGTCAAGTACTCCCGTGCTGCACGCGCTGGTGTCGTTTCTCGTGGCCCTCACAAACCCCAGTTCAGAGGGTCGCGTCTTCTACCAAAAGATTGCGGGAGAAGCTACGGACGTACAGCTGTCGTATCTGCTGCTCTCGCCGACGCACGCATTCTCTTCCATTGCGTCGAGTGCGCGCGCCGTGATCCTCGCGGGCGGCACCATGTCCCCCTTTGACGACTATCGAAACCATCTGTTCCCGTCGCTCGCGGCGCCCAAGGTGACGACACTGAGCTGCGGGCACGTCATCCCGCCGCAGAACTTGTGCGTGTGGACGCTGGCGGGGACGCGGCCGGGTGCGCCTCCGTTTGAGTTTAGCTTCAAGCGGCGCGGGGATCGGGAGATGATCTCCGAGCTGGGGTCGGCGGTGCTCAACATGTGCGCCGTGGTGCCGGACGGGGTGGTGGTGTTCTTCCCGAGCTACGGCTATCTCGACGAGGTGGTGGGCGTATGGCAGCAGCAGCAGCAGCAGCGGGGCGCGGCGGCACCGATATGGGACCGGCTGCAGACTCGCAAGACGGTCTTTCGGGAGGCCAAGGGCTCCTCGAGCGATGAAGTGCTTCAGCAGTACACGGAAGCCATACTGGGAGGGGATGGGACTGCAGCCACCGCGACCAAGGCCAAAGGGGCGCTGCTGCTCAGCGTAGTGGGCGGCAAGATGTCCGAGGGCATCAACTTTTCCGACCGGCTGGGCCGCTGCGTCATGGTCGTCGGGCTGCCGTATCCCAACATTGCGTCGCCCGAGTGGAAGGCCAAGATGGAGTACATTGAGTCGACGACGCTGTCGGGCCTGGTGGCGGGGGGGGACACGGGCAAGGAAGCGGCAACGGCGGCGGCGAAGCAGGCGGCGAGCGACTTTTACGAAAACGCGTGCATGCGGGCCGTGAACCAAAGCATCGGGCGGGCGATCCGGCATCGGGGCGACTACGCAGCGATTGTGCTGGCAGACCGGCGGTACGGCACGGAGCGGATTCGTGGGAAGCTGCCGGCATGGATCCGGGCCGGGACGGAGGCGACGGGGCCGCGCGGGGATCGCTCAGGGCGGGACATGCTGAGCGGGCTGATGGGGGCGTTGGGCGGCTTCTTCCGGGCAAGGGTGTAGGGTAGTGGAAGCAGCAACGATGATGTGCATTGTTGGCGATGCCAGGCAGCGATAAGGATGAGACGACGGAATACGAGGATTCTCGTAGACGTACGAGTACATTTGCAAGAGGCCATGCGCAGCGGGCTGTTGCGAGAAAGCGTTGCAGCGGCTGTGGGGTGGAGTGTTTGGTGATGTGGTGATGCCAAGATGAGGGAGATGTCACGCTGAAGCAGCAACAGTGGATTCGAACGCAAGCAATTTCCAGTCGTCAACTGGAAGAGACTACCTGCCGGTGTGGCTTGTCTACTTGTAGATGGAACAGTCACGTTTGCGCGAGCAACCTTGACTGTAGCCATTGTCGAAGACGTTGTCGATGCACTTTCGCCTGGTCCCAGTGTCGTTGCCAGTCTTGTCCAGCCGTGGTAGCCTCAACGACGGGGCGAGGTTTCATGGTCGCGAAAAAGAGTGGCGCCCAACAATCAGCCAAGAGACGGGAGGGGCGCCACTGGTCTGCGGAACTCCGCGGCCGACTGCCTACGATGACATGCAACTGGCTGCAGTCGTGAGTCGTTGGCAGAAAAGCAGGTTGATGCCGTTTCATGTTCCGTTGAGGCGCCTAGTACGGTAGTAAGAGGCACAGCGAAATCCAAAAGGGTTCAAGGTGCTCGCAACACGCGTCGGCCATGCAACACTTCAAGCACCCCCGGATCCGAGTGCAGAAAACCCAAAGGGAAATTGACGGTGACGGACGCAATCCATGTCATCTGCCGGGTGCGCCACCGGCCGGTACAGTTG
Organism: Tolypocladium ovalisporum; assembly: GCA_024340015.1. Classification (NCBI taxonomy): domain Eukaryota; kingdom Fungi; phylum Ascomycota; class Sordariomycetes; order Hypocreales; family Ophiocordycipitaceae; genus Tolypocladium; species Tolypocladium ovalisporum. Next base: position 99,254 of record JALHBZ010000024.1, on the reverse strand, counting down.
CATGCGCTAGGCGTAGCCGCGCCCGTCTGTCGGTTGGGCATGGCGCGCCAAGGGCGGAACTTCTCGCCCTCGTCGGCGTAGGATATGCAGGCCTCGCTGCAGGCGGCCCCGGCAGTGGCAGCTCGCACTTGCGACGTCGACAACGAACATGCGACGGATGCCACGACGACGGATCGTGCTGCGGTTGCTCGTGGCCGTGGAAACCGCAGCGCTTAGATGCCTCAACCCTCGATCTGGCGGTGCGCTATTAGGATCCGTTTCCTTTGGCGCTGGGACGGTGGGACCGCCCGCTGCGAAACCAACCTAATGGATCCATGTGAGCGCGCCCCGGCGACAGCCGCTGGCCGCGGCCAACGAGCGACGAGTCCCCTGCGGAGTTGGAAGGCATCCATGATCAGGCCAAGCCTGCGGGCCGGCCATCCGATTCAGTAGGGCCTGGGCCGTAGTAAACCATTACCTCGGATTCGCTGGGGTCCATCCCATCCCATCCCGTCGCATCCATTGGGCCCGTCCACCATCCATGTCGAGTCATCCGAGTTGAACTCTGCTCGTCGTTCGCCGCGGCGGAAAAGAGGTCGGCTCTGTCTGCCTCTTCTCATTCTTCCCCCCCCTTCCCGCAGCGCTGCTTCGCGACGCAGAAAACCACGACCACGACCACCATGGCCAAGGCCGAGCACCCTCCTGCGCTGCAGGCGCACGAGGTCGTCACGGACAAGAAGCAGCAGCAGCAGCAGCAGCTCCACCACAAACCGCAGAGCAGCGACGACGACGATGCGCCCGCCACGCGGCGACGATCGTCGGCCTCGTCTTCCCCGACGTCGTCGCGCTCGTCGGTGCTGCGCAAGGTGCTGCGGATGGGCCGCGTCGAGGAAAACGGCATCCGCCCGCTGCCGCTCGAGGAGCGCACCAACACGCGCTTCTTCAACATCTTCACCGTCTGGTTCTCCATCAACTCCAACATCCTGGGCATCACCTTTGGCATGCTGGGCCCCTCCGTCTACGGCCTCAGCCTGCGCGACTCGGCCCTCGTCATCCTCTTCTTCTCGCTGCTGTCGACGCTCATGCCCGGCGCCCTCGCCGTCCTCGGCCCCCGCACGGGCATGCGCCAGATGATCCAGGCCCGCTACAGCTTCGGCCGCTACCTCGTCTCCGTCCCCGTGCTGCTCAACCTGGCCACGCTGACGGGCTTCACCGTCATCATCTGCGTCGTCGGCGGCCAGTGCCTCTCGGCCGTCTCGGGCGACGGCCTGACGCCCAACGCCGGCATCATCATCATCGCCCTGCTGTCGCTGCTCGTCTCCTTTGCCGGCTTCAAGGTCCTGCACGTCTTTGAGACGTACTCGTTCATCGCCGCCCTCGTCAGCATCAGCATCACCGCCGGCGTCGGCGGCCCCGGCCTCGCCCAGCAGACGGAGCCCCCCGAGGCGCCCACGGCCCGCCAGGTGCTCAACTTTGGCATGATTGTGGCCAGCTACCAGATCCCCTGGGCGGCCATCGCCAGCGACTTGACGACTTACTTTGATCCCAAGGTTCCCTCGTGAGTGGAGCCTTTTCTTGTCGTGTCGTGTCCTGGATGAGAGTACTGACCGTGACTCTGCCGCGCAGATGGCGCGTCTTCAACTACACGTACTGGGGCCTCCTCATCCCCACGGTGCTCCTCATGACGCTCGGGGCCGCCGTTGCGGGCGCCATCCCCAACAACCCCGACTGGGCGGCCCGGTACGAGACCAACCTCGTCGGCGGCGCGCTGGCCGGCATGCTGGCGCCCGCCGGGGGCTTCGGCAAGTTCATCGTCGTGGTGCTGACGCTGACGCTGCTCGGCAACACGTGCGGCACCTTTTACGCCATCACGCTCAACTTCCAGACGCTGCTCCCGTGGCTGGTCAAGGTGCCGCGGTACGTCTTCTCCATCGTCATCACCGCCGTCGTCATCCCCGTCGCCATCTGCGCCGTCAACGACTTCTTCCTCGACCTCGAGAACTTCGTCGCCCTCATCGGCTACTGGTCCGCGGCGTTTGTAGGCATCGTCGGCACCGAGCACCTCGTCTTCCGCCGCGGGTCCTACGACGCCTACGACCACGCCATCTGGAACAGCGGGAGGAAGCTGCCGCTGGGCGTGGCGGCCGTGACGGCGGGCATCGTCTGCTTCGGGCTCGTGGTGCCGTGCATGGACCAGGTGTGGTACACGGGGCCCATTGCCGAGACGACGGGCGACATTGGCTTCGAGGCGGCCTTTGTGCTGGCGTCGCTGGCGTACGTGCCGCTGCGGTACGTCGAGAGGCGGCTCACGGGGCGGTAGTGTCTAGTGTATGTCTTGGCGTTGCGTGCGGGCATGGTGTCCGGGCTGGTAGAGCGTCGTGTGAGATGTTTGATACGAAGAATAGTACATATACCAACACACTGGCTCGAGGGACTGGAAAGCGACACCAATGTCGTACGTACGTCGTCGGAATCTGGGGGGCGGGGGGCATGGCACTGCATATATCAAGGCCAGAGACGCCGCGTCTCTCGACGATTGGACGATTCGCGATGTGCCCACTGACCTTTTCTTCGTTTTGGGCAACGCCTCTTGCGGCTCACCCACGATGCTGGGTCCGGCGTGCGGTCAGCCGTCAGCTTACTGGCCGAGGGGCCACATGCAGCTGGGCACTTGAGGCTAGACTTGCCTGCCGAACGAGGACACGGCTCGGCTAGGTGGGTTGAGCCGTGCGGAACATGGATCATCTCTTTGCGCGCAGGCTTTGGTGGAAGATGACGAGCTCAGGGCGGTCAATCTCTGCAGCTGTGGGAACCCAAACCACATGTTGTAGCGACTTGCTGCCTCACATCCACCGGTGCTTTCACCCCCAATGCCTGACTGCGCTTCGAGTGAGGCCGGTTTTACTTGCGGCATCGGGACTTCAAGCTTGCCGTTGCAAGATAATGTGCTCCTCTGACGGCGGCGGCTTGCAAAGTACACTGGCATCGTACTGCCCCAAGGGGGATCCGTAAAGACAGCTTCGCATCACGCATCCAACGTACGAACGCCGTCCAGGCGAAAAGGTCCTCGCCAATAACGCCGCAGGACTTCGGTCTCGACCAAAGCTGGTCTCGCGTTTGCAAGCCCAGTCAAAAGCGCCGGTGCACGACAGACTGGGGCGGGAACCTTGAAAAAGGTTCTTTGCAGAATGGGACGATGATCGGCCTCCTGCCCGCCGAGGGCCGCACGCTCACATATGCAACCCGGACCGAGTACGAGTACACGCGGGTTGTTCGTCAGGCCTGGAGCCGCCGTCGCGGATTGCGTTTGGCATCGCGGGGGCTACCTAATTAGTCGGGGGATGCCGACGGAGGCGAGCGCAGTGAATCTCGGCAACGGAGCCGTCGTCTCTTCGGATCCTCGCCGAGACAAACCGGGCCCCGGGGCGAAATGACTCATTGGGGGGAGACAACTAGCACCGAGTTTCGTCGGCGAGGATCCACGGTTGGCTTCGGGTTGTGAATGCGGACAAGGCCAGCCACGACACAGTGCGGTCAGCATCGACGGTACCTTACCCGCTCATCGACCCCCGAACGACACCCCTGTCTCACCTCGCCAGCCTTAAAAGCTCCCGTCCTTCGGGCCTCTTCCCCCCTGGGCTTCCCGTCTTGTTCCAAGCCACGCCACGAGCAGCGTCCCCTTGACTACCTTAGCATCGACTACAGAGCGGACCGCACCACGGTTCCGTCTCTCTCCTTGCACCGTCCCCTCAAAAGAGGAAGAGCAGCGCTCGCCTCTCCAGCAGCGAGGAGAGGCCTCGTACCCTGAGCTCATGGCCACCACCTCCGCAACCTTCGCCGAGGCCGCTGTGCTGTCCGCCCTGGCCTTCTTCAGGCCGCAGCAGCGAAAGATCCCCGAGCCACCTTGGTGATCCGCCGCCGCCGTGGTGCTCCCCTGACGAGCTCCTCCTCCTCTGCTGGCCGCCCGCCGCTGCCGATGCCACCGCCGTCCCGCTCGACTGCTGTCTCGACTTGTTCCCGCACCAGCCGAGCCCGCCCGACAGCTTCAACTCCATCTCTGCCGACTCTTCGCCTGCGCAGCCCTTTCTCCAGGAGCCCCTGTTCCTCGACCTGGCCGACGCGCCGCTCGCACTGGGCGCCGCCGACATGGCGCTGCTAGGCATGCTGGGCGCCGTGGACGGCCGAGATCCGAATGGTAAGAGTCACCCTGGCTTACATCTATACCTCTTATATATATATATATATAGGCCTTGGGATGCCTCGCTAACACGGTCCGCAGATGCCCTTGGACACAGCCACCAGCATCATGACATGTTCCCCCAAGACCAACACTCCTTCTTGGGTTCCAGCCTGCATCACGACACCTCCCCGCACGATCTTCACCACCGGCAGCAGCAGCAGCAGCAGCAGCATCACATCACCCTCCAGGACCCGTTCAACGCCCCTCAGCAAAGCACCACCCAAACCAACAACACCCCCTACCTCCACCCCTACTTTTCGACCGTCGCAGACCCATCGTCCACCGCCACCACCACGCCCAATTCCTCTGCCATCCCCCAATCACGCCAGAAGCCCCACGGCTCCCTCTCCCCCGCCAGCAGCGGCTCCAAGCGCAAGCATCCGGCCTCGCCCGGCACCGGCTCCGAGCAGGACGCCGACCAGGACGACGTGGCCATGAAGCGCCAGCGCAACACCTTGGCCGCCCGCAAGTATCGCCAGAAGCGCGTCGATCGCATCGCCGACCTCGAGCGCGCCCTCGGCGACGTGACGGGCGAGCGCGACGACCTGCGCCTGCAGCTGGCCCGCCGCGAGGCCGAGGTCGAGGCCCTGAGGGGGGTTCTGGGCCGCAAGTAGCTGGTCACGACGGTCAGGAACGGGGTGAAGTACGTACCGCTTGTCTATTGTGAATATTAGCCTGTATTTTTGCTGTGCCATTTTCTGGTCTCCTAGACGTCATCTGCAATACATCGTTTCTGATTCAAGTGTCAGCCCCACGCGTCCATAATGATGCCAAGTGCTTGTGAAAGTGGAGCGAATTCAAGAAATCATTGCGCTGCTCAGACGATGTCGTATTCTCTTCCTTTGATTTGTGTGAAATAATTCATTCATTGATCATCAATTTCCGTTTCGTTCATCCCCACAGCGTGCCCTGCCTGCTCGCCCGCTCCCCATGTCTGCTCGTACACGTATGCGCATACACGTATCGCAAGACTGCTGGTACACGGACACGGGCAAGGAAAAAAGGTAAAATTTGCAAGCAGTGGAGGGGAATGAGAATGGAGGCTTGCTGGCTGGCTTACACAAACATCATGCATCATCAAGCTTCGTGAGCACCGCGTTGCGATGACTCTGTCGGCGTATGAAGATTCAGCTCAAGGCAGTTGCTGTCATTCCTCATCTGCAAACTACAGAACTACAACAGATGCCCAACTCTGCTATTTAAGGGCATGCCATGTACACCGGACGCTGCGAGCATCACCATGGCTCACTGGTCGTCGCGAAGCACAACATCCCCTTTCCCCTCCCGGCTCGATCATCAATGGCGGCACCAAGCACCATGCCAAGCGCGCGAAACCAGACGGCCGTCAAAATACACGCGCATCCCGCTGCTGAGCGAGAATGAATCATGCTGACGGGCCCCTTTCAGGGACCATCTCTTCGGGAGCAGCCGGTTCAAAGTCATCAAATGCATCGGCTGCAGGCCACATCACCTGACGGGAGTGACAGAACCATCGGCCTTGGAGCGTTCCGGGAAAGCCGTGCCAGCTCCGCGTCATACACTGTCAGAATGACTTGGGATGCGTAGATGACCCCTGTCCGCATCGTCTGGGGTCATCATGAGCCAAAATGAGTCATTCTGGGTCATCCCATCCCCTCGCCCCACTCCACTGTGATTCTCGGACCCGGCATGGCCCGTGCGCGTACGGAGCGGGGGAGACGGAGCGGGACGGCGCGGGGAAGATGCCATGCGGCTTGTGATTGGGGTAGCATCGCCCAAGCATCAGATAAGAAAGCAGTGACATGGCCAGACGCAGAGAAAACATTGATGTTATACACCTCCCACCAACATCTCCCATCCTGAAAGAAATCTGAAAGGAACAGAAATGCTCGTCTTCCATCACCAGCTTGCGTCCGGCCACATGCGCTCTTTGTGTCATCATGGCACGGCAAGGAGCCGTCTTTGGCCATGAGACTGGCTTGACATCTGCAAGCGTAGGCAAGCCGTTCTCAATAGCCTGCGATGACTTGGTTGACCAAGCCACCTGGAGATGCAGACAATTCTTGTCAAGTCCCACGCACCGCCCGAGTCATATTGATGCGGTGAGCAGCTACACTTTGATCTGCAATTCATCTACAAAGCCGAGCTGATTCGTTGCCATCGTCGCCTCTTCAGACTAGTTACTGTCAGGATCGAATCGGCCGAAACGCGACTAGGACAAGTGTCTTTGAACAGAAACAGCTTACAAATGCGAGAGACATGGAAGACACATCACGTCCAAATAGGAACAGACGGGACGATGCATTGCAGTCTTCGTGGCTTCATGAGTGATAGCCACGGAGAGTAGAGATCGCCATGTTCGACAACTTCGCCACCAGACCGACGCGCGTTGCATACGTGCTGCTACCCCTCGTGTCGAAGGGCCACGTATCCTGCTGATGCAACGCGCAAAGCCTTCGATTGGCTATTGTCGAGCTGGAAGCGCTTCGTATGATGCCTCCTAGACATCTACGACTTGTCGCAATGGCTGTGGCATGCGGACAAAACCGATGTCGAGCACATGGCTACAATACGTCCGTCTCCTGACCGTCTGAGGTGGAAAGACTCCAACAGTCTAGACGGTGAAAAAAAACTCAATAGGATTCGAGAACCAATTGACCCTCTCTTCGTCCCGAAACTAGCAAACCTCAAAACATGAGCCTGCTCAGCCCGAGCTGCTGGGTATTGGACGCCACGCAACTTTGTTTGCCATCCATCGCGCCTTTCTTGATGAAAACCCCGTGATGAGAACCAGGGTGGCGGCTGCGACACGGACGCGGCCGTGGCTCCAGGCTGAAGCGACGAGACCGGAAACATGGCCCCGTGAGCCACACTAGAGTGCAGGTGGGCAGCCATCGGTAACGGATCGTCCCGAAGAGTGGTAACCCGTCAGCCACTTGCAGTCGGTGGATAGTATGGAGCCGGACCTTCCCTAGAGATTCGAGAGTGGGGACCGAGAGCAGGATATTCGTCTGTATCGCTGTTCCTATCCTCCGCGTTGCTGGCTGGTCACAGTCACTTGACCTGTCATCAAGAAATAGCCAGGTTCCCAGCATGTTCGACAGGCAAAGACACCAGAGCGCCAAGTATCGACTGAGCCATAGGAGCCACTCGATAGAATATGCATGTTCCGCTGCATCGCATAGAGAGTACCGGCAGAAATACTCATGCGAAGGCTGCTGGCCCTGCTAGGACACGAGATCGGCGACCGCGACCCATCGAGACGTGCTGGACAAGGCAACGAGCGCGGCGATGTAGACGTCGAGTAGAGAAGTCGATGTGAAGGGGCCGATTAGTGTGTGGCAACCAGACATCCGTGCCCTCGCAAGCAACGGTGTCGCAATCACGTCCGCGCAGGGTGTCCGCTACATCGGACAAGCCCAGAAGCTGGCCATCTCGAGGCCACAAGGCGCTCGATGCAGCTGCCAGCATGAACCCTGCCTAATCGACACCAGAGCTTGCAACCTCTACCACAGATCGTTTGACAAAACAGGTAGATCAAGCCGAATGCATGGTCTCTGTCTAAGGTAGTATAGCATCAAGTCTCACGCGAAGAGCCTCTTCCGCGCTATCCGGGGCCGGCCTCCACGGTTGGCCGGTTCCAGCACTCTACCGGGCATTGCATGTTGCCATTGCGCCAAAAGCAGGGCATCTACGATATACCTGGCACTCAGCTCATCATCCACAGTCCGCATACGAGCTCGAGTGTCGCAGATGGGTTAATAATAGAAACTGCCTGCCGCAACAGTCTGGGGTAAAAGGTTGCGGACTAGCCCGCACATGGGCCGGGACCATCCTAGCTCGTGATGCAACCGCCACGCAGTTTTCAGCTGCCATGGCTCTTCGCGCCGGAGACTTTCTGGTCGCTGTAAACGACCCAGGCGGGCCAGACAATAAGCACACGGCACTCATGAGGCGAGGTGACCGTACCACATAGAGACAAATGTGGAGTTGGAGGCGCACCGGTGTAGCCTGCGCATCCTGTCAAACATGTGGCAGGGCTGAGACTCCTGGGCGAGGGAAGGCGCAAAAGCCACCTAACGCTGCAACGCTCATGGCCAAGCCACAGACTCATGAGCCAATGCGGCGGCCAAGAAGCCTCTGCGGGCAGGGTACATGCAGCTACTGCGGCGGCATGCAGAGAATATTCGGCGTCGTAGAACACACGGCCCGAGGCACGCAGGGTGCAGGATCTGCACGTAGGGCAGAGGCGGGAAGAGGCGAATGCGGGTGCCAGATTTCTCGAGTGTCGAGGTCAGTGGTTGACCCTGGCGAATCGCGATTCACATCCAAGGGATGTGCGTGTGATGCTGCACTTGTTAGACACCAATGCCAAATGCTCACGAGAGTGACGTGTGAGCTAGGGAACACCCTTATGAGACGGCCGATTCTGTGTGGGCTAGGGATAGATGGTGTCAACAGTGGCAGCACGATGCGATGAGCAGACGGGGGACAGCCCATGCTTGCCGTGGCTGACGTTTGGCGAATACGCTGCAGGATGCGAGGTCGTTTGCCCGAGACAAGCAAACTCTCGTCTCGAGTTCGGCCACAATAGACGCCAGCTGGGTGCAAGCCCGCTGGATCGTGTGTCGTCGACTGCGAGCGCACACGTCGTCGCCACCCACTCATGTACCCAAAACAGATCGTTGCTTGTTTTCATCTTCTCAGAGGGAGCGCGCAGTTCACCTATTGCAAAGCAAACCATGACTTGCCAAGCAATTGCGATCGGCGAGTATTCCAAGGGGAATTGTGCCAATAATGTCCGCGTCTCCAGCTGCGAACTCCTGCGGAACGGAATGTGACGCGAGGGCCCAGGGTGCTGGGTTTGGGTTGTCGAACGGCGGATCGCTGAACGAAACGGCCGCAGCATCGGCCCATGTGAGGACAAAACAAGGCGATGAAAATGTGTGGGCAGACACGACAATGGAGGGTCCGACAGACACTTGTGTGGAAGGTTACCGTGATCAGGAGTCTTGCGCGCCGAGCACAATGGCTCTCGCTGGGTCTAAGTCAAGACCATGGCTAAGCGCCTGGTTTAAATATGATGAGTCGTTCCGAGCTGAGGCGCGCATCAGCAGAAAGTCGTCGTCATCCGGCGAGGCAAACAAGATCAGAGAGAACCCCACAGCGAAGTACTCACCTGATGAAGAGGTGTGGCAGGTCTAACTATTTACCAGCACCGTAGTTTGCAAACGTCAACGGGCGCAGTATCGTAGCGCTATAGACAACCTAGGCCTGCCCAGCACGAAGCCAATCGTCGAGGGCAGAGAAGTCGTGCAACGGCGATGTGCAGCATGGCGTGTGGGGTGCACCCTGCATGTCTCACTGGGGGCTCCATTGTGGGTGCACCACTGCAGCTGCGCGCGACAGACGTGGAGGGAGGGGAGGGTTGGTGAAGCAGGCATTGCAGGCTCGGGGTCGGGGAGCGCGCTGCACGCGCCGCTGCGGGGCTCGCTCCGGACATCTCAGACACTCAGGTTGCGGGAAGTCTGATGCGGCGCAAGATGCCATCTGGACGCGATGTTCAAGGTGGACTTGCGTGGCGTGGCGTCCAGGATCTCTGCTCAAGCCGGTGAACCGGTCCGTGAAGAGACATTGAAAAGGCCCGGACCGGTAATATGACAACGTCTCGGGATGGATGGCAGGCATCTCAAGGTACTAGTATGGCCGACGGACGCGGTAGTACTGGCTGTGCTGGCTGGGGCCAGTCAGATTCTTGGCGCGATAGCCAAGAGCCTGCCTCTGGGCAGAGAAACCGGGCCACGGGCGGTAGAACGAGCATATGATCTGGGCCGAGCTCGTATATCGCCACTGATTGTGGGCACAAGATGCTGCTCCAGCTTGCAGGTCCTTCGGCCGTGGCCGATGTGATGTCGTTTGGCAGCATGTACGAAATGGTTCCGCAGCCCGTGCGCGTTCCGCTTGGCCGCGTGCATTGCAGGGATAACCAACGGGTGGGGCATCGTCGGTGCAGCAGCGAGGGTTTGTCGCAACCGTAGAATCGTGGTGGTGAAGCATGTTGGGGAAGGGTTTCCTTGAAGCCGATGGCGGTTTGGAATCTACCACTGCCTTGTGCCGTTGGAGAGGGGCGATCATCAGGAGAAGCAGGAGCAGGACGTATCGCGCGTGGAAAGTGCCATGAAGCTGACCTCTGCAATCTAAATGCCGTGCGGCAGGGACGATCGGCGGCCAGGATGGGCAAGTGCCAGGTCGCGCGTCGGCAGCGCGTGCCAGCAGATAACTACACTACAGACCTATCAAACGAGCAGAACCAAAGTGTGCGCCGCGGGCTCCCGACGATGCGGCTCCGACAGAAAGTGTCATTGACGGTGGGCGAAGAGACGAAATCAGAATGCCTGCTACGGGTAGGTTGCACAGCATGCCGTGTAAGTCGCGGATCGTCGTCGCACCAAATCACCTGGGCAGCCTTCGGTTGCGCCATCTCGTGCAACTGCAGCAAGTGTTCCCCCGGCTTCATCTCAGGCAGCCTCTTGACGACGACGGCGACGACTCGCCAACGCCTCGTTGAGGTTCCAGCAGAGAATCTGATGCCATGGATTCCTTCAAAGACACGAGCCACCTTGGGCGCGGAGTGGCGTCCCGAGCTGAGGTGAGTCGGTTCCGACGAGATGGTTGCTCCCGCCCAAGGTACAACGCAGCTTTGCTGGAATGCAGGATTGCCAACTTGCTAAACTCGGACGCTGGGCGGACGGTGACTGGCCAGGGGACCATGGATAATGCTTCGCGATTGCGGCGCGTCATCGGCCTCGCAACACACCAACGCAGCCGCTCATGTACCCGGTCAGTTGTAGTCTGCCGAATAGACCAAAGTCACCCATCTACCACGTCGAATGTCTCGCACCTCTCTGGGTGGACAAAGTAATACGTCGGGTCTCTAGGGTACTAGCTGCGGTCATGCCATGCCTCGTGACGGGACCTGGGTGGCTCGGCCGTCCCATCTCGCGCCCACTGCACCATCACCTCCATCACCACCAGCACCACACTTCCGGAGGCAGACCACCCATCCACTTCATCCATCTCTCGAGTTCTCTCGTTTGCATCCGCGACTTCCTTGGGGCCGTCATATCTCCGTGGCGAGTCGGGCCACCCTTTGTCGCCCTACTCGTGGCTGCTTGGCGCGACTCATACATAAGAAGAAGCTCAACCCCCAGCCATAAACACGAGCCGGACTGAGCAGCATTCTCATTCTTTTGCCTCGAGGCTAGAGGGAACCCTGGTCTTCCGAGCAGCCTTTGCTTCTTCAATTCTGGTCTGCCCTGTGTCGTGTGGCCCCCCCCAGGTCAGGCAGCGCGGTGCCAGTGCATCATCTGCCTCTCGTGAATCATCTCGCTCGGGGGTTGCTGACCAACTGCCGGCTTGCAGATGCCAACTGACCCCCTCCATCTATCTTTGGGATCTTGTGTGCCCTTGGTTCTCGCCCACTTCATTCCCCTCGCGTCATTTGCTTCTTCCATCTCAGCCTTGCATATTGGCCAGCTTTCCTGAACCTGCCGTCTCAACTTTCGCAGCGCACACCTTGTCGATGCTCTCACTGGAGGATCGACCGTCTGTCATCTCAAGCTTCTACAAGTCGCCAGTTTTGGAGGGTTATCCTCGGCCACGAACAGGATCCGATATCTGTGTGTGAAAAGTCAAACGGGTGCAAACGAGAGCAGATACTCGGGGCCAGTCCCTCGCTCCGCTCTCAGGAGTACCGGAACCGCTGGCCGTGGCCTGTTGCTCCCCGCAGCCCGCCTAGGTAGCTTCAAATCATCAGTCGCACGCGCCCCGCACCTCTCCGACTCCGAGACCGCCAAAGTCTGCTACAGCTGGCCCTTGTCGTTGCTTGCACTGGCGTCAAATCCCACTAGGCTCAAGTGCTCACTCCACTGAATCAGCGCCGGAGCCGCCGCAGCAGCCCCTACTACACAGCGTCTTGCCCTGGGCTTCAGGCAGCGCAGAGATTACATAAGATCCAGCATGGAGCCATTGATGTCCCCTTTCCCCACCGTCATGCCTGGCAGCCGCATGTCTCCTCTCTCTCCGCCTGCTCCTCCAACCTTTGCTGCAAAACGGCGCTTCCACACGCGACACTCGTTTCCCGCCTCCACGATGTCCGAGTATCGCCAGGTCCGGAGCGGCAGCCTCAACATCCCCGGCGGCTCCCCGGTTGGCAGCCCCCTGATGCCGCGCAGCCCCCCCAGTGCGTCCCTCTACGCCCCAACTCGGGCCCCCGTTGTGCCTTCGAGCGCTGCCCTAACGGCGGCCCACCCCCACCTCGCGATGCCTTCGACTCTGGCCAGAGGAGGTACCAGGAACGCCGCTGACAGGCGTCCCACCGTAGACACCTCGCACGTCCCCTGCAAGTTCTTCCGTCAGGGCACCTGCCAGGCGGGCAGCGCCTGTCCCTTTAGCCACGACCTCGGCGCCTCCGCCGAGACCGTCTGCAAGTACTTTGCCAAGGTGCGTCCCCCCTGACCCCGGCCTCGCAACTGGGCAGCCACTGACCTCGACGCTGCATCCGCAGGGTAATTGCAAGTTCGGTCCCAAATGCGCCAATATCCACGTCCTCCCCGACGGCCGCCGCATCAACTACGGCAAGAACGGCGTCACCATCGGCACCTCGCCCATAAACCTCTCGGGCAGGCCCTCTCCGAGTCCCGCGTCGCCCAACTCGGCCTCGGCTACCGCATACAACGGCTCCGCCAGCGCCCTCACCTCATCTCTCTATCACGCCGAGCCCGGATTTCCCGGCGACGAAATCCATCATCACCTCGATCGCCAATCGAGCCTCGACGGCATACCTGCCATTGACATGCCCTTTTCGCACTCCTCCTACGGCTCCCCGCGCGATGAAGACCCCACTCGCCTTGGCTTCGGCCTGTCTCCGGCCAACGGCAGGGGCCTGTCGATACTCGATGCCCCGTTGCCAGCCTCGTTTGACTCCAACGGGATATCCAACGCGGCTCGGTTCCCAGCGGCCCCTTGGCCGTCGTCCGTTCCCAACAAGTTCGGCCTCGAGTCCCCCACGGCGTCTTTCAGCAACGCCAAAGACTCACGCACATCCGAGACGCTGAAGCTGCTCCATACCTCTGCGTTTGGCCCCTCCGAACACTTGATCATCTCGGCCTTCGGCAGCCCCCCGAACTCCCAGCCTGTGAATAGCGACGAGTACTTTGGGAGGCGGGCCATGCATTCATCCAGGTACGCAAAGCCCCGGATGCTGAGCTCCAGCCTACCCAAAACCACTTCGGTCGACCGGGACTGGGAGGCCGAGTTTGCCTTTGGTGACGACGACAACGGCCCCGAAAACTACCTGCCCGAGAACCTGCAGGACCTCTTGACCCCGGCTGAAAAGGCGCGGAGGGGATCAATGCGCGCCGACGGCGACGCAGTCATCGAAGGCCTTTCCAAGTACGGCAGTCCTCTTGGTTCTAGTCCCAGTAGATGGGGCTCCCTGTTCCAGCGTCAAAGGGAGGAGGAAGACGCCACCCGCGCCGCAAGGAGCGCCGGCTCAGCCTTTGGACACGTCGGTAGCCCCTTGCGGAAGTCTACTCTGGCCCAAGAAATGGGCGATGGCCCCAACGGCGCGGCTCGCTCTTCCGCATCACGCTCGGGCAGCGAGCCCATGTCTGTCCTGTCACAGCAGCTTCAGCGTAGCCGGTTGGATGATGGCACTGGCGGCTCCAGCCCACACTTGCACCCCATCATGGCGCGAATCTCGAGCAGCGGCACCGGTACTACTGGAAGGGATCGAGCGATGGAGCGTCACCTTTCCAGCGGAAGCATCAGCTCGTCCATGACGGGCAGGTTTACGACGCCCATCGACGAGGAAGACCCCGCCTTCGTCTTCAGCATGGAAGAGGAGGAAGACTCGGGAAGCGCTAGGATGCGGAAGCGGGCGTCAGCTGGCCTTGGCATGGCGGGTCTTTCCAGCTATGCCGGTGCCGCCGCTGGCGCCGCCTCCGGCAAGGGAGGCAGCAATGGCTCCAAGGAAGCCAGAGATGCGGCATCGGCTGAGGGACGATGACCCTGGCTCGTCTTGGGAACGACGGACGACGCACATAATGCATCCGGACTGATGATTTACGACTCGGCACTCCCCAGAGGCCACGCGCTTTTCATCGACTCGCTTCGAACGCGAGTCGCTCTACTTGCTCCTCATTTGCATTGACTGCGGGGGAAGAGGAAAACAAGGTATCCGGATGAAAATAATTGGACACTTATGCTTCAGGGTTCTAAAATCGAGGTTCATATACAGACGGGGGATATATTGCCTTTATGTTTTCGGCTACTTTTCTTTGGTCACCGTTGCTTGACTTATACCAAGTCTTTTGCGAGGGAGTGGCGCTCGAGCCAGACGGTGCATCGTTGTATTGCATCCGACCGGACGAGCTACTCTATCGATGGCATTTGCTTATTTTATGCAGAAGCGCATAGTTTCGACAGGCGGAATGGGTGGATGGTGTGACGATTTGGCAACGCTACGGCGGGTAGATGCTGCCATACGAGCTGGGGTCTGCTTATGGCTGGCGGGTCCGATTCAGGGGCCGGAGCCGAGCTGAGGGGAAGGACGAGAGACGAGAAGATGCGAGCGACAAGTTGCCGTCCATTTCATGCGTTAGATATGAGCTGAGCTGAGCTGAAGCGAAGCAGATGAGATGAAGGCCGTCAAGCAGAAATGGAAGCGTTGCCGCTGAGGCGGCCATCACAAAACGAACCGCGCTCTCCTGTACCAGTTGTGGGTCGTCCAGCCCGTTTGTAAAAGCCGTTGCTACTTGCCTTTGAGTACATGTTGTTGCTTCCCAGGGCCGCACCACTGCGCCAGCGCAAGCCACGTCTACGGATGGGGTTGGCAAGCCAGATATTTTCGACCGTCCGGTCAGCTCAAGGGCCACAAAATGCCAGCAAGCACACCAGGCGAGGAGGGACGCGGGGTTCAGCGGTGATCTAAGATTGGTTTTTACACTCGTACACGGGATCGCAACGGTAGACACCTTGGCCGTGCGCGCCCACAAACATACACCATACGCTTCAACGCGCTTCGCCATCCGCCACTGATGCCAAAATCCTCTTCCATCCTCCGGAACCACTGCAAACCAAGGTCGAAAATTTCGGCTGCGACCAGTGTGCCCCCGTCCGTGCACTATATGAACGTTTGACGTGAGAGGTGTGTGGTCCCACGTGCGTGTCCACTGCGCCAGCTGCGTAACTCAATCGTGATGTCAATGGCAGCTTCCATCATCATCTATTCTTTTCCCGCACCAAATCCACATCTAGATGCTCGAGCAGGCGCGCTCGAATATAGGGAAGACGCTCGTAAACGGGGTCCGTGGTTCCGGAGACGTCGGGAGCGACTTAGTTGGCGTCGGGCTGGCTCAGGATGTACTCGACAGCCTTGTCAACTGCAGGGAAGTATAGTGTCAGCAGACCAAACCAGGAAGTCTCTTTGAGCTATGTGATGAAGGCGTACCAGAGTGGATGCTGTCGGCATCCTTGTCGGGAATCTCGATGCTGAACTCCTCCTCAATGGCCATGACGACCTCGACGGTGTCCAGGCTGTCTAGGCCGAGGTCGTTGGCGAAGTGGGCGGCGGGCTTGATCTGCAAAGTATTAGATGCTGCTCAATCGAGAGTGAAGTCGTGGTATTTCCGCAGCATGACACATACGTTGCTCACGTCGTTGACCTAGTGGGGGCAAGGTTAGCTTCGAAGCTCCAGCAGATGAAAGTATGAACCAGCCGACAGCAGTACGCGCATCTCGTCATCCATCTCCAGTCTCCCTCGACATTGCCACGCTTCCCTTTCCTTGGCAAGCCCCATCCTCCAAAGTGAAGCAAAGGATCAGCCGCGACTCACCTTGTCAAAGCCCTGCAGCAAGCTGACGATGCGGCCCTCGACCTGCTCCTTGCTCAGGCTGCCGCCGGCGCTGTACATCCGCACGGCGGCGAGGCTCTGGACACGGGGCACAAAGGCGACGCGGGGCGCGACGGCGGCCAGCAGCGAGGACGTCCTGGGCGCGGCAACGGCGGGTCGGGCGGCGGAGCGGACGGCCGAGGCGGCGGATCGGAGCATGGCGGTGCGGAACATGGTGGGCTGGCGGGGACAGGTTTCGATCGATTGGCGTGGGCGGCTGGAGAATTGACGGCGGCGACGTGAAAGGGATGCGAGGACCGTGGGGGAGGAGGGAGAGACGTGACACGGGTGGAAGTGACGATGATAAATTTCTCGTTGCTTCACGGGCGCTGGGAGGTCGGAGCTAGCATGGGGAAAGGTTGGCAGGATTAGAGGGTGTCACGTGATGGCTGGAGGTGTCTTAATCAGCAGGAGTTGACTGTTGTGCCATTGGCTGCGGTGTAAGTGAAGGCCGCCTACCCTGGAGCGCTTTGGATTTGCCGGCCGTCATGGCTTCAGACCCAATTTGTGAGGAAACGAGGCAGGAGGGAAATGGTGTTTGCAGAGGGCGTGTCTGGCTGTGGTCGATGAGGTTCGGGGTTGAGGATGAGCGTGGGTGCCGCTGTCGCTCCACTTGGCTTGTTGCGACTGTGGAAGTTTCCAAACGCCAGTGGCGACAAGGACAATCACGAAGTGCACTCTTCACATCATAATTATGATATGGTATGGGTGTGATCGGGACGAGGACGAGCAGGGGGAAAGTGCGCCATTAGGATGCTCATGATATTAGTTGAAAGCATGACGGAGGGAACAAGTCAACACTTGGCCGTGTCTAGCTAGCTCTTATTGGAAGCCATGGATCTCTGCGCCAAGACGCAGCATTGTGCGCATCGTCAGCTGTCCCGCCGCGAAATGTGAGACCGCGGGACCTTGTAGACTGCAGCACCACCAATCCGGGACGTCGAGCGACGACGGCAGCCCGAAAGTGGCTCAAATCCGCAGAGGAAGCCGGATAGGAAGGCACACGTCATTTGTGCAGTCCTTGGCTTTCCCAGCCCTCTTTGGGCATGTCCCGTCTGAGCACTCCACTCGAGACTCACGAATTGATTGTGCGGGATTCCGAGTCGTGACTGGAGGGGCAATGGCAAAAGGAAGAGATGCCCAAAAAGAAAGCGAACGTGCCACAGCGAGGACTCGAACCTCGGTTTCCAGTGTATCGCTTTTTCAGGATCCACAGACTGGTGTCCTTACCCCTAGACGACTGCGGCCGACGAGTTGACCCTGGGATCGCTCGCTATGCACCACTATTGGTGCTGCTGGGGGCGGGCTGATTGGATTTAGCCGCCGGTGGGGGGCCCGCTTTCTGTTTCTTCTAGCGGCCTTCTTCCGGGTGGCGGCCCCCCCCCTACCAAGGTCAGCGGAACCGCCGAGACGTCGGGGCCGCGGGATCCTCTTCCCCAGAGGCGCGGGACCCCCGCCAGCTCCAACGTCGTGGCGCTCGATGCACAGGAAGCTTCAGTCTTCACGCACGTCTCGCTGAACTGGTATGCGGTAGATGTAGAGCCTCTACTGGGTGTATGAAGCGGTAGTCCATCATGCAGGGAGGGACTGAGGCACCGACGCAGGACCGGAGTCGGTGGCCGAGTATTGGTACACCAGACGACGACGGCCACGGCCAGCTTCACCACGTCGCACGGCCATGCGCACACAGGAGCGTTGAGAACTTCCCCAGCCGGAAAGAGGCGATATCCATCCGTCGCGGTTCCGCCGTCGTTTAAAAAGGCAACTGGCGAGCTAGCCAAACTCTCGTTGCGCAAATGTGAGACTGGCCGCTGCGCCGCCGTCCCAAGCCTGGCGCCACGTCTGCAACCCTTGCTTGCCGGCTCTCCGCGATTAGGTTCGGTTCCCCATCACTTCCGGGCGCCCGCCGTGGTCGGTGCAACCGCTCGGTCCATCTTGGTCATGGCGGTACTTGCTGGTGTGGAACCGGGTGGCCATTCGTCACCTCGTGGCCACGGCGTTATGTCAAGGGCCACGACGGACGCAAAGGGGCCAAGGCATGGCTTCCGTGGGCCAATGCTTCCCGAAGCGCAACCCTGGCTGGAAACCTTGATTTCCTGATTTTCAGCATTCCTAGATATTTCATATCTAATCCTCGCCATTCTCCTCGCAGTTGCCTCTGGATCCTCACTATCCCTCACCATTGCTCGTAACACCACTATCCTTTTGCTATTCCTACTACTCTCCTTCTCATCACATCAGCAACTGTCTCTGCCGCTGCTGGCATCGGGCCATCATGAAGCTCCAGTCCGCTTCGCCCCTGTTCGCCTTGAGCCTTGCGGCCAACGCCTGTCTTCTCCCCGGAGAGGGCGACGGCACTTACCTGTACCAGCGCGACAACAGCAGACGACAGTCGTCGGGCTTCCAAGACTTCCCCATCGGCGCGGGCGACCGCTGGGACGGCGGGCAAGAAGTCCCCCGCGGCCTGGGCACCGACGAACGCGACCTCGGGTCCATCCTCAACGTCAACGAGGTGGAGACGGGCCTCAAGGGCCTCGCCAACGCCTACCCCGACGTCAAGCTCTTCACGGCGCCGCACACGACCTTTGAGAACCGCCAGGTGCGGGGCGCCACCATCGGCGACCCGCGCGTCTTCATCCAGAGCGGCATCCACGCCCGCGAGCGCGGCGGGCCCGACAACGTCCTCTACTTCGTGTCGGACCTCCTGAGGGCGCGCGCCGACGGCACCGGCGTCACCTACGGCAACCAGAGCTACACCAACGCCCAGGTCAACACGGCGCTGTCGCCGGGCATCGCCTTTGTGCCGCTCGTCAACCCCGACGGCGTGGCCTACGACCAGCTGAGCGACGGCTGCTGGCGCAAGAACCGCAACACCAAGAACGCGACGAGCGGCGACGCCCACGACCGGAGCATCGGCGTCGACCTGAACCGCAACTTCGACGTCATGTGGGATTCGCACCGCTACTTCAACGCAAAGGCAGACCTGGGCGCCGTGGGATCCGACGACCCGAAGAGCGAGGTGTTTCACGGCTCCGGGCCGTTTTCCGAGGCCGAGACGCAGAACGTGGCCTGGGTCATGGAGCAGAACCCCAGCCTCTCGTGGTTCCTCGACCTGCACTCGTACGGCGGCGACATCCTCTATGCTTGGGGCGACGACGACTACCAGACGACGGACCCCCAGCAGAGCTTCACCAACCCTGCCTACGACGGCAAGCGCGGCTTCATCGGCATGGACCCGACCGACAGCCAGTACCGCGAGTACATTGACCAGCGCGACCTGGACGCGCAGACGGGGCTCTCGGATCGCATGGGCGGCGCCATGAACAGGGCCGGCGCGATCAATTACATCCCCGAGCCCAGCTCCCACCTATATCCGACGGGCGGCGGCAGCACCGACTACGCGCTCGGGCAGTACTACGGACAGAACTGCGGCGCGAACCGCATCAACGGCCTGACGATTGAGTTTGGCAAGGCGACCGACAGCAACAACTGCCCCTTTTACCCAGACGACGCCAAGTACCACGAGTCGGTGCGGCAGGTCGGCGCGGGTCTCATGGAGCTGCTGCTCACTGCGGCTGGTTCGGACGGCGAGACCAAGAAGTACCAATGCGGCTGATGATGCGCTGAGGGTATGATCTAAGTGTCGGGTGGCTTTGGTGGCGAGTCGAGACTAGAGCTGTAGACGGTTACACATAGCCACAATAAGCATCAGACCTGGGAAGTAAATCATCGTCTTTTGAGCTGCAGAGCCATCATATGTACAAAAACCTGCTGCGTTCACTGTCTCCTGTCGGTGCTCTGGCTCTGAGATAAGACCCAAGCCCCCGCCCCCATCCATCCTACCTGTACAGGGTACATAGGGAATAGCTGAATAAGTATTTGCGAATGTGCACACGGTTTGGATGTGCCATTGTCGTCGTCGTCGTAGTGTGGGGTTTATCGGTATGGGGAGTCGGCGCGGATTACGGCCGCGAGCTCGGGCTCCCACTTGTCTCCGTTGGACAGAAGCTTCTCTGCAGGCCATAGGGTTAGCTCGCGCCTCAACAACGGACCGGCAAAATCAAGAAGATTGCCTCGGCCTTGACTTTGAATTGTGCCGTGTGGTGCTTGGGGACCGATGCCAAAAGTCACGCAGCGTGCCTCGACATTGGGGACCCCTCCGCAAACACAGCCCAAGCACGATAGAAAAGAACGTACCCTTGTTGTACAGCAACTCCTCCCTCGTCTCGGTGGCGTACTCGGCGTTGGGGCTCTCGACAATGGCGTCGACGGGGCACGACTCCTGGCAGAAGCCGCAGTAGATGCACTTGGTCATGTCGATATCGTAGCGGGTCGTCCGGCGGGAGCCGTCGGCGCGTTCCTCGGCCTCGATGGTGATGGCCTGAGCGGGGCAGATCTGGGGGCGCTGGATTAGCATGGCTCTCGTCACATCTCCCCATTCGCCCTTGACGGGCATGGACTGGGCGACGGAGACGTACGGCTTCGCAGAGCTTGCAGGCGATGCAGCGCTCTTCGCCAGAGGGATATCGTCGGAGGGCGTGCTCGCCGCGGAATCGGGGAGAAATGGGGCCCTGCGCAAGAGTCAGTCGATTGGCCCGTGTCTGGCTGGCTTGGGAAACCCCGAGGTCGAGCATCGTACCTTTTCAAAAGGATAGAAGATGGTGTACCTGCGACGCCGCGCCCGTTAGTCGGATTCACAACACCCCAAAGCGATTGATGCGTCGTTGCAAAGGACAGGCCAACGTACGGAGGTCGGAAGAACTGCTCGAGCAGCACGTACATCCCCCTGGCCATCTCGGTCAGGAGGAAAAACTTGCCCATGCGGTCGAGGGTGCTTTCGCGGTCCCACGACCACTCGATGCGCTTGCTCGTCCGGAAGTTGGACGGCGGGGGTCCCCTGGGCGTCGCGTAGCCTCGCTGGGCCATTATCCGCACGGCGGCGACGGCGCGTGTCGTGGTGGCGGTCGCTGCCGCAGCTCGGCTGCTGGTGGCGAGGAGCAGCGGTCGGCGCGCGAGCATCGCCGCCGAGGCTTGCAGGGCCGGTACCATGGCGAATGGATCTGGGTCGGCTTGGGGAAAGGCACTTGAGCGGCAGTGGGCCGACTGCGCGCGTCGTCGACGGAGAGGACGAGAGAAGAGGCGAGGCAAGGCGGTTGCGGAGGTGACGATTAGAGGTGCGTGCTGGACTTTGCTGTGGTGGCTATTCCTTGCTGCTGCGGGATTACAACGCTGGGGCTGTGATTGGCTGGTCATTACACGTGACCCATCACGTGACTCTTGGCCGCCCTTGACTGTCGAGGGATGCTGTGCAGCAGCGGTGAGCACGGCGCACGAGAGAATTCATCTTTGACAGTTTGTGGTGGAAGACTTGTGTACATTTAGCTTCTAATTGAACAATAAGTTGAGCGGCTTGGGGGCATCATTGCGGCCACGATCTTGCTCTTTGGCTGGTGGTGGACTGGTGCTGGAATCGACTAACACGGGGTTCGTGGGACGTCTCTACGACTACGAGGTCAAGTTGCGGCTAATCAGCAATATTGACAGAGGAAAAGCGACACCATCTAGCTCTAGTCAGCCGGACGCCTCCATCTCTCGTTGTCCTGAGCACCAACTCGCGCCGCCAGTGAGCTCAACTATACGTGCTACATGTAAACACCGCGCCTCCCAAGGACGTTTCGTGAAGACTAATGGGCAACCGTCCTATGTTGTATATTAGCACAAACTGGAACCAACAGCAGAATGAACAACGAATAGTCAGCACTTACCATGGGAAATAGTGTGGCAAATACTCTTATCTCCTCCGACCTCTCGGTAGCATGATGCTTCCAATCTAATTCCAGCGCCGCTTTTCCAATCATGCCGGCCATGGACAGCGGCACATATCTTCTTGCAAGGCAATCATGCGGCCCCGCGCCAAAGACGAGCCAATTCTTGGTTTTCGACTCGGCGTCTCCGGTGATCCAACGCTCGGGGTCGAAGACGTCGGGATAGGGGTAAACATCCGGATCGTGCAGAGCCGGGTAGCACGACGGGATGACCATGGAACCCTTGGGAGCCGTGTAATTAGGTGCTAGGGGAAAGTCTTTGGTCGCAAGGTAAGGGACGAAGATGACGGGTGGTCTGTGGCGGAGGAGCTCTTTCACGACTGCATTGGTGTAGGTGAGGGACTCTAGCATGGGGAGATCAAAGGGTTTGCTCCGATCGCCGCCCCTCGCGGCCAGATTCTCGTCGCGCAATCGATCGAGCACATCTGGCCGCTGGGCGAGGATTTGAAAGAGCCACGTCGTTGCGCTGCTGGACGCATCCTGCGATGCAAAAAGAAAGGTGAAGAGCGTCTCTCCAATCTCCTCATTGGTGAAGACGCGAATCAGATTCGATGGCCTCTCTGCGCTCGTTTCACCAGCGGCGACCTTCTCTCGGTATGCTTCAGACTCCATCATGTGAAGCACCCAGTGGTCGACGATGCACGTGGGCTGGGCGCCGGTGGCCATGTTTGCCTTGCACGCCGCCGCACACTTTGCAAATTCGACGTGGACAGCGTCGGCCGTGCGCTTCCCCCACCACGGCTTGGTAAAGGGGATGTACAAGGACAGTGGGATGTTGACCAGCTCGAGGGCGGCGGTAGCGAGGTAGAAGTCGTCGGCGATTTTCTTGACGGCATCCTGGGATATGTAGTCGCCAAAGAAGGTGCGGCACGAGAGCGCACAGTTGATCTCGCGGAAAAGGGCCATGAAGGCCATCGGCTGTCCCTGATTTGCCTTGCTGGCGGCAACAAACTTCCCAAAGTAGTCGCCCAACACCTTTTCCTGGACCGGAAGGTAGGTGGCCATGGCCTTGTTGGTAAACAGAGGTGTCAACCCCCTGCGGTACTCGGCATGATCCCTGCCCTGAAGGAAAACCCAAGCCTTGTGGCCTAGGATGTCTTTGGCGACGGGCACGATGCATGGCTCGGCGTAGGCGGGCGACTTGAAAACCTTGTGGGCTATGTCTCGGTCCGAGGCTAAAACGACGAATCTGCAACAAGATGTGAGCAGAAGGGGCCCGACGCAGGGTGGCGCTTGTTGAGCGGCGCATACTTGTGAAAGACGGAGACGCAGCTGAGAGGTCCGCTCGCCCACTGTGCAAGATAGGCTTCGAACTTTGGATGCAGTGCTTGGATAAATGGGCCCATGAGCGGTATCTTGAAGGCGGGTCCAGCGATGGAGCCTTTGCGCTTGATGTACATGACTAGAGGGAGCGTCAGCTGGATGCAGCGATCCGCGAGCTTGAGGCTGCTGGTGTTACCTTGGTCATATACCACCACTCCCAGTAGAAACGTCACCACATAGTGCCAGGTGGACCATCCCGTGAGAAATTCGGGCAGCATGAGAGCGCCTTGCAATTGAGAAGTGTTGAAAGACTGCAGCTGCGGCAACTCGGGCCGGCCGCTCGAGGTGTCGACGACATGGGAAGCCATGCTGGAGCTCTCGAAGATGGAGGCAAGTTTACCGAACGCTGGTAAGCAATCTTGAAGCAACGGGTAACCCATGTCTGTTATAACGGGAAGAGGTCGGACTTGCGGCCCGCTGGTGGATCTCCAAGCTGAGATGGAATTAGGACAACCCAGCCATGGCGACAAAAGTGCAAAGCTGTGCTCATTTCCCACGACATTTCAAACGCACCGGACACCACATCTTATCATCTTCTCTTCTCACTCTGATGATTGAGCAATGGTCCGTCTGCCGTGCCTTACAGACAGGGTATGGAGGTTACCGTAATAGGACTAGACTCCGAAGCGTCGTACAAGGGCGGGAAACGTGCGGGGTTTAGTCCTATTCTGGCCAGGACCTTCGAAACGACGTTTCCGCCGTCTCCGGCCGGGGGCTCGGCAACTCTTACAACTGTAAGCGCCTCCAGTTGGGACTGCCCCTTCGTGCTCACTCGGCTCACTTGTTGTTGCGGACCCCCCTGAGCTCGACTCATCAACCGTCAACCCGAGATGCGCCAAACGCTTCGTCGCTCCTGCGCTGCCTGTGCCCGGTCCAAGCACAGCTGCGACCTCCGCACGCCGCGCTGCTCTCGCTGCATCAAGCGCAAGGTCCTGTGCGTCTACGCAAACGAGCCGCTGACGGCTGCCGCGGCGGCGCCTCCCGGCCGGGACGGGGCCGCAACGTCGCCGGCCCTCGACGGGCCCGCCGGCGGCACCTTGACCACGTATAGGTTCGGGTCTCTTGATCCCTTTGACTCGTACCCGCAGACGAGACTTGCCCGACAGCACGTTCAACGTCTCATCCACAGCTGTACGTACCTTTTCTTGCTCCCCTTTTGGCATTGTCAATGCAAAGCTTGGCTTACCAGCCTGCAAAGTCCTGCACAAGATTGCGTTCCAGTACTACCCGCTCGACCTGAGCACGAGCTCGAATCCGTTTCTCGTCTCGTGGTGGCCGCTGGCGCTGGGCGACCCGGCGCTCTTTCACGTCTCGCTGCAGACGGCGTGTCTGGACGAGGAGCTGCTGGCCCAAAAGGGCTTCCAAGCCTCGCAGCTCCTCATGGCCGATTCTGTGGCTTTGCTCCGGCGCAAGGTTCAAGACCCGGCGCTGGCTGTCCAAGACGGGACCATGAACTCTGTCATAACCCTGGCAACCATCGAGGTGAGATGCATCTGCCTCATCTTCGGGACCATGGTTGACATTAAAACGACTCTCAGTTTGGCAAGGGCAACTTTGGAGTTGGTAAGATGCATGTTGACGGGGTGAAACGACTGGTCAACTTGAGAGGTGGCATCAGTTCAGTGAGACAGACCAGTCCGCTCACGGCGAGAATGGTTTGTTGGTAAGTTGCCTCCCCTGACCATGTGGAGAGCTTGCCAGTTGACATGAGAAAAGGGTGTCGATGCTCATCATGGGACATCCTCAATTCGATACACAGGATGACGACGGTATCGGGGACGGCATACCTCCGATTCCCGAGTGGCAGCTGGATCTAAAGTCGCCTTGTGACGACCCATCGGGAATTAACAATCACGAGATAGACTTTGCCATCCGGAATGTCTTTGTCCGTCTGCGCAACGTCTTCCAGCGGGCTCAACAAATACCCTTATCGACTACGCGACTTCACGACCTGACGTGTTATGTCGTACACCGACTTTTGCTCGCAGGTCCATGCACGGCAGACGCTCCTTCGCCATCCACCACCGAATGTGTCCGCTACGCCATGGTGCTCTACATGTTCATCATCCAAGGGCCAACCTACTACTCGCACGCAGTCATCTTCACCACGTTAGTGACGCGATTCACGGAGCACCTCAAGCACCTCGAGCCATCGTCTCGGATGTACAATTCGTTTGACGTCTGGCTTCTTGCAATCGGACTGGTGGCATCGACGGGCACAACAGGCCATCAATGGTTTACAGACAAAGCAAGACAAATGGCTGCTCATGTCAAGTTGGACGACTGGGGCGACGTCCTCGGTCACGTCAAAAGCGTCTTGTGGCTGGAGACACCCAAGGGCGAGAATATCTTTCGTCCTCACTGGGACGCCATCTTTGACGCAAATGGAGCGCATGTCCTAGACTTTATGGCATGCGTTTCACCAAGCCGCACTGGCACAGCGTTTCTATAGAGGTCATTCTGACCTTTCAATCCGGGATCCGACGACGTATTTGTGCCGCGAACTGAGACCGACCAAAGGAGACTGGTCACAGGCTCAAGTCGACGGTGCTAATCGATTACTCCACCCACTCAGCTATGCGAACGGGCTACCTATGACCACCAGATGCTGCTTCTTCAGATCTGGACATCTCATGTACCCACTGCGCCACGCCCAAAGTCCACGCAATATGATGAGAAAACAGTGCGTCGCTAGCATCCAAGGTATATCGAGTGCCTCGTCGGCCTCGTAGCATGACATTCGCTGCGTCCATTACTCGTCTTCGTTCTCGCCGTTCCCACGCCTCCGGTATTGCATGATCCCTCGTGTACATCAAGGTCAAAAGACAACATGCTCAAAATGACTTCTCCCACGCCCCCCACCAGACGCCAATATTGGCCGCCACTACTAGATCCAGCATCTTCAACCCATCGTTGTAGATGATGAGCTTGCCCAGCTTTGCCCTGCTTCCGCGATTGCCACCGCCTGCGCGCTCGCTGCCCACGTTGACCTCGAAAGGCGAGACTGCATCGTCGTTGTCGTAGCTGTCATCGGCGTGATTGGGGTTGAGCAGCTTGCTGAAGTTGCCTCGCCACTGGTCTTTGGCATTGCGGGCCTGCTCTCCCAAGATCTCGGAGCTGGGCAAGTTGAAGCGTAACTCGCTGACTGCGGTTGCGCCGGACCGGGGCGCCATGCCGCCATGGTCAGCGGTCAAGGGGTTGTGAACAGCGGCCGCGCCGTCGTAGAGGGTGTGTCGGCACTGAACGCTCCGGCCAGCGATGCCTGTTTGGAACTCGCATTTGCCGTCCCAAGGGCTCGTGAAGGTGTACCCTCGTGCCTTCATGCCATGAAGCTCTCCCGGCGGACTGCCAGACGTAAATGAGTCGACCGATGCGGCACTGTCGCTCCTAAGGCGCGACCGCCCCGCCTGCTCTATACGTTGAAGCTTCCCCTTCAAGTTTGCCGTCATGCTCTTCGAGTAGCCCATCACGACTTGCCTCGAGAAGACGCCAATGTCGTTTCGGGGTGGAGTGTCATCCGCAGCGGTTGAAAGGACGGCCTCGCGGTCAATCTCGGCGCTCTTCCTTGGCGGCATGCGGCGAAACTTGGCATAGCCTGAAGTCTCGATTTCGATATCAATCGGTGGGCTTGCTCCATTTGCGGGTGTCTGATGTGCAAACAGCTGTGCGCCGAGCTGGTCACTTGCCATGGACGGGGCTTCGGGCTGTCGTGAGGAAACCCTGCCCACATTCCACTGGTTGCCCGAACTCGGGTCTCGACGGATGAGAGTGAGTGTGAATGGAGCACCAGTTGAGGGTGAAGGTCGGCCTTCCCCCTCCGGCGACGGTGAGCGATGATTGCTGTGCTGAGAACTTTGGTCTCTCCATTGGTCAGTCGCAGGCATGCCCTCCTCGAGAACCTTGGTCTCCTGGGACACTGGAATCGGGGTTTCGGGGCTAGGTGGAGGCAGATCTGCCATGGGCCTGGGGCCCACCGGCTTGCGCGCCGGCATTCCTGTATTGAGGCCAGGTAGCGGCCGCTGGGGCAGCTCGACAGAATCAGCAAGCCCCAAGCCGGAGTCGTTGGCGGGCTGGGCCTGTGTTGCGGCAAGTGCCTTGTCGGCGCGCTCATTGACCGAGTCGCCACGTTGCCTCATCGCAACCGCTCCATGATTCGCAGCAGGCACTGTCGGTGGTTGCGGACCGGCTACTTGCGAGAGACTCTCTGGGGTCAGGGGTCGGACGGAGTCTGGCAGCGGCTTGCGCGGGATCGCCAGGGCGGACGAGCTATCTTCGCTCGACCGCAACGGCTCGTCGGTCCTGGCTGGCAGCGGTGAAGACATTTCCGAGGACAGCATCTCAAGGTGGACATAGTAGAGGGAGGAGGCGACATCCTCGCCGGAGACGTTCTTGATGTGCGGCTTGAAGGGCGAGAGGATGATGTCTGGCGAAGGTCAGCGTGCGACTCCCTGCACCCGGGAGCGGAAACCTCGTACCTCGAGTGCCAGGAACTCGGGAAATGTAGAGGACAAGAGGCTCTTGTCTCTCCTCGCTGGGCTTCTCGGGGTACTGGGGCGGATTCGCGGCGAGGTGGTTGAGAGAGGCAAGGGATCGCGCCTCCATGTCGGCGACGGTGCCTCGGGGAGTGACGTCTATCAAATGGGAAAACAGTCTCGCTTTCGTTAAAAGTCTCGCTCGAGCCAAAATTCGTCGAAAGAGAAAAGACACGAGTTTTGAGTGATGGACGGTGACGGTGGGTTTGGGCGGTGACTCTGGCCGCGAGGATTTCGCGACGAGCGCGCCCTGCAGTGATGGTGTTGAGGCGGCGTCGGCAGTCGAGGCCTGCAACGTCAGCGGCCCACTGAAATCAAGCAGAGGCGTCGATCACACCGGCAAGCAGGGGCGCAGATGCACGACTGATGCAAGGCGGGTGGTTGATGGACCGAGAGGATGGAAGAGAGCTTATCGGCGCGGCAGTCGGTGGCAGCTCTGGTCAAGTCGGATCAGCAGCAGTAATCGTAAACGACGATGCGGCCTTGCCTTGGACGGGACGAGACGGGACGAGACGGGACGAGACGGGACGAGACGGGACGAAGCGCACCGCGGATGAAGAGTCTCCACCTCCGCCTTGCTCGACCAGACCAGCCGAAATAGCAAAGACACCAACGACGTCACGGGGTTGAGGCTGAGTCACGATGGCGGCGTTGGGACCCAGACGAGCTTGGATGCCTCTGCTGCCTCGGCCGAATGCTGCTGATTTGCGCGGCGTAACGCTGTCTTCGTGAGGCTCAGGAGTGCATAAACAGCAATTTAGCCGCGTTGGCGTCCAATTTCAGCCGTCGGCCCCATCGTCGTCGTCGTCGTCGTCGTCGTCATCATCAGTGATCACGATGGCTCGTGAGGTTTCGAGGCTGGGTTGGTGGTGGGCGCCGTAAGGCAGATGAAATGCGGGAGCCCGACGGTGGCTGATTCAGCGGGCGCTAGGCGTCGGCGATGCGGGTGGCTCAGCGCACAGGCACTCCACTGACCGACGGCCTAGGCCCTGGACAGGGGATGGGAACTCCACTGCAATCACCTGCACCCTTGGAGCCATGAACACAGCTGCGTGGTTCGCTGACGATAATAACAGCAATAGTAATGATGATTGCGGCTGCGCATCGACGCATCTCGCGCTGCCAAGAGTCGCTCATCAGCATCGCGTTGTCGTCTAAGCGAGCGCCCGGACAGCCCTGCCAAGCATGGTGGCGTCGGTAATGTGCGAGATCAGCATGCTCGCAGTGTCCGCGATGAGCACCCGGAATACGACAGCTTGGCATTGGACACTGGTGGGCCTGGCCAGCCCTGTACTAGAATTCCGGGCATCGGGCTAAATCTTTCGAGTTACACAGGAAGGAGACTTGCTGAAGTTTCGAACGTTATGCGCAGGGTCATGGACTGAATTGAAGCGTAATTGTTATTTGATGTCAAGTCCGAGATTCGCATCTAGCCAGATTGTACATCTATTCGAAGACCGGACTGGAGCATCGTCCATTGGCCTCGCCAGACCCTTCACGACTCTCCAGCATATGTATAAGAGACAGTTGAGTTAGGCGACCAGTTGAAAGCTTCCAACGCGCTCTAGAAACGTCAATTACAAGGCGTTGTAGCGTCAGCTCAGTGGGGATACTCACATCGGAGAAGGGCTCGACGCATTGGCTCTTGGCCGGTCAATTTGACGGGAAAGCCTGTAGATGCCGTTGCTCTACAGCAGGCACCCCGTACCCCTGGGGTAGGTGCGACCAGGCTTCTTCCTCGGTCCAAGAGGTGACCCCGGCCGTCCCGATGGTAGCTTCTTCCCCTTCGGCCGCGGGATTGAGCCAGGCATATTCTTGAACGGCGCCCCTCCCCCGCTGGGAGACATGCCCGGTGGCCTGAGCCCATCGCCGCCGAAACTGTTCTTCAAGCCCTTTTTCAACTGCTCTGTTATCATCGGGAGATTCCGTGTCTCCGTGTATGGTGGTGCTCGACCTAGAACCGGTGGTGCTCGACCTAGAACCGGTGGTGCTCGACCTAGAACCGGTGGTGCTCGACCTAGAACCGGTGGTGCTCGACCTAGAACCGATGGAAAACTCGCAGGCCAAGTGGCAGCCAGTCCTAAAGGGAAAGCAACGAGGATGATTGCGATCTTCATCCTAGTGGTGACGAGTTCGTAAACGATGGTTTTAGCAAGTCTAATGTTGGGCTCCTGGATCAAACTCCCCAAAAGGAGACGCGATGCCCTACTTATGTAGCATTCGAGCCAGAGTTCCACCTCGAGGTTTAAATTCAGCTCCTTCTCCGAATCTGTTGGAGGAGCGTGAAACGAATCGTCGTTCTATGCTTGAATCTACAATTGCATGATGCTTGAACACGGAGATTCCGATCGTCGGGAACTTTGCAAAGTCTAAACGGGACCCCAAGTTCAAATGTGGACCTGCGTTCGCGTTTCGTCTTTAGAAAAAGGGGGTGAAAAATTGAGGTCTATTTAAGCTTTACTCGATGCAGGACCAGGGACGTCAATGTCGAGCGATCAATCTGAATTTCCACGACTAGAGTAGGTGATCGGGCGGTAATCGAGCCAAGACACTGTTTCTACATCTGTTTCAGGAAAAGAATTTACAGATGCATTGTCGTTTATCCTGCTTTGAGCATTTTACACTGGTTGTGTCAACTAGGTAGTGACATGCCATAGTTTCACATACTCGTACGCGATCGCCACGAGGACCTACATATAGTGCCAGAAGCCTCTGCTTTACGCATCAGCATGCCGGCTACTTGAACAGATTCATTTCATAGCCTCCAAAGATTATTGGCAACCATTTACCAGAGTCATGGACACCCGAAGACGACTTCTTTTCTCTCTACCACTTCTATTGCTTGTTATACTCAGCTTAGCGGGCAATTCTCAAGGCCAGAGACTTGCAAGAACAATCCCGGCCGCAGGCGCACCGGCATCAGGCTCCGTCCTACCAGACCACCATGAACACCACCCTCGCCGTATATTCCATCGGCAGACTGCTCGCGAAGAAGTCGAGAAAAATGAGGAAATCGAAACAAAGCTCGTCGAAACAATCTCCGGGGCTCAGGCAGATGTAAAGGCGTGGACTCTCAAGGCGGAAGAGGCCGACACGCCTGAGAAGCTTCATCAAGTGACCGAGGAGGCTCAAAAAGCAATAGACAAGGCAAGCGAAGCGATGAAACAGCTGGCAAGGTTGAGCAACGATGCGTTGCTGGTTGGGGTTCAGACCTTCAACCAAGGATGGGACAAGTTTGTCAAGGTGTTGGCCGACAAGTCCGGCGCCATAATGATTGGTTACGCGAGCTTATTCTCAACCTACGGAAAGGGCATGAAACAGGACAGGGAACAACTAGAGAATCTTCTCGGTAAAATGGCCGATCCAAAAATTTACCAGGCTCATCTCGACCCTTTTCGCTCGGCAAGTGCGAAACTTGGAACCCAGGTTGAGGGTGCTCTCGATTTCCTTCAAGCAAAAGACCAGCTCTCCGACGAGGAGCCTGATCCCTACTGGCGAAGCAAATTGGAGACGGAACAAGACGCAAGGAACCGAGCCCAACTTGCTTTGGCAGAAGGGCAAAAGGTGGTGCAAATGGTATACGACGGCATGAAGAAGCAGCTGGACGGCTTTGTAGGCGGCATGGTTGACAACTTCCTTGTCGTCAACAAAGTCAGAGCCAAAATTCGCAGTCACCAAGTGGCGGAGCATGATGCGGCCCAAAAGGCCGAGTTGCAAGTCATGGAGCGCGAAGCAGACGAAGTACTGGAAGCCATCAAGGACGCCCTATGGGAGCTGTCGCCTGCAGCACCTTTCAAGGAGGCATACGACAAAGTCACAAGCGACGAGGAAATAGATGTCTGGGGTTGGGTCACAATGACCTTTGAGATGGGATTGGAAGTCATGGCATGGGTGCCCACGCCAGCTGCCCCTGCCGCTCGGGTATTCAAAGTTGGGCGAACGGCACAAAAGGTGTACAAGCTGGTCAAGAAAGCAAAGAGGATCATGGAAAAGGCGGATAAAGTCTGCGGGAGAGTCGAAACCATGGTCCACATGGAAAAAATCGTCGGACGTCTTCTTGACGGATTGGGCAAGGTGATTATGGTTGCGAAGAGCATTCCCGGATCGGAAGGCCTCCTACCTGAAATAGCAGCCTCCAAAGGCGAAACCGAAAACCTGCTCGACCTCGTCAAGATGACCGAGAAGGTGGCGCTGCCAAAACGGGGGAAGCTTAGCGACGACGACTTGAAGACCGTGCTCCAGGAGATACAAGGCGAGTTGGGGCAAGAAGGCGGTCTCTTCGCCAAAGCTATGCAGATGGTTGTATGCAAGTCAATGAAGCCGGCCATGATTACAAGTCTGGTTGGCGGCGGAAACATGGGCTGTGTCTTTGGAAAAGAGACCAAGCCGCTGCCGGCTGCGAAGGCCCCGCCACCACCGAAGACACCGAGCTCCAAGGGAGAAACGAAAAATCCCAAGGGACCCTTCAAAAAGCTGAAGGCAGGCACACTCCCCAATGCTCTGGTCAATCTTCGCAGCCGTTTGAGGCGACAGGCCCAGCAAGACCTGGCCAAGGACTTTCAGGACTTTTACTCGAGGCCCGAAGACCAAGAGCTGGACCTGGATCTCACCAACAGCATCCTTGATCGGGCAATGGAGGCCATGTCAAAGATGGAGGGCGACGATGCGCCCAAGGAGGACGAGCAGCCCACATTTTTGGACAACCCTGATCTTTTGGAGGCGCTCTCCGGCTTGCTCGAGGCGAATGTCACCACGGATGGTTTGGTTGAGGAGCAGGCATTTGCCAGATTTCGCTTTTAATCCATGACTGCTGGCTACTGCGACCCCTTTGATGCCATGGCTTACAGTATGTAGTGAGTGGAGGGATGGTGACCCGGCGGAGCTTTTGGAGTTTCCCCTTGTCGTGTGCTGGAACATTTTATGGACTGAGAATGAAAAGGTGCACGTACTAGACACTCAATGTTTTGACATTGTGAGGACCAGCGAAGAGAGGTAACTTACACCAGGGCAGAGCGCAATCGATCGGTTGCCCTCCTTTGCGTGTTCAAGAGCGTGCTGGACAGTGAGAGCGTTGATTGCCGCTTTTGACACCTTGTAGGCTGTAGCGGGTATGCAAGCATAGTAAAGCTCAAAAATAATGATCTCGGCTTAACGATAAAAGAAGGAACTTCTGGCGAAGTCTTTCGAAATTCAGGCTTCTCAAGTTTGTCCTTTCGTAGAAGAGAGAGAAATGCCTGTGTGACTCAGTGGACGCCAACGACATTGACTCGGAAGCTCCCGTCGAGAAATTCCCTGAAGGCAAAACGGCGGACTCGACTCGTCATGGAAAGAAGTAGACTAGTCCTACGCCCACGTAAGATTCATGCCGCCAGAAGCAGAATGGCACACGTAGGCACTGTTGATCAAGACTTTTAGCCCATAATCTTCTACATTGCTTTGACTCAACCCAGGCGGTGACCATGGAAGTACACTTTATAGTTGGCAAACATGAGGGCAACCTGCACGAGCGCATTCATGGACATAGCTGCGAGGGTGATTAGAGATGCCCGCGGGTTGCAAGAAAGCAAGTCAGAGATTGCGACTATAAGAATCTGATTTCCCTTACCGAGCCAAGTCTATCGTGCAAAATATTACAACTTCATCTCTTATCGTGCAGCGCGTCATTTGTGGCTGGGTAG
Source organism: Tolypocladium ovalisporum (assembly GCA_024340015.1). Classification (NCBI taxonomy): domain Eukaryota; kingdom Fungi; phylum Ascomycota; class Sordariomycetes; order Hypocreales; family Ophiocordycipitaceae; genus Tolypocladium; species Tolypocladium ovalisporum. The sequence continues at coordinate 65,744 of JALHBZ010000024.1, read as the reverse complement.
CAAATGAGGGGATCACAAAGCCAAGCTTGCGCTTAAGCCAATGGCGGCTGGGCAATGCCAAGCAGTCTTAAGGTTTCAGCCCAATATGCGCCCAACGCCCGGAAAGAGGTGGCTCCTTTCGGCACTTTATGCGGCTGCGAACATAAGATTATCAGTCTTGTATTGAGCCATGCAGAGAAAGGGAGGGTGGGCATGTCTAAAGGCGCTTCGTGAAATAATTCCAATCCATATGAATCGAACGCAGCCAAGAAAATGTGTCAGTACCCTCGTCGCACAGCGTTGGGGCTCATCCTTGCTGCCAACCAGGAGAAACGGCGCTAGCATCGCACGATGGCACTATGAAGATGCCCGAGCTCGAATGCGCTGCTCACGGCTGATAGACGTGGGAATCTGTCGTGATGGGTCGTGGAGGTTCGTTTCGCAAGATGACGTTTGCACCGCGAGACAATGAAAACCAAGTGTTCTATGAGGGAATACAAAGACGAGAGAGCTGGCAGTCGGTTACAGGTTCAAGGCTGAGCTGGAAGTGTCCCGATGCCATTTGCATCGGATGAGGACTGAACTGCTAACATTTGGAGGACATAGTTTCCGTACACGTAGCCTCGTGCTCTGGATGTTTGTACTTGTATGTTCCAGGTCACAGCTGCTTCATCAACTATTGGACGACACTTGACTACCTTGCTAACGACCGGCCCTTTGAGTCGCAATGTCATGTATACGTGTGACAGAAACTGCTGTAAGTTACCTATCATATCAGCTTCGGGCCACATACCTGGCTTATCTTCTCCCCGAGCGCTAGAGACGTATGGCACAGAGCACTGCGGGACACGTGCCCACTAGCGGGCTAAAACGTTCCTTGGTCATATTTGGGGAGCCTTTGTCATGTTCATTGATCTTCTACTTACTTAGCAAACTTGAGAGCCAGTCGAGAGCTCATTGGTCACCATCACATACGAGTAGTGGCGAGAAGGTTGAGTTTTGGATGAGTTTTGGGCTCAGCCTACACGAATACGGGAGCTGATGGCCACTCTGTGCAGAATAGAACGCGCACGGGGATCGACCATAACTCATGCCAAAAAAAAAACCAGTCAACCTTAGCTGTTGACACGTGGTCTTTGGCTCCAAGCATGAAACCGACCAACCGTTGCGCCATACTGACGGCATTTCGGACAGTCTGGCCTTATTCATGCTAACAGCGAAGCAACATGCGATCAGCACATTGACGAAAATGGGGCATAAAAAACACGAGAAACGTATAACCGTTTTAGGCAAGGCCGTGAAGTGGCTGAGGTGACTTTGGGTTTTGTGGGGACATCTCGTGTCATGAAGCGACCACCTTAGTCCGGTGCACGCAACTCGAAACGCCAAGTTTTCTCTGCGCTAACATTGACAAGCCATTTCATGCCCACTCAGCAGTCGTTGTGAGGATGAGCCCTGCGCACTCCGCCGGAAATGTAGAATCTTTCCAAGAAAGGGAGGGCCCGTTTTTACCCTTAAAAGGATAGCGTGGTAAAATGTCGCTTTGTGTAAGTGGTCCCTGCGGGCTGGCACTGCGCTCTTTAAGTATCGAATACTGGGTGTGCTGGAGTCAAGACAGCCCAGCCTGCCTTGCATCTTTTCTTGATGTCATTCCAAATATCGCCCCTTGTGGTTTGCTCTCCGAGGTTGGCGTGATGTCAAGAGGGCACCGATATCACTCTTTCAGCCTCTCGCGCCTGGCATCTCGATCATGAACAGCATGTATCGTCATTTACATTCGAACAACCGGACGCCGAAAATTGCAGTCTTAGTTTTCGCGTTGATAACGATAGGGGCGCTGTTATATCTCGCGCCTTCCGATCTCCCCTCCCGCGCAAAGGAGCATTTCCTCAAACATGCAACGACTCAAGATCCCTCAACGACTCAGGGGGAGTTCAACGACTCGTTGATTCCAAGAAAGATATGGCAAATATACCTCGCCCCCCCCAAGGCCGACAAGAGCCACTTCGAGATCAATGCCGAGCACGTCGCCGACGCTACATCATGGATAGCGCGCAATCCGGACTACGAATACGTCCTGCTGGGAGACAGAGGTGGAGATGATATTATTCGGCAACATTTCAAGGACCATCCGATACTTTTGAAGATATTCAAGGGGCTGAAAAATACGGGGATGAAGTCTGACCTGCTTCGGTATTTAACCTTGTCGGTCAGAGGGGGCGTGTATTCCGACATCGACACGGAGGCGCTAAGGCCCATCGACCGTTGGGTTCCCAAGGAGTATCTGAAAACTGCACGAGCTGTCGTTGGAGTCGAATTCGACCGCCTCGACGGCGGCAACTGGGGCGAGGTTCATGAGGATCTGCAATTCTGCCAGTGGACCATCGCGGCGGCCCCTGGCCACCCCATACTCCGCTACATGACTGATTGGGTCATCTCCGCGCTGGACGCCTTTGCCACGGAGCGAAACATTACCTTTTCCGACATTGCTGCCACATCCTCCGAGGTCATGAAGCTCACCGGTCCGACAGCGTGGACAGATGCCGTGTTTCAGCAGCTACAGAAGTACGAGCCGGAGCTCAAGTCGGTGCGAAATCTGACCGGCCTGACGGAGCCGAGACTCGTAGGTGATGTGCTCATACTGCCAATCGATGGCTTCGGCATGGGACAGCCGCACTCTAACAGCACGAATGATGGGAGCATCCCAAAAGACGCTTTGGTGCGGCACAAGTTTCAAGGGTCTTGGAAAAATAATCGTAGCTTGCGATGATTGCATGACGGAGTCTTATCTGACGATCTTTTGTCGTCCCCGCGAGAAGACATTATATAGAATAGCGGGTTCGAGCCATGAATACAACACGCATATGAAGTCTCATGGGTGAGTTTGTGATAGCTTCGGTATTGCACCAATGATGTTTCTATGGACCTCTTTAGCAACTGACACTGTAGGGTTTGTTATTTAGACGCTTTAGCCTTGGCATGTTCCGCCACCACCGCAGCCACCACATCGTCCAGCTTTTCGTCCTTTAGCCCGAGGAGCTTCATGGCAAAACCATCCTTGCGCGTCCAGTCGGCATCAACGGTGCCCAGGACAAAGACAATCTCCTCAATGGCGTCGTGATGGCCGGCAGCGACACGGCGGCTCTCGCGCTCGAGAAAGGCGTTGGAGTCAACGTCCTCCACGTGCCACTTGCTACCCGTGGCGCGCTCTAGCGAGGCCAGGATCTCGAGCTGCGTTGGACAGAAGCTCTGCACGTAAATGGCGCGGTTGCGCGTCTGTTCGGGTCGCTGCAGCACGGCCACGACGGACTCGCCGACGCGGCGCAGGGTCGATGCCGATGCCTTGATGTCGCCGGCGTCGAGGATCTGGGCCTTGTGGGCGTCGAGGTCAAAGTGCAGGAGGCCATCGCGCAGGCCAAAGTCGAAGAAGTGGCCGCAGATGATGGACGTCCAGGTAAAGGGTCCGGAGGGGGTCTTGGATGCTAGCTGTTCGCACCTCTCGCGGACGACCGTCTTGTCGCGGTACAGCTTCAGAAGGGCCTGGGCCTGGGGGCTCGCGGCGTCACAGCTGCCGTAGTCGGCGGGGATGTAGCGACGCACGCCGGCGCGGAACGCGGCGTCGACGAGGCGCAGGTGCTGATCCAGGTCCTTGAGCGGGAACGCAGCAACGACGGCATCGTAGCCCGAGAGGGCCGTGACGAGCTCATCGAGGCCGAGGCCGGGCGACACGGAGACCTCGGTGATGCCGTCGGCGGCCGCGGCTGAAGCGGAGTTGGAGCGCCGCAGAACCGAGACGTCGAAGCAGCGGGCTTGGACGAGACCCTCGAGAATGACGGAGCCGACGGTACCGTTTGCGCCGATGAGGAGGACCTTGCGGATGGGCGTGTCGCCTGCGGACGACAACTGCGCCATGATGATGGGTGGAGTCGCGGTGGGGAGTTTGCTCGGCCAAGGGGTACTCCTTGTGATGTTTTGGAAGAGATGGAGTCGTATCCGGGAGTCGCGGAGGCGGTCGATGTCGAATCGATGCTGGACGGGAGGCGGAGGGCATTGCGTTGGTGTTGAAGGGCCACAAAACCTCCCCACTCCGGCAACGGCACCCGCAAACGTCAAGCCCCCCAGCCACCAACGTGGTTACCCGGACCCAGAGCTATTGTCCTCGCCCACAATAGCCACCCGACGTCATGTTTTGGTGAGTAAACGCTTCAATTGGCATTCCACGCCGGCAGACGTCCGACCCACTCGGGCCCCACGTGCGTGCTTATAACCGTAACAGTCACCCTTGTCGTCTGGACCCGGGCTGCGGTCGCGGCTAACAGAATACACCGCCGCCCTCACAGTTCAGCAGAGCTATTTGACCTATTTTTGGTTGGACTGTGGGGACTGACATGTGTGTCCGGAACCGAACAAGAATAAGGAACTGATTGAAGCCAATTTCGGATGATGGTTCGTGCACCGGTGGCTGTTCCAGTGCGACATGAAATACGACCGGCGTCGATGATACGTATTGCAAAGGAAACGTCATACTCTTACTCTAAAAGGAACAAGGCATCCCACTCCTCTAGTTACCTAGTAATACATAGGTAGTGAGGCTTGTACTACATGGTACGGGTCTAGAAAGTTTAAGCCTGGACTATTACGCTCTTTTCATAGCATGAACAAAGGTAGAGATTCCTAGACATAGGCGACGTCGTTTACTTCCCAAAACCCGGAAAGGGGGGTAGAACAGCGTTACTAACACAGGGTCCGTTGCACTTGACTTTATGGTATGTTCGTTAGCCCTCGACAAAACACGGAAGTGAATCGCCGTTGAGTAATTGGCATTCGGATTGTAGTATTGAGTGAGGTCTCCACGAGACGTCCACGCAGAGTTCCCTGGTGCGACTGCTCTGCACTACATGTATCAAAGTGTACTCGGTCTTCGCCTGAGCTACCGAAGAGATTTATGTAGCGCAGCGGCGCTGAGAAAGCACGTCGATGCTGAAGACTGCAATGAACTATATTATGTTGTAACTATATTATGTTGTACGAAATAATTCAATATAACTCTAAAATCCCGGACACAATTTTCGTATGGTGTTTTGACGCCGGGGATCACTGCTCAGCGAGCGATGTTTTACGCAATGTGAAACCATCGAGTACACTCAAATAGCTGTTCGTTGTACAAGACATCCCGCCTTCGCCTTCGCCTCCGCCGCTAAGCTATATTGTCGTGTCTATGCTCATTATGCCTTCACGAATGAGCCATCGTCCGCTTTCGCCTTCAGGCCAGCCGCAAGAGCATCGGCCTCCGCCTGCAAGCGCACGGCGTTGGCTGCTTGCCGCTTGACAAAGGAGCCATCGTCAACCTTTGCCTTCACAGCTGCAGCATCATTTCCGTCCTTTGCATATACGGCTGGGCCATCGGCGGCTTTGACTCTGATCCTTCCAGCGCCGGAATCAAGGCGGCCCTGGGGCAAGGCGATTACGACGCCGGCTAGGGCTACAGTGGTAAGGGCCAGCGTGACGCGCATATCGGCGGTGTCGAGGTGTAGGTTGATGTAGATAGGATGTCTTTGAAGAGTTGTTGAAGATGATGTGGTTGTTGAAGATGATGTGATTGTAGAATCTGGTCGAGTGAAGAGATGGGAAGATAATCGGTCATAGACGCCCTTTTTATACATCGAGGATCAGAGAGTCTTCACTATTCCAGATAGCCTTGACAGCTAATGCCAAGAGCTGAAGTACGGATAATGTTATTGCAGGCGCCATCTCAAGACCTGAACGACTGTCGCCTATTGTTGATCTGGATCTCAATGGCGAGGTTCCCCATGGGGTTGTCGTCTAGAGGCCTTGGCATTTGCCGCGGAGAAAGAGATCCCCGCACGAAGGCGTCTGTCTCCGAAGCCATAGCGATTTGTGCCTTAGAGGGAGGGTGGTCTAGTTCAGATCTATGCGGGCAAGCGGACTATTGACGGGCGACAGTAGGGAAAGCCGGGTAAAGCTGGCAAAACCCTAAGAAAATAACCCGATCCCGTCAGCTACGGCATCGCCTTGAAGATTCAGCGACTGCCGAAGACTGCACGACCCCCAATCCCTCACAGTCCTGGCGATTGGTGCATAGGGCTGATGATATGGAGAAACCTGGAGAGGAGAAACCTGGAGAGAAGGCACCTGGAGAGCAGCAACGGAATCGCATGACCTCGATGAGGCTTGGTGCCAGCCGCAGCAAAATCGAACCCTTAGGAGTTGCAATGCCACCGCCAAAAGCACAGCGCCACCCGAGACGTGGGGGTGCGATGCCGGATGAACGATCTATCATCTCGATGAAGCTGAAAAACAAACGCCGTGAATTCTTAAGACGGAATCAAAGGGTCTGCTTGAGCGCACTGCCATGCTTGGCGAAAGTAACCATGCGCTGCGGCGAGCATTTGTGCGAGTGAACGAAATTAGAGTTTGTATCGCCACACATATTTTAGCCGATAATTCCATGTTTGGTACTGTCCATGGCGGCAGGGCGGTTCCATCTACCATCTCATCAACGGCGATCAAGGGCTAATGAGAACTTTCGACGCACTCTTCCTCTAGTAATAAAATCCGTACAAAAAGGGAATATGAAATTGTTCCATTCGATGCGCCTCTCCACACCACACCTTTCCCTTCCACATCACACCTCTAAAAGCTCGAATTCGTAATGGTTGTTATAACAGGCATTTTACAAGGCCCAGCGCACGAGGCCTTTACGTTTAGCTGACATACCCTTTCTCCACCTAAGCCTGTTGTTCTTGATCAATCATTACTAAGTGACACGTTCCGACTGTTCTCCGGCGCTTGTCGTTATCATTCGATTGACTGTGAAAAGGTCTTGCCCAGGCTTAGACATGCTTACTTGTACAGAGGAGCTTGTTGCAGCTTTAGGCAGCAAGGACTACTTTCGTGCCACCGACTGCTCGGCAGTAGCCTAGGGCCGGGAACTGCGGTGCCAGCGTCAGTGGCGAAGCCATGCAACTCACAGCCCCCCTCGACTCCTAGACTTGCACAGGAATGACCAGGGGAAAATCTTCGCTACCTTGCAGCGGGGAGTCGGTACTCTATCCTTCTACTTCTGGGGTCTCGGATCCTAGAGAACCAGGATCGGCTCTGGTCCCTGACGAGCGTTTGGGTTAGCTTCATGGGCTTTGGCCCAAGGCAGCAAACGGCCGTCGTCAAGCTCGGTACTTACGATGCAGGAAGCCGCACGGTACAGCACAGCTGCGTCACCGATGCTGGGCCATCAAGGTTTCATCTTTTGTTGTTCAAATTGGACAATGCTTCCGGCCTCCATACTACAGTAGTGCTAGCGAGGAAGGCGGACAAGTTCAGCGGTAGTAACACGTAAAACGAGTTGGGAGACAGATTCAGTAAATGGATGATCTGCTGGAGGGATAGACTTCTCAACTCGGTCGTCGTATCTAACATGCTGTCATGTCCGTCAGAAGTAAATCTCTCCTTTCCGTGGGCTTGCAAGTTGCGGTCAGCGGGATGAAAAGCTTAAGTCGTTCGACTGCCGTCCGATGTCCGTGCACTCTCTGCATTGCACCCAAGGGATGGGTTGGGGGCTCCACGAAACCATTTGCTTCTTCTCTCCAATGCTTTCGACCTTGCCATTATGATCCTTCTTGGCCTCTACCCGGCTCAAGTTGCAGTTGCTCCGCCTTCTGCCGCTCGCCTTGCAACTTTTTCCGCCTCGCCCTTGCTTCATCCGCTGGTGCTTTCCACGAGCCGGCATAATGATGGCTCACAAGCGGCTCTACTTGATCTTTGGGGTATCCATTTTGATGCGCAGCAAATGCAGCGCCTGGCATAACCAGCACGTCGCCTACAAGGCGTGGCTTCTTCAAGCCTGCAATATCCCGGTCGTTCACCGTCCGGCCCAACATCTCGCCCAGACTTTGCGCAATACCAAGTGTCATGATTTTGGGACCGGTAACGTCGACGACATCGGAGATCATATCGAGGGTGATGCCGCTTGGCGGAACGCCATTCTCTGCAGCAATAGCGTATAGCCCCTCGACGATGTTATTGACGACATACAATAGGTGCGACGAGCCCGGCCGCGCAGCAAAGACCCAATTCGTTAGTTGGGACTGCACGGGGCGAGCCTCTTGGGAGGGAACATCGAACTCGAGGCCCACTATCAAACTGATATTCGGTGCGGTATGGTACATGTCGGCGGGCAGCCAGTGACCGACGTCTACCTCACAGGTAACGTCGATGTCGCTCCAGATCCCCCCTTCAGAGAGCAGGATCAGATAGCGTAGCAAGTCGGCCCTCAGAATAGGAACGGAAAGTGCCGTGTATAAGGCTACAATGTCGGGTCGTGTCTTGTTGTAACGTGTCGTGACCCAATTCTCGGCGGACTGATCAGTGAGGAGCTCATACCGGAAGTTGGGATTTTTCTGCAGCCAGCTATCGATGACGGTTCGTTGGTCTTTGGTAAAGGTGCCGTCTTTGGCTGACTGCCACACCTTGCCTGGAATGCCGGGGATTGTGCCAGGTACGGTTGGGACGATGCCAGGTGTCGTTGATGGAGACCTCTGCGAGGACTCGACGGCTGCTCGCTGCTCATCTTGACTTGTCGAGACACGCGACAGCTCTTCAGTGTTGACGTCCAGGCTCGAGTCCCCAAAGACTCTGTGGTCGCTAAAATGGTGTCGAATATTCATGAATAGGAACATTACACAGACAGCGCCGACGACGCGCCACAACCGATGGCTAGTCCTGAGGTTGACTGCCATTTTGAACCCACGCAACGATGCCAGAGTCTCGTTGATCTGACCACCCGGCCACCGGCGCCGGGAAACGTCAATCATGACTTGAGACTGATAGAGTATTGATGGATCCGAGGTGACGCATTGTTCGGAGGAGCGAAGCAGAAGACGGGCGCCGAGTGGCTAAAGGAAAGGGCCGACTTCTGGGCTCTTAAGAGGAAAGATGTAAACAATCTGGTGAGGTGAGCTTGAGAAAGACGGAGCGAGAGTAAATTGAATTGAAATCTTGGAGAATAGCCCTGGTAGCCCTAATAACTCTAAAGGACGAAAGGAAGCAGCGTAGCAAGGGGGCATGACCGAGATCAGCAGATGAATTAAAGTTGTCACCGCTGCAGGGCAGCTGATTGGCGAATCGCCGCACGGAGTATGAACTGATCCTCGCAATGAACTAAGAAGAATATGGTACTAACTTCCCTAGTAATCATGCATTCGGAATAGTTTGACTACTAGTCATGGTCTTAATCACAAAACTCAATCTTAAGATACAATGGTATAACTAAGCGGCGACCGACTGACCATGCATTAATTGAGTATTATAAGGGTAAGCTACCAATTTTGGCCAAGGTTACAGTAGTAGGCAAGCTGCCCCGAGAGATTGACTTTCGGCAAGCTGTGGAGCACGGGCGTGACCGAACTCGGAGGTGGGGGCAAGTTGCCAAGATTGAACCTAGGCGCGGGCCAGCTACGCAGCTATGATTGATTGATTGCCATGATTCAATACATGATTGAATGCACAATTGGCCGCCGTTGCTCAACCTCAGAAGCGCCGACTTCCGAGTATCGAAGTCGAGCCTGAGGAGCTCTGCAGGCGTGTCGTGATCGGGGGGTTCACCGTCGGATCAGTCGTTGGAAATGCGCGCGGGTAGGCTGCCTGATTGAATGTGTGTGCTGGTAGACATGCTGCCGAGTGCCCTGGTCGTCGGATGGGCTAGATACGCACTCCACGCGGTGTAATTAGGGCAATCGAGTTGAAGTTATGGCGCGAGCAAAGCCCCGAAACGATGGACGTCCCAGCCCCAGGCAGGCAACCACACGAGCCCTCGCACTTTTCTTCACATGCAGCCCCAACCACAACAAACCCCAAGGAATGGGGCTCTGTCCAATGAGGAGCGCAGCGGAGCGGGATGCATCCTCCGCCCGCCCGCCTGTCTTCGCTTCCGCAAAGGCGGCCCCACCCCGCCGCCACTGCGGATCGGCGAAGACGGCGCCGGACCGCCGACCGGGCGCTGCATCAATTCCTCCGAGTCGCCCTGGCAGCCAGCCCGACGCAAGGACCTGGTTTATAATCCACGGGGAAACCCCTTTTGGATGCCCCTTTTGGGTGCCCCTTTAGGGATGAACACAGCACATGCCCGTGTACGCAGCGTTGTAGCGCGGTTGCACTTTACTCCTCGTGCCTTGAAGGAGGGGACCCTTCAATCCGGCCAGCGCGGGTTTCGGGGCGATGGCGTCTCCGCATCGCAGCCCCCTGTCGGATTGAACTGCGTGACGACGGTGGTGCATCATGATTCGGATGCCAGACACTGGCTATAAAATGTCTTGTTCCCCTCAGCAGTAGGCGCAAGATTCGACATTGACAATCCAAGACTCTTGCGCAACTTCTCACCACCGACGCCCAGCTGTACCCCATCTCCGCATCCCACCATGGCCGGCAAGGAATCCGTCTTCATCACCGGCGCCAACACGGGCGTCGGCTTCGAGACCGTCGAGGCCCTGCTGCAATCCTCCAAGCCGTACCACATATTCCTGGGCAGCCGCAGCACGTCCAAGGGCGACGACGCCGTTGCGGAGCTGCGCAAGATTGAGAGCCCCAGCACCCTCGAGCTGGTGCGGGTCGACGTGACCGACGACGCCTCCATCAACAAGGCGGCCGAGCTGGTCAAGAGCAAGTCTGGCAAGCTCGATGTTCTCATCAACAATGCCGGTACGCCATGCCCCCTACCGTGCAGCTCACTGTACAGTCAGTACTGATGCGTCACACAGGCGCGGCATTCGACTCGTACTTCAATGACGACGTTGCCCAGTTCCGCACCGTACTCAACAAGGCCTACGATGTCAACGTCTCCGGCGCGCAGGTCACCACCGCTGCCTTCACCCCTCTGCTCCTCGCCGCGCCCGCCCCGCGCCTCGTGTTCCTCACCTCGGGCCTGTCTACGCTCGCCGGCAACGCCGAGACGTTTCTGCCGCCCTGGACGCCCAACCCGGCCGCCGGCTGGCCCAAGACGGACCTGCTCGCCATGCAGGGCTACAGGGCGTGCAAGACGGCGCTCAACATGATTTTTCTCTCTTGGCACTGGATTCTCAAGGACGATGGCGTCAGGACGTTTTGCGTCAGCCCTGGCTTCCTGGCCACCAACCTTGGGGGTCAGCCTGAGATGCTCAAAAAGGCCGGAGCCCAGCACCCGTCCATCGGAGGTGAGCTGGTCCGAAAGGTCGTCGAGGGAGCCAGAGACGCGGACGTGGGCAAGGTGATTACTTCAGACGGAACCCAGCCGTGGTAATCAGCCGCATGGGCGTGATGTCATTCGCAAACAATGCGCTGTAAGAGAACAGTCGTCTGGTGCAATATACAGAAGAATTTTATCCGCTGAATTTGTTGATTCGCTCCAACCACCCACCTCCTCACTCAAAATCCCGCAAAGTCCCCTGGAAACCCCATGCCAAACGATCCAATCCCCGAAATGCCCAATCCCAACGGCAGCGCTTCACCGGCGTCCGGCACCACGGCATCCGGCACCACGGCATCCGGCACCACGACATCTGCCAGCTCCGCCGCCGCGTTGTTGCGTCGGCTGCTCTCGCCACGAGCCGACTCCCGTTCGAGGACGCGTACTCTCAGCCTGTCACGCAATTGACGTGGTGGCAGCGGAATATTCTGCGAGGGACTGGACGGCGGTGGTGGAGCGACGGGCTCTTCTGGAGCGTGAACGAGAGGCCTCGCGCCAGAGACGGCGGACTCGTCGGAACTCGAATAGTCGACGACGGCTGGGCGGTTGTGTCGCTCAGAGTATCTCGGTGGTGAACTGTTCAAATCTTCCTCGGAGTAGCATGGAGGTGGCGGTTCGCCTCCTGCTGGCTGGGGCTCGGCCGCCTCGGGCAGGGCCTCAGGCCCCTGCGGCGGCGGAGAGGGTATAGGCTGTACGTCCCGCAACTCGATGGCGTCTGCTGCTCCATCATGTTGTAGTGCGAGACGTCGTGCTGATCTGGCCCGAGCCTGACGACGTTCCTAAAAGTGTCGACAGAGGTAGACCGCAACGCAGATGAGTGCTGCTGCGAAGCAAAGGACGGCAGCGCCGACTCCGCCCGCCACAGCTTTAGACATGACGTCGAAAGGGTAAGTAGAGATGGGCTCGTCGTGGACTGTGGTTGGAAGTGTGGATGTCCCTTTGCTCAATATGATGACGTCCATTTTGTGATGATGATGATGATGATGATGATGATGGAGGGTTTGGGACTGGACGCCGTCTTTGACCCATTGCAGATATGTACTCGAAGCGCGGTGGCAGTTTCTTCATCAAGGTGAACTTGTGCTGTGGTCTATCGTTGTTGCCGCGGTCACGTCTGCCTTTTCTCAGGATCAAGCTTGCAGCTTCTTCGGCTCAAACAAGCAGCTACGAAGAGTCTAGTCCGGTCCACCGCCCAGCATGACTACCGAATTGACCACTTTCCACTGTCATGCGGGACGCAATGAACTGATGATGCTGACTGCTCGAGGCTAGCTGCAGTCGACTGATTCATGCTCTGCAGCACTCATGCCTCCCGTGAGTTAACTACTGCGATGTCCGCCGTGCTTTCCCACATCCCTGAGTGGATTCTCCTCCACCTCGCCAGCGACGTATTTCTGACACGACGCAACGAGACGCGGCCTCTTCTAAGGGTCGCGGTCCTCCAGATCAGCCTTGGCAAGTTCCGCAGACAGATCACCTTCTTTGCCCCCTGGCTGCCCAAATTCACCTCCGGTGAAGTCACAAAAGTCCACTTTGCACAACATTTGGCTGCATCGTGACGCAAGCTTGCCGCGCAGAATGTCTAGAGCATCAGACCAACTGCCGTGTTTGAGCTGCACATGATACAATGAGAGTCTGTCTACGAAAAGGCCAAGCTCGCCACACAACCTCTCGAGGCTGGCTTGGTCTAACGCGACCGCGTTAATCGCGACGTCTCGGATCCTGGGCCATTGTGCTCTGGCCAAGACGGAGCTCAAGTCATAGGAAGGATCCATGAAGTGTCTGCTGCTATTGTTGGCCCTTAAGGCTTGGAGCTGCAGATTCACAACTTTGAGGCATTGGCCAGAGAGCGTCGCGGCCATGTAACGATCGATGTGCACCCTCTCCTCGGCGGGGTTGTAAAGTGACCGGAATTCTAGACGTTTCGTGGGAGGCTTCATCAACGAGAAAGTCTCAAGGCCGTGGCACGCTGCTGCAAGGTCGGCCCATGCCGGGCTCATCGAGTGAGGGCGCTTGGGGAAAAGCATAGAGTAGTTGTCTTCGTCTGGGAAGCAACAGACGCCAAGGTGGCGCAAGCCGACGCCCGCGTGGTGAATGGCGATGGGGAGCTCCGAAAGCAGCTGTGCAGGTACAAACTTGGTGCTCAGGTCGGTCGATTCCTCGATCGTGCCCCAGTCTTGCGCGCTGATGAGTAGCTCCCCGAGCGCGTCTTCGCTCCTCAGCGCGTCCAACCCGTCAAGAGATGGAGGAGGAGGATAGCAGTCCATTCCACTAGCAAGTCTGAGGGATGATGCATACGACATGCGGGACACTGATGCCGCCAGCGAAGTCACGAATGATCCGCTCGAAATGAGTCGAAGTTGCTCTCCATGCTTTTCGCAGTACTTTTGGCGGCTTGTGCGAATAATTCGATCGATATCCAGAATCTTCCGCTGGGTGGTTACCTTCCTTGCGTCGATTGCCTCATTGAGTGCTGCGCCGAAAACAGCAAGGCAGGCTCCCATGGCCTGGCTTACGCCGTCTCTCTCGCTGAACACTGCTCTGAAAATAGCAAGGAAGGTTTCCCCGGCCTGGAGGTCTTCTTCCGAGGGACCGTGTCGCGTGAGCTTTGCCTCCAGACTTTGCCGGCAGCGATCTGTGAAGTGCCACAAGCTCCAGAAGAACGCCTCGAAACGAAAGTCAAGCGAGACGCACACGGCACGAACGCCCGTAGCGAGGAGCGGGCTCTTGGAGATGCGCTCCGCCCGATCCAGGGACCCCTGACTGATTTCCACCTTGAGGATGCGGAACAGCAGAGGCGAGGCAAGGCTGCTGAAGAGGCGGCATGTGAGGCGCGCACGCTGGATAACTTGAATGCGGAGCTGCGCGTCCTTGGAGTTCTCATGATGTGGCAAACCAATCCTCGAGCCTATGATGTCGGGGCCTTGGAAGTTGGCAAAGATCTCGTGGAGAATGTCGAGAGGGAGGTCAAGGATGCCGACCGGTTGGCCTGAGTTGCTTGAGGTTTCCATCGTTGCCGTTGTGCAGCGCAGTATGTCACCGATGGCCTTGCTCGCGGTGAGAGCTGGCGAAACACTCCGGCTGAGAAACAAGAAAAGGCTCGATTGTGTTTGGCAGGTCGTCGCCTTTGGCGTTTGAAGGGGCTGCCTGAGGCGACAGTCGGTTGACCCGAGCCAGCCGGTGAAGTGGTGTTGATTCACTGGCTACCCTATTCTTCGGAATATTCGACATGCTCTATTTGTCGTGCAATACGCTCGACACCTCACTGCATCGTCCGCGTCAACGCACAGCTCCCCAGGCCATGATGGGACATCTACATACTGTTTTGTAAATGTATGGCTGCCAAGCATGAACTAAATTGCTTCAGTATCAATGTCGTTCGCATGGCCCTGATACTTATCAACGATAAGAAGATCTGAAGGGTTAAGTCCATGGCGATTCAAGACTAACGTTTCTTGGTACAGAATCTGCCGTGAAGGATGATGAGGAGGCTCATCTTCTAGTCCGGCCTCCTGGCGCTCAGATGCTGCAGAGAGACAAACGAGCAGCGGCCGCAGCGACATGAACTCGTTAGCATCTCCGACCCGACCAACAATGTCAGTCCCTTGCCACCTCCAATGCCATTGTTCTCCAGCCTCGCCAAGATTCGCCCGTGTACAGTATTGCCACGCCAGAGTGTCTCTCGACACCGACCAAAAATGCGGACCGGGCATGACGCCCAGCCAAGGGCCAGCACTTTCACCATTCCAGGCCTTCGCGGCTAAGAAGGACACCTCTAAAGTGCAGATGGGAGTCTTCCCCGCTTTGCGGCAAGATATTCGACGGTTCGTGGGGACGCGCAGAATCGCGAGTGTCCGGCGCCATGTCTTAGACAACAACCTCCCTTTGCAGCCTCATCTCACTCCCCGCGAGGCTGCACCGCACAGCCAAACAGCGGCAGACAAGAGAGACAGCGCGCCACTCCTTTTCTACCATTGTCTCTCTGCGACCGACCCCGCCCAGGAACGCTGCTGTGCTCGCTGCTGCCCTGAGCCGCACCAGCGACTCGGCGCGGCTCGAGGCGTCGCGACCCGCCATACCCGCCCAGTCGTGTAAGTGCCCCAAGCACAGCATTCCGGGCAGGCGGCGCGGTTAGTGACGCCATCTCCGTGCCTGAGCTCGGCTCGTCGCAGAGGATTGAGAATGGGGAGCGGCCGGGGACCCGCGACAGATCAAGGTATATAATCGGGCTGTGATCGCCGGTGTTGATGGAGGAGGACTAAACATCACCATCACAAGAGCAACAACGTCGGGAGGGCCGCAAATCTCCTTGAGCTCTCTTTACTTGCCATTTCCATCCTGGAAGTTGACTCCAGGCTCCAGTCGTTACACTTCTTCAACCTTCCTAGCCCGTCTCACTCAAAACCATTGGGTACAACAAAACTCTACAGGCCCTAACTGGACACTCAACATCATGTCCCGCGCCGTTCTCCTCGCCAGCCTGCTGGCCACCCTCGCCGCCGCTGGAGGCCATGATCACGGCCCCAAGAAGGAGCCCAAAGGTCATGCCGCCCCTGGTTTCCAGTACGTGGGCTGCGTGCGAGCCCACCCGACGTACTTTCCACTGCACCCGGACATTGCACACCCCGCCGCCCCGTACAAGTGCCAGGAGGCGTGCGGGCCCGAGGCCGCGTACGCGGCCGTCGGCAACGGCTGCTGCCACTGCGGCGACCCAGAGTCCGACGAGGAGCCAAAGTGGGACGATGTCAACGAGAGGGAATGCGATGTCGAGTGCGACGAGGACGACACACACGGCGGCCACTGCGGCGACCCAGACGAGGACGGCAAGGAGCTATACAGCCTGTACAAGAAGATGCCCTTGAACCCGCCGCCGAAGCCACAGCCCGAGAAGGACGAAGACTGCGAGGACGAGAAATACCCCAAGCCCACGCCGCCGCCTGTCAAGACCAAAAAGGTAAAGCCCGTTAAGACGGTTGTCGAGACCATCACTTCCTGCCCGCCAGAGGTGCCCGACTGCCCGGCCAACAAGAAAAAGGTCGAGTGTCCTCCCGAGGGATGCCCGGAGCCGCCTCCACCCAAGCCGGCCCCGCCGCGCCCCAGTTGCACGTACATGCGCCCTCCTCCGCCCCTATACACCAAGTTCCCGGGCAACCACTCCCACTCCCACGGGAAGCCGCCTCACTGCCCTCCGGAAGGTTGCCCGCCTCCTTGTCCCAAGGACTGCCCGGAGAAGTGTCCTCCCGAAGGATGCCCATCCCACTGCCCCCCCAAGGGATGCCCGCCACCACCGCCGCCGCCGCCGCCGCCGTGCCCGCCTGAAGGCTGCCTGCCTGCCTGCCCCGAACCCGAGCCTACATGCCCTCCCGGAGGT
>JALHBZ010000024.1:0-48982 GCA_024340015.1 Tolypocladium ovalisporum | reverse complement strand
GCCGACCGAGAAGTGCACCGGCGACTGCCCGCCTCCCAAGCCGACCGAGAAGTGCACCGGCGACTGCCCGCCTCCCAAGCCGACCGAGAAGTGCACCGGCGACTGCAAGCCTAAGCCGCCGCCTCCACCCAGCAGTCGAACCGCGTCATGGCCTTGCTAGGCCTGAGCGCCGTCGTGCTGGCCGTTGGCCTATCGTGAGGGAAGCAAGAACCTGGGAACATGTGAGGACGCAAAACGAGGAGCCCCAATGGCGAGGAGTGATTAGATGTATGTTTGGTTGGCATGGGTAATGTTTTTTTCTTCCTGATGTTTCCTCTTTTTTTCTTTGGTTTAGGGGGGCATTGGCGCAAAGGATCATCACGGGCGGCATGTAAGTATACAGACACAATCATGTAACGTGATAGCTTATTCTGCCATCGGGCACTTCATTTCCAATACATTCGCATCTGGACTTGCTTCGTTGGGTATCTCGTGTCCCGTCTCAGCCAGGTATGCTACGGCAACGTGGATGTCTCCGACCATGGAGTGGAGTAGACAGTCGACTTCGTCTTAATTCCTGCGTGGGGCGTCCGTCAGAGGCACATACCGCACACCAAAGAGGCACTTCTTCGTTATCTTGCTCGCGGCGTCCTTTTCGATGCGCCAAATGTGCTGCGAGTAGCCGTCGTCGTCGTCGTCGACCGGAATAAACATGCTGCCAAAGTCAGCCCTCGTCCAAGCATTGTTGTCGCCGAGGGAATGCCTACCAGCCCGGGGCTTTCAGCTGGTCCAGCAGCTGCTTGTGCACCTCCTTTGCCGACGCCCCAACGTGTATCACGTCCCACCCCGTCCCGCCGTCCTCTTCCCCCGCTCGCGCCGGTTCCGCCAAGCCCAGCCTCCCATCGCCAACGCGAAACGTCGCCCTCCCCTCCCTCAACAAGGCCCGCCCCTCGTCGGTCTTGCGCATGTTCTGCTCGCCCAGGTCTCGCAGCTCGCGTATGTGCTCCAGCCCGACCGCCAGCCCGCGCTTGCCCACCAGCTCGGCGAGCACGTGCGTCAGGTATCCCGAGCCGGAGCCCACGTCGAGCACGCGCGGGGCCGGGCGCCGCGCCGACGGCAGCAGGAAGGGCAGGACCTCGTGCACGGCCGAGGCGTGCATGTGCGGCGCGGAAATGGTGGCCAGGTGGCCGATGGCCTGCGGGCAGTCGTCGTAGGGGTCCGCCGGGGCGTAGTGCGCGCGGTCGACGCTCGCAAAGGCGGCCTTGACGGCGGGGTCGGAGATGAGGCCGTGGCGCCACATGTTGTCGACGAGGGCGGCGTTGGAGCCGGCGGAACAGCGCCAGGCCATGGCGATGGCTGCTTGTGGCACTGCGGCGGCGTGAGTCGAGGACGGGCTCTGCTGTGGATAGGGTAGACGTGAGAACAGCCGTGAGACTGGGGCGACCGCGCGCAGGGCTCTGCTCGGCGGCGCCAGCTTCGAGACTGCAATGTTGGTGCAAGCGAGGACCAGGAGAAACAGCAGTAGACGCGTGCGCAGGCGTTGGGCAATGTTCATGAGCAGTGGCACTGTCGGTTTGGTATCTTGGTAGGAGTTCACGAGGAGCAATGCCAATGACAGCTTGCATAGTGAGGTTGACACTCGGAAGATGCGGGGCCGCGCCTCCGTCGCTGACGCCCACATGACGGAGCAGTGCGGGGCCGATGTTCCGTGACCCAGCAGGGCCCTGACGACGCCTTTGAATTCCGAGGTCAAGTGGAAGACAGTGGCACGGTAGCAATCGTATCTTTACGAGCAGTCCGACTGCATCCGTGTCATCTCTTGGACTATTCACGTTGATGTTGCCAGAGGCGGCATCGCAAGTACCCCGCAGCCTAATGATGAGGACGACAAGACACATAAAGTCGCTTTCGAAATGCAATGGCTTCGTCTACGGTTTCAAAAAGGGGGAAACAAAGGTGATATGCGTGCTACGCGTCATGTGTGTTACCAAGCAAAGTCCAACAGGCCAAATAAACCCACCACCAATGCGCACCACAACGCCATTAAGAATGCCCGTGCCTGGTCATACACCGGCTGCACGACTCGCTGTGAAGAAATGCAAGCCTCATACCACCCGCTCGGCAGTCTCGCCCTCTGCAATGATGGGCAGGCCGAGTCCGCGATCGGGGCTCTGCATGACCAGCTGCTCGTGCCTGCGGGCCCGGAGGAACTCGGCCACGCTCTTAATGAGGATGAACCAGCCGACCACCATGAGCACGTATGCCATCCACTCGCTGCCGTTGAAGACGGAGCCGCCGCCACTCCCACCATCCGTCACGTCGCCAGCATCAAAGTCGTGCGAGTTGGGGTCGGGCGGCGCCGCGTAACCATCGGGGCCGTTCATTGCGGGCGGTTCGCTCTCCGAGGTGCTCTTCATGTAGAAGCCGTACTGAATCAGCGTAATGCCGAGGCCGGCGCGAGAGCCGTTCTTGGCCGCGTGCGTCGAGTGTAGGAGGTATGTCAGCAGGAAGCCGACGAGCTGGAACGACGTCGAGATCATGCCGTTCCAGATGAAGGAAAAGACGGAGCCGACGGGCATGCCGTCGACGTAGACTTCATCAGGACCGCCGAAACCGGGCGCCATGATGGTCGTCTCCCAGTACGGGGGGGCGGCATCAGCGGCAGCTTGTTCGTATGTCTATACGGCGAGTCAGTGTCAAGTTCAGCCGCAAGCCTGTTCTCACTCATCACTCACCGGTGGCTGTTCGTCCTTTTCCGACTCTGTGCGCTCTGGCTTTGCCGAGAGGTTGGCAAAGACGCCATCGGTGCCGTTGCCGCCGCCCATGACCCTCGGACGTGAAGAAGACGACGTTGTGTTGGGGGTGATGGGCGCTCGTGCATTGAAGGACTGCGGATGCGGTGAGGAGTCGCTGCTCACGGACGCACTAGATGGCGTCGTGCTCTGCCGCACCAGCCTTTGTCTGTCGTCGGGCTCATCGTCGTCGCTAGCATCGTCGGCGTCAAAGGCGTCGGCGAGGTCCGGGTCAACGGGCCCGCGGCGCGTTGGCGAGGAGGCGCGGGACCGAAAGGACGGAGGCGGCGAGTTGGGAACGGCGTGATGCAGCCTGGACGCGGCATGGGAGTCGGCTTCGTCTCTGTCGTCGTCTCGGGCATTCACCTGTAGCGACACGCATTAGCAGTGATTGGGAGCTGCGCGGCTCAGCACAGTACATACCCTCTCGTATCGACCAGACATGGTGATGAATGAGGTGTCGTGGCAACAACCTCAATCTAGCGAGAAGGGAAATGTGCGGGTTCGTGTCCGACACACCTCAGACGACCGGAGCAACCGTCGCGATGCGTCTTGGCGACCGGCGCGGAGGAAGAAGCACAGGAGAGGGTGGCGCTGATGCAGGCTGAACAGACGAAAGCGAAGAGCAGCGCTGGCGGCCGAACGAGGTCGACAAAGGCGAGAGCACGTGGAGAAGGAACCTTGAGGGCCCACTTGAGGAGGCTAGGAGAGGCCGGCGAACAAAGCGCTCGGGACAAGAGGATGTGGTGAATGAGCGAATGATGGCCGGCCAGGGTGGTGATGGTGGTGATGCACCGTGGATGGATGGATGGAGGGATGGAGGACGCCTCCCTGTAGCTGACGAAGCGTCGCGCACGGGGCGGAGTCGCCGGCCCTGGCCGAGCCTGGAGGCCCCCGCCAAGCGCTGGTCCACCTTCTGGAACTGGCGAGACCCGCTGCGAAAGTCCCGGCAGGTTGGCTGCCTGAGGCACCACCAGAGTCGAAGACGTCGACGATTGACGGTGCGAATGCAGGCCTTGCACGCACACTCGCACGTTGCAGCGTCAACGCCGGCATCAGTGGATCGAATAATTCTCGACTCCCATCGTCCGCGATGCCCATCTGCTGCGCATCGCCTCGTCCACATCAGCAGCAATGTCACGATCAATAGCAGTACGCTCCGCCTCGCCTCGTCGTCCCCCTCTCTTTCTCATCCGTACAGCGCAGCTGACATTTCCCGCAGCGCCGCATCTACGGCGACGTCCTCGCCAAGTGGCCCAAGCAGGAGCTGCGGCCCGACTACCAGTTCCAGGACGTCCTGCGCAAGGTCGTCGACGAGCGCTTCTCCCGGCCGACGCCCCCGCCCGAGGCCGAGGAGCTGCTCAAGGCGCGCGCGCTGCAGTTTCTCATGCAGGACAAGTTCCGCGACCGGGTGCGTTGCGCAAACTTCGCCTTGGCCATCGACTAACAGCTCCTACAGTACAAGCTCAAGGGCCCGATGCTCGAGCCGACGAGCCAGCCGACGTATTTCGAGGATCTGGTGCGCGAGATTGAAGAGGCGCCAAAGCGGTCTTGGCTCGAGAGGATAGGCAAGCGGCTGTCGGGAATGGTTCGGCTGCAATGAGGCGAATGCGCAGAGGGGCGGTCCCATTGAACCTGCATTCACGACGCAAGAGATACCCATGATACGGTGCGGCTTGTATGATACGGATGGAACTAGCTGTACAATACGCGCGCCTGTGCTCTCACCATTGCTCTATGTCTCGGCTCTATGATCGTGACGCCACGCACACACGCCCTACAGGTACTTCATCTCCGGGTCCAGCCGGTCCATCATTTCCATGCTCTTCTCGTACATGGTGAAGACGATGCCGCCGCTCAGCACCAGGCGCACCAGGCGGGGCAGCGCGCCGCTCCAAAACGTCCGCACGCCCTCGTGCTTGAAGATGAGGCCCGCGCAGCGCGCCGTGTTGCCGTAGAGGGAGCGCGCGTCGGGGCTCTGCATGCGCGTCTTGACCGTGTCGAGGGGCTGCGTGACGAAGACGGTGACGAGCCCCGCCAGGCCGCCGATGCCAAACGTGCCCAGGGCGCCGAGCTTCTCGCCGGGCGCCGTGTACGACTCGGCCATTTGCTTGAAGAGCGTGTAGGAGCCGAAGCGCGTGGCGCTGTTGGCCGACTGCCGCAGCGTCGTGGGCACGAAGCCCTGGAAGAAGCCGCGGAGGCCGCGCTCGCGGGCGATGATGGGCACGGCGTGCAGGAAGCCGCGCATGCGGGGCGTGGCCGACTTGCGGTCGTCGATCCTGGCCGCCACAAAGTCAGCACTTTTCGCTCCCGTACGCGACGTTTGGAGAGGTGGGGAGAGGGGTGACTTGGACTGACAGCGTCGTCTTGATGCTCTCTGTCGGTGTCACGGCGAGCAGCGACTCGGTCACGCCGGCGCCGAAGCCAGCAAGCACCGTCCGCGGGCCGCTGAGCTTGCCGTCGGCATCGACGAGGAGGCTCTTGTACTGATCGAAGGCGACGAAGCCTGTGTGCCGTGTCAGTCCTGCGGGATGATCTGGACATCCTCGGCATGCGAGCCGTCGGGGGTCCACGTACGGATGCCGGCCTTGGCTGAGTTGCCGATGATGAGCGTCGTGCACCCGGCGTACCACTGCTTGCCAAAGGGCGGCCACGGCAGCTTCTGGCCCTCGGCGAGCCGCCTGTTGAGCTGCGTCCGTGTCTTTGCGACTGCGTAAACTGTCAGCCTCCCGTCCCCGTCCTCCCGTGGTCTGGCCTCATGGCAGGTCGGCTAGGGTCTCGAGACGTACACTCGGCAGGATATGTGATGGCTGCAGAGACAAAAAGGCGTCAGCGAGCTTTCCAAGACGTCGTCATCTCCCGCGCGGACGCACCAATCTCAATCGCGCCGGCCGTCGACCCGGCGATGATGGAACGCAGCGCGCTCGGGCGCTTCTTCTTCTCCTCCTCGGGAATTGCCGGGTCCTGGGACTTGGACGCCATGGCTGCTGGGGGTCTGGCGGTGTCCGAGGACGCTGGGGGTGGAGGGAGGGCTGGTGGACGACGGACGCTCAATTGCAGAGATGCGGCTGCGAGCTGGAGGTGACTCGGTTAATCGTCAGTCGCCTGACGCTGGCCGAAGTTGGCGCCGATGCCGCTCTAGCGGGCTGCCGAAGACACTGTGGGCCCCCCGGTGGCTGCGTCAACTTGCATGTGGGCTGAGGGAGCGAACGCAGACATGACATGCACGGCGCGCAGCCAGATGGAAATTGACGATTAAAAAGATACTTGGTTACGATCACCCGATGTCAAGTTCCAGAGACACGCAGTCGAGCGGAAGTTGGTGAGTAAATCTAATCATGGTTGGCGATGATTTGACACCCACTAGGCGTCGATCGACCATCAACTCTCATGGCACCTCGGTCCTCCATCCTCCACCCTCCTCTTCTTCAACTCTCATCTTCCTCACTTTACAGCCTCGACTAGCTCGCAAACTTTTTGGTAACCTCGTTCGCACCCCCATTCTCCCCATACATGCTTCTCAGATCCGCCACCAGTTCCTCCGGCCTCTCGTGCGCCGCAAAATGGCCCCCGTCGCTGTGCATCTTCTCAAACACCACCGGCCCCAGCATGCGACCCCACGTCTGCGGCGGCACGAAGAGGTCCTTGGGGAATATGGAGTAGCCCAGCTTGACGCGAGGAACGTACTCGAGCCCGCGCGCGACCTCCTCGGCGTGCGCGTGCTTGGCCTCGTACTAGATGCGCACGCTCGCCGCCGGCCCCGCCTTGGAGAAGTAGTAGATGGAGATCCACGTCAGGATCTCGTCGTCGGTCCAGGGGTATCCGTCGGTCCAGTCGTGCAGCTTCTCGTAGATCCAGGCGAGCAGCGCGACGGGCGAGTCGGCCAGGGCGAAGCCGAGCGTGGACGGCTTGGTGCCCTGTAGGTGGTTGTACCCGAAGCCCTCGTCGGCGAACCACGCACTGCGCTCTCGGCCGTCTTTTTCGAGCTTCGAGTACGGCTGCACAGCGTGCTGCAGGTACACCAGTGGCGTCTTGGAGAGACGGGGTGCCTCTCCAACGCGCACGTAGTTGACGTGCGAGGCGAGGCAATGATCGGGATATTGGACGCCGACGAGCCGCGTCACGATGAAGCCCCAGTCGCCGCCTTGCGTGACTGTCATGGAAGTCAGTCCCTGGCACAGCGTGGCCCGATGAGAGCGAGTGATGGAGACGTGCACTCACCGTATTTGTCATAGCCCAAGTTCAACATCATCTTGTGCAGCGCCTCGGCGTACTGCGGGATGCTGAAGCCCTTCTTGGCGACGCCGTCCGAGAAGCCAAAGTTGGGCAGCGACGGCGCGACAACGTGGAACGAGGGCGCATCTGCCGTCGCCGGCTCCGTGAGAAGCGGCAGGATCTTGAGGACTTCGTGGAAGCCGCCGGGCCCTGTAGGCGAATCATTGTGTCAGCGGACACCCTTTCGCTCTTGATACTCCGACATGTCTAGCATACATACATCCGTGGCAGAAGAGCAGCGGAATACTTTCTGACCGGCTACTCTTCTGATGGATACAGTGCAGATTCAAATCACCGAAGCCATCGACAGACACTGTGGTCGTAAACTGGGGGATCTCGTTGAGCCGTGCTTCTTGAGCGCGCCAGTCGAAGCCGTCGCGCCAGTAGGCTGCCAGACGCTTGACGTCGCTCAGCGGCGCGCCATACTCCCAGTCGTCGGAAAACTCGACCTCGTCGGTGAACGTGGACGCTGCGAGCTTGCTTTTGAGGAGCTTGATGGCCGAATCTGGCACGGCGATTTTGAATGGCTTCGCCTTGACAGACATTGTCGGAGAAATACGTGGTTGCAGATGCGAGTTTGAATGACGGGGTTCGCCTGGCAGTGCGGCTGTTCTGTTCTGTCACTGAGACGGACTGCTTCTTGTGTTGATTGGTATGACGACCGCCACATGCAGAGGCGTGATGTCGTCCGCGCCTTTCGCAACGTCAGCCAATGGCCAGTGAAAGATCCGAGACGGAAACGCCCAAGAGATTGTCACTTTGAGATTAATGTAGATTTATAATTTATTGCGTGCTGGCCGCGGATCGGCATTGACGGCATCGGCGGCTGCGTATGACGTTTATGACGTTGGCCGTGCAGACTCCGGCGTGAACCCCGCGGGTATGAACCCTTCGCCCAAGACATGAGTGTGGGAGCACATAAAGGTGCGAAAACACATTGACGATCGACCAGCAGCTCCCTATATTGCAATGCCGGTACTCGTGGCGCACCGATGCTCCTGTCCTATGGTAAAATAAAATTGCCTGGTTGACCACGGGCTCCGTCATGAGCCCGAGCTCTCCGTCTCTATATAATGTAATCCAATGCAACGCGATTGATGGACTTGCAAGGATGGCGAAATGAGTCGCCTGCTAAATTGACGTTTAATTAAGCGAGACCAAGCTCGGTGTGCAGTATCGCTGTTGGGTATCATGGGCGTCTCGACAGCTGTCCCTCATAAAGGGGGCATGCTTCTCAAATGAATATCGTCTCTTCATGAAGTTGCATCTGCCAAATCCTGTGCCTCATCCTGGATCTGCTTCTTGGACAGGCGCGGATTTCGCAATGCCAATGCAAAGCCGACCATGGGCACGCAGAGGCACAATCCTGCAATGCAGAGCAGCCGCTGGACGTGCTGATAGCTCAAGATAATGGCCGCGCGGATCTCGGTGCCCACGGGGTAGTCCTTGACGACGGGAAAGGGCGAGTCGTACATGGCTTTGGCCAACGTGCCGTTTGGTTGGAACGCGAGGTTCGCCGTCAAGGCCGGAAGCAGCGTCTGCGTCCAGATGGCGCCCGCCAGACATGTGCCGAATGCGCTGCCGACGTTGTAAAAGGACAGGTAGAGGCCCGTCAGGATGGCGACGTGGTCCCGCGTGGCCGACGCCTGAATGGACGCCTGCGTCGGATACGCAAACAGCCCGCTCGCCAAGCCGAGAAGCACCTGGCCGCCAATGATGCCAGACCTAGAATGAGCTGTTGCGCCGCCCGGAAACTGGAATAGCACAAAGTACCCAACGGTGAAGAGGCAGGTCCCCGCCACGATGATGACTTTGAGTCGCCGGAACTTATAGACGATGGCGCCGACAATGACTCCGCTGACGACGCCGAAAAAGGAGAAAAATGACTGGATGCGCGTCGCAGTCTCGATGGAAAAGTCGAATGCGACGATGAGGACCGTGTAGAGGTAGTTGCCCTGGACGTACCAGGCAAAGTTGAGCAGGCTCCGGACCGCCAGGGCCGCCCAGACACCGCGGTCCGTCAGGAGGTGGAAGGGCACAAGCGGCGTCCTCGCGCCTTTCCGCTCCCAGAAGAAGAAGACGGGGACAAGGATGAAGCCGATGAGGAGCGAGGCGATGATGCCCGGGTTGCGCCAGTGCGAGACTGTGCCGCCGACAATGGTCAGTGGCGCCAAGACAAGACTAAAGGCAGATACCAGCGTCACGAGGCCGACGACATCGAGCTGATGGAAGAGGCCGTTGCGCGCTTTGCCGAGGCCCAGATAGTGCATGCTGTTACCGGAGCCCTTTGCCGTTTCGCTCTTGGGCATTATCACGCGGCGTTCGATGCAGTAGAGGGTGATGAGGAGCGGCGTGGAGGCGACGGGGTAGATGATGCACCACATGCCGATGCCCCAGCGCCAGGTCGTCACCGCCAGCACGGCCGATGTGACACTACCGCTGATCCACGTATTGACGATGAAGGGCAGTGCAGGGATGTAGCTGAAGAAGACGCGGGCACGCATGGACGAGAAGTCGGCGACCAGGACCTCGAGCAGCAGCACGATGCACGTGTAGCCAACTTGGTATACGACTGCGCCGGCGCAAAAGGCATACACGGACGAAGCGGTCGACTCGATGGCCATGCCGACGACGTAGCAGACTGTGGAAATGGCCACAATCTCGAAGCGGCCGAAGACGTCGGCGATCTTGGCGGCGGTGGGCTGGACGGCCACGGCGATGACGCTACGCAGCACGTTGATGGTCGACAGGTACGAGTGCAGCGAGAAGCTGGACGTGGCGTAGGGCTGGTACGTCGAGCGGACCTGGCTCTCGAGGCCATAGGCGTAGCCAACGAGGAAAATGCCGCAGAAGAGCCATAGCCGCTCAGACGTGGTGAGTCGCGCCGAGATGATTTCCATGCGAACGACGCCGGGAGCTCGGCTCCGGACAGAGGGTTCGGCGGGATGCTGCAGCAGCTGCTCGGCATCGTGGAGGCCCCGGCCGGCGGAGGACGACCCGGGTCGGCTCGATGACAGGAGGTGCTGAGGGCCCAGGAGGGGCGCCGTCTCGCCCGAGACTGACATGTCGTCGGACGTTCAAGGACGTACGGCGAAGGTCTGTGGATTTTGCAGAATGGGGGAAAACGGATCAAGCGATGTAGTCGAGTCACGGCTCGGACGAGACTCTTATACCGCCGCTGGACTGAGAGTCATGGTACTGATGCCTAGGCCACGCGGGCAGGAGGGCCGACGCAGGGGCTCGGGCTGCAGAAATGGGCGCAGAAAGGACGCAAGGCCGCAGAGGCAAGGTCGCACGACATGGGCAGATGCAGGATCAGATAAGATCAAAAGGGCGGCGTGCCCATCAATAGCGGTCAGTGCGTGCTAGGCGGGCCGTGCCCGCCAGCCATCGGCCGCCAAACCCCCGCCATGCCCGGCCGTCACCTGAGGGGCCCATCTGCAGTGGGCAGGGCAGCAGCTCCGCCCAGCCACTGCACCGCTGCAGCACGCGTCCTGCGCTGCGTGCCTCGCCCGTGCCTGTGCCTGGGCTGCTCGTCACCATGCACAGCTTCACACGCACATGTCTTCAGGTTGAACACCCTCAAGCAAGTCAAATTTTCACCGCCCCTTTTTTCCCCACTGTCTCAGGTGTGCGCAGCCCCTCCAGGCAAACACCTGGGGGCCATGCGGGCTTACACGGCGCAGCCCGATGATTCACTCGGCGTTATCGAATCGAGGCAGCTGACCCTTTCGGATCCCGAGCAGCGAATGAAGACGCGGCGCCCACGGTCCCTTCGGGCAGCAGCTGACCCGCCCCCCCCCTGGGTGGCCTGACTGCGAGCCACGGCTGCAGCTGCCTACTCGGTAAGTTGCGTGTGTCTCGGGGAGGATGGGCTTGGGAAGGGGTTCAGATCGGCCCATGCCACCCGGGGGCCGTCAGTCTCACGGCGACGCGGGCACCGGGAAGGGATCGTTGGACGGGTCCGTGTTGCGCACGTACTCGGCGTCGTGGGCGATGGCGGCGGCCACGTCGTCGCCGTACTGCGCCGCCACGAAGGCGTACATCATGTCGATGCCCGCCGAGATGCCCGACGACGTCCACACCTTGCCGTCGGCCACCCAGCGCGCGCGCCGGACCCAGTCGACGTTGGGACCCTGCGTCTCGACCTGCACCGCGGCGTTAGCAAGGGGCGGGAGCTGAACGGGTCGATCGACCGACCACCCCCAGGCCTCCGCGGCATGGAGGGCATCAGCGCCGCGGCGTGCAAGGCATCGGCGTCGCACAAGGACTCGACTCACCCAGTCAAACGACACCTTGTTGGACGTGGCCCGTCGCCCGTCGAGCACGCCCGCCTGCGCCGCGAGCGCGCTGCCCGTGCACACCGTCAGCAGGAAGCGCAGCCGCGGGAACGCATCGCGGATGTAGGCCACGTCGGCGGCCCGCGCCGCGGCGTCGCGCGTGCCCCGGCCGCCGGGCACGAGCAGCACCTCGACGTCGGCGGGCGGGTGCCGCAGCGTGTGCGTGGGCACGACGCTCTGCCCGATGCGCTGCGGGCCCATGGCGGGCGCGCGCGTCGACACGGGCTCGGCGGACGCGGCGACGACGGCGAGGGAGAGGCCGTGCGTGCGCGACAGCATGTTGAGCACGTCGAGGGGGCCGAAGACGTCGAGCGCCTGGCAGCCGTCGAAGAGCAGCACGGCGTACCTGGTGGGCGGCTTGCTGACCATGATGGCGAGGGTGGTGAGCGAGGTCGTTGGTTGAGTGAGCCCGAGTCAGTCTGCAGAGTTGAGCCGTGCTGCGGCTACTAATAACTTGCTCGCGAGAAGCTTTGAGCTAGCTTTCATCATGCTGGGACGGGCGACCTTTTTGTGTTCATTGCATCCTGGTCCACAGCGTGGAATTTGTCAGCATGCGACTGTTCGCGTCGTCCTCGTGAGCGCCGATTCTTCCATTTCAACTGTCGTGCGCCGCACTCGTTTTTGTGTAGTTGTTCGTCCAGTCGAGCTGTGATGGCTGCAGTCTGGTGCATATAGGCGCCCGTGCCACCACTTGGCGAGTGCCATTTAAAGTTGACACGACCTGTCTCTTCTTTCTCACATGCCATTGGATAACATACTACAACCAATCCCATTAATAGTCAACACGTTGATGCTGTTGCAGACGCAGGTTTTACTGTATGATAGAACTCTGTGGCACGACAACTTGCGGCAAGTCGCGCTGTTGGACTTGCGTTTGGACAAATCTGAACGTGTCCCCCGCACAGCTCACAGCTCGCAGTCCCAGCACGGCCACCCTCAATCATGCCTTGTCAAGAAACTGCTGGCTATCCGCAAAGGCGTGTCGCCAGCGCTCGGCGATGCGGTGGGCGGAATTCGCGGCCCAGTCGACGAGCTCCGGGCCCAGCGGCGGGGCTCCGGAATTAATGGCGACGGGGCGCGGGGCGTGAAAAAGAAGGTTCAGAGAGTCTCCCGAAAAAGAGCTTGTTCTTCTCAAGTTTCAGCTAGCTCTGAAAGGTATTAATTTGTACCACAAATTGGCCCTCCAGCGTGCTTGCCAATCTGACCACTAAACTAGCCTTTTGGGACCTACTGCGCCTACCACCCGCCAGCGCGTTCCCAACACACGCAGGTCGCCCCGACCTGACGTCCGAAGCCCGAGAGATCCTCATGGGATGTAAGCCCCTTTCACCAGCAAAGTTGTATCCTCGTCCCAATCATCCTAATCATCCCATCGATATTCCTTGTCGGTCCATTGCCCCATCGTAAATCGCTCACGGTCCTCTCAAGTAGTAATTCCCAATTACTACTTCTTCCGATGCCCATCCCCTAAACCTATAGTAACTTGGATGACTTCTACCCCGTGTAACCCAGGTAAAAATTTGACCAACTCCTCAGCGGTCTCCCACGGTCCTAACGCTGCTCATTTCCTCGTCCACGTCGTATAGGACCAGTGTAGCCAACTGATTTCGCAATGCTTAAAGGCCAAGTGGGCGAGTGACGGCTCTTGCTGCAGTGGCCCAAGCCTGCACGTCGAAGCCCAGGTTGTTGGCCAAATACTGTGGTGCGCCTGGTGCCCTTGATCTGTCAAATCTGTCCAGAGTTTCGTCCACGCGCCCAGCGGGCTCTGGGGCATGGCAGTCTGCGCCAACTCCAAACGCTCTTTCTGGCCAACGAAGCCTACAACCCACCGTTGCTCAACCTATCTCCAACATACCCTCAGCACCACAACCGAATGCGCCGTGTGGAGCATCGTATGCTGCGATACTCGGTTCTCAAGTGCACGAACCACAAAGTATGTTGGTCGAGGTTCTTGACCCTCAAGGGCGCCTCGATACTCCCAAGCACGACTTTGCCGAGAGATGTTATGAACGCGGTATCCTCTAAACGACAGCAGGTATTTGCTCCATTGAGAATGTCATGATCATACGTTGCGAGAGAATGCGACAATACAAGCCCTTTGCGGTCTGTGTCTCATTTGAGACTTACCTGAAATGACAAAGTTGTCGCGACGTTGCTCGTAGTGGCGAGGTGGAATTCCATTCACGGGACCGCCTACTTGTTACTCGTAGTCTTCTGATCCTCGCTCAGGGAGCTCTTTGATAATCCACCGTCCTAGGATTCGGATGTAGTAACACGGGCATGTACGCGTACATGTAGGCTACCGACTCAACTCTACTCGTACTAGTACACACCAACGTTCGACGTAACTTCATCAAAAGTCCCTTGCAGATGCATCAAGTACCAGCCTAGCCAGGGATGGCCAAGCCATGCCCGTCTCGTCGCCCTACCCCCCGGTGGATGCCTAATTCATACGTCGCTCCCGCTGGACCCCTGCTACCCGTACTCTTTCGACTAGCAGCGCTCTACGAATAGTACGGAGTAGTAACTTCATACTCGTACGAAAAGTCCATCGTGGCTCTCGGCTTATTTCTGGCTCTCGGCTTCTCGGCCACAAATCAAGACCTCGGCGTGAGTCAGGCCCGCGAATCGCCCCCACGAAGATGTGTATATACTGCAGATGCCCACGCTGACCTCGAATGAGTCTTTTTGACGACTCTCAGAACTCTTTGCGACGCTTCAAAACTCATACGATGCTGTTTCTGGCCCTACTACTGTTCGTCGGCGCTGCCTTTGCGGCCGTCGACGAAGTTCCGTCGTCCATCCCACTCCCCAACCTTATCGCCCGGATGCCCGACTGCGGTTGGAAGTGCTGGCCTGAGGGGGCGCGCGCAATCAACTGTACGGGGACGGACTTGAGCTGCATCTGCCGGCCTGGAAACATCACCTCTATGGCTTTTGCAATGAACTCCTGCCTAAAAAGCAAGTGTGACGACCAAGGCTATGGTGAGTCGTCCCAAAGCGTAAACCGTGTGATGCACGTGGTTCAATGCTGACGGAAAGGTAGATGTTGGATATGTCATGGGCGAGATGTTTCTCCGTTGGGAAAGCGACCTGCCCAAGAATGAGACGGAGGCGGCGTCAATGGCGATATCGGCCAAGCTGTCGGCGGCGACAGCGGCGACTCCTTCGGCCACGGCTGGTTCAAAGTCATCTGGAGTCACACTTGTGTCTAGCCTTGGCCTTGTTGGAGTCGGGATGGTTCTACACTCGTTATTGATTTAAGTAAAAGGAGATCAAAGACGGCGTTTGGGGCCTGGCATGAGATGCGAGTTCACACGGCAAGCCGGGTTGCATGTATAACGCATACTATGTTCGTGGACAATGGCTGCAATTGCTACTGGCGATAATACACATAATTCAACAAGCGTGGCAAACCTGCCAAGATACTCGCACATCAGGTTGTTTACCCAGCGGCCGTGCCCACACCACCCCACACCACCGGCACGCGTCTTCTTCCTCGTCCGTCTCTGGTCTTCAAGCTTGGCCAGCGCTCTCACAACGATGGCGTCGAGCATGGCGGGTGAGTCCACCCCCGTGACCCTCAAGGTCCCCCACTTCTTGCGCGCCCAGCTTGACGCGTGCGTGAATTGCGCGATGGTGAGGCTATTCCTGTCGCCGTCGTCGAGCCGCAAGTCGGTCGACATCAAGCCTTCACGACGCCAAGTCCAGTGGAAGCCCGAGGCGCGTAGCTCGCGCATCCGGGACAGAATGCTCGGACAGTCCATCTCTAGTCGCTGGCCGCTGCCGGGGCCGCCGTGCATGTCGATGTCAATGGCCGACGAAATGCTGTGCAAAGTGACGCTTGCCAAAGATGTGTCCGTGGCCTCCCGGGGACCCTGCGGGAGATGGACAGCTAGGGTTTACTGCTCTGCCGGTCGATGAAGTAGAGGACGGTGCTCTTGCTGGCGTCCATGACTGTGACGCGGTGGGACTCGGCGTATATGGGGAAGTCTTGGACAACCGAGCCCGTCGGGGCGGCTTGAGGTGGAGTGGCTTTAGAGGCTGTTGTTGGAGCGGACATGGCGAAGTCAACCGAGGACCAGGGCGTCTCTGAGGAGGTATTCCCTTGGGCACAGAAAACCCAAACCCGTCGTCTGGTACAATGCCCGCGTAACAGAGAGATATCGATCTCTCAATGCAAGCGGCGAAAGACGTGATTGTAGCAGGAGGTGTGGTGGTTGATGTTTCTTGGATGCAAAACAGTCCAGAAGTGGGTAACAGCTTCATTTACACGCATCAATATAGATCAAAGCTCACCATGATGCGGAGTGCCGACCAACAAGTCGTCGTCCGACGGGCAAAAGAACCCGTGGTGCAGGAGGCCTGTTGGTAACGCTGATGCTGTGCCAATATGCCCGGCTACCGCGGGGTGGCAACCAGGACTGCGCAGCACCGATAGGCCCCTGCATAGGTAGACCGACTGAATGCATGCTGGCGACGATCCGTCCCGGGCCCTGTTTCCCGTGTCGCCTGTTGCCTCAGACGAAGAACAGCCCACGCATGCCAGAGAGCGCCAGCCGCTCGTCCCACGACGTCTGCTGTCCACAGCCCGTCGAAGACGCAGTCTTGTGCCAGATAAGCTGCAGCTCCGACACGGCATCCAGCGGGCTGAGATCGCCCAGCTGAAATGCCAGCTTGCGCAGGGCGTCGCATATGAATGCGCGCTCGTGGGCGGTTGCGAGGCCAGGATCAATCTCCATGCCCGCCACGAAGAGCGGCCAGAGGGACAGTTTGCCGCCCCAGGTGGTGGCTTCCTCGCGTGCCCAGAGGCTGTGCAAAGCTGCGAGGAGCATCTCCAGCGCCGAGGAGTGTACGGCTGCGGCGTCCATGACGAAATCAGGGGCGAAGCTCGGCGAGAAGTCGGCAGTGCTGGTGCTGATATTGCCGACGATGCCGGCGGTGCCGCTGTTGCTGGTCGGGCTGTCCATGTACAGCGTACGGATGCAGTACAGCATCACCGCATACTGAAAAGCCGCACCGAGGTCCTCGCACATGTCTTTGAAGGGGGAGCACCTGGCACCAAGCGTTATCGCGTTCGCCACCTCGTCTTTCCCCGCCCGGGCTTGGCTGCGCGGGCCGTTGCTGGTGGTCTCGTCAAACAACCATGGCGAAGGCGACGGCGGCGACTCAGTCGGGTGCAGTAACTCGCGGACGTGGCTCCGTGCCCAAGCCGACGCGTCAAACAACATAATGCTCGTCAGGATCGGTCCTGCAAGCTCGTGGAGCGCCGCGCCCTCGAGGGAGGCGCTGTTTCGCAGCGCACGGGCTTGATTGGTGCGGATGATTGCTTGTAGCAGCTGGTTCGGACACGGAAAGTCGGAATACTTGCCATCCTTGTGGACGGCTTCGATCAGGGGTATATACTCAGCCTGTGAGACTGTGTGTGAATCGAAGAGCGCGGATGGCGTCACTACGGAGCTCATAATGTCTATTCTGCTTCTCATCAGTATTTGGAGCACCACATGTCCCTAAAAGACCCTTACAGCATAAAATCGGTGACATCCTTTTCGAGATAGCGGTGAGATTCGGCCACAAACTGGCTGAACCCGCCCCGTTGAGCAATGATGGCACGCGCGGCTTCGAGGTGGGCGTGCCAGGCGCCAAAAGCTGACTGCTGAAGCTGCACCTCTGTTAGCAACTAACAGCCTCAACAGCTTACATTTGCAAGAACTGTACCTCAACCCGCAGGAGTACAATGATGATTCCGAAGATCATGTCGCCATGCCGTGTGTCGTCATTGTCTAGCTCCCTTTTGAGTGCCTTGAGAGTCCGCTGGTGGTGCTTGTAAATGAGGGGCATGGAAGGGCTTTGAAACGAAGACATGCGATGCTGCTTGATACTCAGCGCGCTGTGGTCTAGGTCCGCCTGATGTCCGAATGCCCCGAAATTACAACGCACGACCTGGTGCGTAAGAGCTGTTGTGACGAGCAGAGAGAGGAAGACGTCAGGGATATAGCGCCAGGACTCAAGGGGATACGGCGCGGATTTGCGGCCGTGTCCAGAAGCACCATGTCGGGGCAAATCGCCTCGTTGACTTCCACGTGTTAGCTGTCATGCCGATAGCGAGGGGTGGGTTGTGGTGTACAGTAGTTGAGAGAGTCGAGGGCCAGCCGGTGGTCTTGATAGTCAACCGGGTCCAGATTGGTATACAATCTGGGCTTCACGGTGCCGTACCAGTCGAGCTTCACGTCTCCTGCAGCCGTAGCCATGCTGAGAACCTTGACCCAGGCGGGCCACTGCTGCGACGGCCGAAGCTGTAAACGACGGTCCTGGACAGATCCTTTCTTCGACGGGCCGTCGTTATTTGACATCAACACCAACTTTGGCCTTCCTTTCTTCTTTGCCGTCGGCCCTTGGCCGGACCGCCG
Source organism: Tolypocladium ovalisporum (assembly GCA_024340015.1). NCBI lineage: Eukaryota > Fungi > Ascomycota > Sordariomycetes > Hypocreales > Ophiocordycipitaceae > Tolypocladium > Tolypocladium ovalisporum. The sequence continues at coordinate 31,186 of JALHBZ010000024.1, read as the reverse complement.
ACCCGGTCTGTCGTCATCCTGTGCCGCAGTAGCATTCTTCTCGAGCCGTACTGACGAGCCAGCCACCTGCGGCTGCACCCAGAGAATAGGCTGGGCACCGTAGCCAAGGCACTCGGTGCCTCGGGCGGCGCACTTGTCACAACTTGGCTTGTTCCCGTCGCAGCGCAGCCGTTGGCGGCGACACGTATGACAGCGCGCAGCCATGGTGGTTTCGTGCGCGCTGCTGCTGCTGCTGCTGCTGCTCCGTCGGTGGTTCTTATTGTGCTCTGACCCAGCTCGGGACAGATTTTTTCCTTGCGTCACATCGATGCGAGTCCCGGAATGAGAGTCGGAAACTGGTAAAAGTTTAAAGTCATCGGGCTTCGTGTTACGCGTCAGTGACAAGCTCCCGGGCACGGATCCGAGGACCCACTCGACCAGGCCGGCGGCTCACCGTGGCTGACTCTTTAAACCTCCGCGATTCGAGCTAATCCCTCCCGGGATGAGTGGCTGGTATTCTTGGGTGGGTTTACTTGTGGGGGGGGCGCTTCCGGCAGTTACGAGTCTACAAACTACTAAACCGCGGCTCGTATGCATGCTGCGCCGGCATGAGGAGTGGATGGATATTGGGCCTGCAACCTTACATGTAGCGAGCCCATTATCTCAGTCACAGGCCTCTCAAGCCCGAGAATTTTGGTGTTTGCAGCCCCATGATTTGACCCATTGATCCGATCCGACAGCCACGAGTGCACACGGCGCTTTTCGCGGCTGAGATCACTTACCGTCTAGTCACTCTGGTGCATTGCCGGAAGATCTCTCCGAAAAGCCGCCATCATTCATCCAGGAGCTCACGGTCAGTGACTCAATGTCAGGCATAAAAGCTCCTCGGCTCACCGCATGATCGCTTCAAGCAGCGGTTTCACACACAATGCATCAGACTCTACAGATCTCGGCTGCCTCGTCCTGCTGCCGACCTGCGGACGTAACAGCCAGCCAATTGGCGCCAACATAATAGGCGCCCGACGTCGCATTGGGGCCAAACGTGACCTGCGCAGCCTGGACAAGACGCCTGCACTGTATCTCGCGGTTCCAAGGCGTTGCATGCGCCGTGGTTGTGCTCACAACCCAATCACACCTCGTGCACCCGCCAGGCGCGTCACGAGCAGTGGCTCTGGGGCTTCTTGCATGCCAGCGTCCCGGTTCTCTTGAGATATGAGCGCACTGCGGCCCTCATTGAGAAGTCATGTACTGCATCTCGTCGCATCTAGCCCAAGAGCCGCCTACAGAGGCTCATGGATGCCAAGGCCTTGGATGGTAAACTTCCGGTTCCTGGCAGCCAGAATACATGTACCAGGCCGCTTCACAGCTCATCGCTCGATTCAGCTTCCAGGCCGTGGGTGTTGGCGCATGCGTCCGCTTCGACACCCACCACGTCCCTGTTGGATTCTACAACTAAGCACCCTCTGGACTCAGAGACTCTAGAGCACCGGGAAAAGATGGCAATTCGGAAAAAGGAGCCGCGTGATGCGGAGCGCCGGTTTGCAGACATCCTCGCCGACGCAACCAAGCTTTACAGGAACAAGTCCGGTGAGAGTCTCGCCGGCTTCACGACCACGCCTATGAAGTCGATCGCCCACCTCACGCAAGAATTGGCTCGGCAAAATGACGGCTTTGCCGCGTTCCGGGCGAAACGGCAGAAAATATTCGATGCCGTGGGTGTCGCGCTGAAGCCCGTGGAGCTTCTTGGGGATGTTGCCGCCGGTGCAGCCTCAGAAGTGTTTGCGCCGGCACAGAACATCTACGCCGCCGTGCTGTTCTTGGTCAATGCCGCGCACAATGTGTCGTCGGCCTACGACTCCATTGTCGAGCTATTTGAGCAGCTCAAGGTACGTGAACCGAAAACCTTCGTTAGGTGTCGAGCCATGGCTCATTTAAGGTCAAGGACTTTACATCACGGCTAGATGTCTACATCCAGCACAAGGTTTCGCCATCTCTGCGTGAGAAGTTGGTCGCCATTCTGACAGCGCTTCTCGAGGTCCTTGTGTTAGCTGCCAAAGAGATCCGTCGTGGCCGTTTCAAGGCGTACTTTAAACAGCTGATGGGTTCAGGGAGCCCTGTCCAACCAGCGCTCGAGAATCTCAAGGTCTTGACTTTGGGCGAGGAGCGACAGGTCATGGCAGATACCTACGGTGGCGTCTCTCGGCTCAACACCCAAACAGATCGCATCGAGACCATCGTTGCTCAGGTCAACGAAGGCGTCCAGCACCTGCGATGTGAGCATCTCGAGGCCTCCAATACTACCGGCGTAGACAGACTGCGACATGTTCTGGCCCCCTCGCCGTTCCCAGACGACTATTTCAATGTCTTCGAAAAGTCCATGGTGCCAGGGACGGGTGATTGGGTCCTCGAAGACGAGGGTCTGAATGCCTGGTTACGTGGCGAAAAGCCGTATCTGTGGATAACTGGCAATGCAGGTAAGTGCTTCGTATTCGGAGACCCCGAAGATGCAGCTCACGAATGGCAAAGGCACCGGCAAATCGTACTTGACGGCGCGCATCATCAAGTGGAGAAAAGAATGCATGAGCCAGCACACAAGCGTGGGCTTCTTCTTCTTCCGCGCAAGCAGCCCCGAGACTAGGTCTATGCTGCAAGCTCTGCGCGACGTCGCTTACCAGCTCAGCGAGAGCGATGCATTCTACGCAAAGGACCTCATGCAAAGACTTCACAGCCGGAATGACATCAGGACCGTGGCGAGCGCCTTTAGGCAACTGTTTCCAGCTGCTACCAAAACCGACCAAGTCATCAGGACCAAGTACGTGTTCCTTGACGGCATTGACGAGGCCGACAAGGATGGGGTAAAGGAGCTCCTCTCCATCCTTGCACCGAGTGACAACTCGCAGCACCCCTCACACGCTCCCCATTTCCAATTTGCCCTCATAGGGAGATCTTATGTGTCTGACGATGTTACACTGGCACTTGATCTCGGCCAGGGCCTTTCCACGGTCCAAGTGACGCCAGACCGCATTACCCGAGACGTCAACGCCTTCATCTATGACAGCGTTCTTCACTCGAGGGTTCTGAGTCGTACAAGCGTAGACTTCAAGACAAAGATCATAGAAGCGCTTGAGAACCAGGCGGATGGGCTTTTCATTGTTGCAAAGTTCATGCTCGACGATGTTAATCGCAAGCGTCACCAGAGCTCAATTCTCGAAAGTCTCGAGTCATTCCCAAAAGAAATTGACGGCGTGCTACAAAAGACACTGCAAAATCTCTCCAAGACAATACACAAAGACGATGCCAGAGACCTCAACGAAATGCTTCGATGGGTCGCATGTGCGGAAGAGGTCTTGACGCTGGAACAGCTTGAGGCAGCACTCACCATGAAGTTCAAGGACCCACCTCTGGTACCGCTGGAAGAGACCATCCGCGGTCAGTATGCTTGCTTCTTTGAGCTGGAGCGCGAAGACGGCCTCACCACGGATGATCTGATCAAAGACTTGGAAAGAGCGCGGCGAGAGCTGAAGCGCGACCTCAGCCCTGCGAGACGATTAAGTACTGGCAGGACTCTCAGCGTTGGAGGAATACCCAACGAGAGGCGTGCCAGTGTCGTCGGACCAGGCAGTCTGAGCCGACATTCGAGTCCAGACGCCGGACAGTTAAGCCCGAAACGACCACTCAGCCCAAGGGTCGGCTCCGACATCCTTTTCGACGCAGGAGTTGACACGGGATTTCGATCCAACAAATCAACAACTCGGGTTGCCTTCTTCCATACATCAGTCGGGGACTTCTTCCGAAATGGACATGCCGTTGAAGTTGTCGCGCCCGCGCCGAATGAATGGACGGTCGGCTTTGACATTCATGAAGCGCGCATCCACATTCTCAGGACCTGTCTCAAGGTGTTCACTGATGCCCAATGGTTCCGAGGGCTGTATCTCGGCCGTGGAAAGGAGGCGATGAAGCAGTACGCTGCATGGTACTGGCAAGAGCACGTCGCGGCTATCGATCCTTCGACAATCTCTCTCGAAGACAAGCGCGAGCTGGGCCCTCAACTATATAAGATGCTCACGGATGAAACGACGCTTCTGGATTGGAGTATCATATATGAGAAAAATGACGAGGGCTTGGAGGTACTCACAGACACCAACATCAGGGGCCTTCAACGTTGGTTCAGCGATCCGGAGGTTGTGGAGATTCTTGCTCCCGAGGCAAAAGCATTCGCGATGCGGTCCACTGAAAAAGGCGCCAATGTCTGTGAAGCCATCGGTCGACTATACGCCAAAGCTTGGCTATCTAAGGACTTTGAGCAGTATGTGCCAACGCTGTTTTGCTTCAAAGTTGTGCAAAACGTTGCGTTCACGGATGCTGGCTACGAGTGGTCTCATGCCAGCGTGCACTGGCCAGACATCCCTGTCGAAGAGCGAATGGCAAAGGCAACGAGCTGGGCCGCGTATCCAGAGACGGCTCATTGGCACAGACGCGTGGGCAGCACATACGTGACGCTCGGGATGCACACGGATGCCCTCAGCCACTATGACGCCGCTCTGAAGATGGACCACAGCAGCGTCGAGACATCGGGACGCATAGCGTACTGCCTCTTCCAGGAGCAGCGGTACGGTGCTGCCTTGGAACAGGCCCTAGAGTGCGTCGCCATTGACGAGCGTGACATGCATAATACTACACTCCGAGAGTCGGCGTTGACAAATGCCAGGTGGAGGCTGTACAAGGATTACTACCTCGTTGCGAAGTGTGCGTACCAAAACGGCAAGACAGAGCTTTCGCACGAGTACTTCCAAAAGGCCATCAAAAGCGCAGCTGACGCGGGTTTGAGCAAGTCAGAGTTCCTCGAGCCAGAGGCGGGCTACCTCGAGGTCTTGGCCATTGATAACCTGTACACCAAGGCTATGGAGGTTGTGGAAATGATGTCGCGACAAGCCACCAGCAACAACGGCGCGCGGAATCGCTTTGTTGACCTCTTGCTGGAAAGGTTCAACAGCACATTGGTAACGGACTGGATCCCAAAGGCGGCTAGCAAAACGCGCAAGTCGGCCTTTTTGCTGAAGCAATTTGAGCTGGCGATGAGCATTGCGGATGCGATGCGTTACTCGCTGACGGTGCTGTGCCTTCGGCTCGCGATCGGCACTACCTACGCGTACAGCCGCAACGTAGACGATGCCATCTTTACATTTGAGCAAATCTCGTTGTTCGAATACCGTCCAAGGGGGAGCATCCCCACGAGACTGGCGTACGCGGCGTCGTTTCAGAAACTGGCCGCGCTGTACAAGCAAACGGCGTTGCACGCGGGATTGGGGACTGCAGAGGCGGCGGGTTGGATAGCAAAGCTCGATGTCGTCCGGCGAAAGCAGGACGAGCACCACAACTTGAACATGCCGGCCAATATGCTGGGGTCCGATGTCAATGCGGCAGCCATCTACCTAGCGTGCTTCCATCGCCGCCTGGGCCAGACATCGAATGCAATGGGTGTGCTCAAGGGCCTCATCCGCGACAGCTTGGACCTCTTGTCAGATGATGAGCCCCTCAACGACGTATTTGCGCTGGAGAACCTGCTGCGCATCTTCATCGCCGCCGACGACGTCCCCAACGCGCAGGCTCTGGCCCGCTCCATGCGTCAGGTGAATCCGCAGGCATCCTTTGACACCATCGGCGAGTCGCCGGAGGAGCGGCACGGCGCACCGAAGCTGCCTGACATTCAGTCTCAAGGCCGGAGCTGCTTCCAGTGCTTTGACGCCGTGCCCGCATGGGACGATTTCGCCGTCTGCCGGCTTTGCATGGAGTGCTTCTGCAGAAGGTGTTTGGACAAGGTGATCCAGCGGCCGGGAAACAGAACGGCGGACAAGCAAGAGGGGGTGGTGTGCCGCAGTGATCACGAATGGTTCAAAGTACTGCCGCTGAACCGGCTTTTGCATACGGGAGAGGTCATGCTGAGCGATGGGACCGTGCAAGGGTTTGAAGAATGGAAGGACGGAGTAAAGAGGAAATGGAAATTGGTGATCCGGGACTTATAGAGGTCGGTGGGATTGGAAGCGTCTAGGCGTCGACTGGATACTTGGGCGGTTCACAAAGCCCAGAATTGCAAGTCTTGCATGTCTAATAATAACCACTGCTTTTACTCGTGTCTGCTGCCATGAGTTCGCCATGTCCATCTAGATAGAGGTGAATGGAGCAAAAGAGAAAAAAGTAATCCGGATGGCGGAACTCTCCCGCTGGGAATTGAACCCGGGTCTCAAGCGTGACAAGCTTGCATACTGACCACTATACTACGGAAGATGAGGAATGACTTTTGCAGTCATCGTAGCGGTGTGGTGACGAGGGACGAATTGAATGGTCTCATAAGGGGTCGCAAATGGGGCAATCCACACAAAGTGGAGCAAGCGAATGGGCCCCGGTCGTGGACGGGCCCGAGTTGGTCGATGAGAGATGCTAAGGATGTCCAGAACTCGTACAGCAAATCACGGACGATGGGCGCTAGAGGCGAAGCGAGGGACGTGTGGAAGATCAAACTAAGGGCTTATATCCGGCACGCATATGCCGCAGCATTCAAATTCAGGGCTCGGAGCGTCTGGTATAGGGCAGTGCGCAACTCCTGGACTAATTGCACTTCCTTGACGAGGCCATTAACATTACACTGTAAATGTACTATCTTGGTTCTTCTCTTCTCTAACTACTTGGCCAAGTGTTCTAAAAGCAGCATGCTTGCAAAAAGGCCAGCCGCTGGCGTAGCTAGCAGTGGCGTCGCCCTCGCATCCTTCGAAAAGGCTTCGTCACAGGGTGCAAACGAATATTTAGTAAGACAAGCATCATCATTCTCACTAGTACACGTTCAAACCCTTCAAAGCTTTGCCTGCTGCCTCTCCTTCTTGACCATCTCTCTCAAGTCTCTCCGCAAAATCTTGCCTGATGGACTACGAGGCACGGCATCCACCAAAACGACGCCACCTCGCAGCTGCTTGTACCCAGCTACGCGGCTCTTCACATACTCAGCCACATCCGTCTCCGACATCTTGCCTCTGGCGGCGGGAGCCAACACCACGTACGCGCGCGGAACCTCGGTGTCCTTGTAAGGAACACCAATGACAGCTGCGTCGGTGACAGACGGATGCGCCAGCAGCACACCCTCGAGCTCGGCGGGCGCGACTTGCAGACCTTTGTACTTGATGAGTTCCTTCTTGCGGTCGACGATGTAGAGTAGATCCTTTTCCACACGAATGATATCACCAGTGCGGAACCAGCCGTCAGTGGTGAATGCCCCCTTGTTTGCCTTCGGGTTGTTGTGGTAGCCTTTTGTTATCATGGGTCCTTTGAGGAGTGCCTCGCCAGGTTCCCCGGGCTTGACGTCCTGATCCCCGTCGTCGACGAGTCTATGCGGTGTCAAAAAAGTTGCGCTCCAAAGTGGTCAGGGTTTCTCACCTCATAGTAATGTTCGGCAGCAACGGGCTCAGGCTGCCAATGGTGTCAGCGCGACCCGGCGAGGTGTGCGTCACGGCGCCCGTCGTCTCGCTCAACCCCCAGACCTGCGTCACGACGGCCTCGGGGGCAATCTTGTCACTCGCCGCCCGCTGAATCTCCATGCTCAGTGGCGCGGCCCCGCCTTGTGCGTGCTGCACGCGCGAGAACTGGCCCTTGATGGCCGGATGCTTCGCAATGGCCGCGTAGATGGGTGGCACGGAGAAGAAATTGGTGATGCCGAGCTCTGCGCTGTACCTGACGAAGTCGTCGAGGTTAAAGGCCGGCATCCAGTACACTATGCCACCATCGAATATGGGATTGATGAAATAGCCTTGTACGCCGGCGATGTGTGCTGTCGGCAGATGGCCCAATGTGCGCTTCACCCAGCCGTGTCCTTGCCGTTGTCGTTCATCCCAAACGGCGCGGTTCACGCTGGCGGGTAGGAATACCTCGGACACAACATTGGCGTGGGAAACCAGTACTCCTTTGGGCAGACCCGTCGTGCCGGAAGAATAGAGTATGCAGATGGTGCGGTCTGCCAGTACCTTGGGATCGGTTATGCGCCGCCATGGTAGGGAACGCTTGAAGTCGCACTCGAGCGACCCATCGGCGCTCTCCAGCTTGACCTCTGGATAGGACGTCAAAACAAGGATGTTCTTCTCGGGAACGTTGGAGATCTTGGCCGCTTCCAGGGCAACGGGCCGCAGATTCTCGCTGCAGATGAGCACATTCGCCGGGCCATCATTGATCTGTCGCGCAAGATCATGCGAGGTCCCGGAAGGCGACGCGGCAGAGTAGACGCCCTCGGCCGCGATGACGCCGTAGAAGAGGCACGCGAGCGCCGACTGGCCTGTGGACACGGTCACGACGATGTCTTTTCCCGGCCCCGACGCGCCGATGCCATAGTTGTGTCGAAGGAAGTGGGCGAACTGGGTGGTGAGCGCGCGGGCTCGTGACTTTGTGATGACCTCGAGGGGATTGCAGGCTTCGGCGTGGAGGGCAGTATGTTCTTGCGCGCGGGAGTATTGCGAATCTAGGGTTGCCTGTGAGATTTGAACTACGAACGCTGGAGAGACTTGCGAGGCTTGGCATACCAAACAAGAGAGTGAGGATGTCCAAGCTGGGCACCGCTATGTGGTTCGCCTTGCCGTAAATCATGATGGCGAGGCCTTTGCTAGCTGACCGGCTCTCGAACGAGCGTGACGAGGGAATGAATCAATCAATAAATGACGTGCAGCATTACGAAAATTCCCATTTCCTGCTCTTATATCGGTACGAAATCAACAAACTGGTCGGCTTTCTGCAGGCCGTGCAGATGCCTCGGCCTTGGCACTTTCAACGGCTAATACCCCGCAAGACGGCCAATCTCAGTGGCGTCGAGCGGATGAATCGGGCTTTGTCTGGGGTTGCAGGGCCGACAATGACCGGCGGCGGGGACCACTGCTGAGCTCAAATACTGAACAGTTGCGAATGTGGCAGAAGAGGAGCAGAGGAGCTGAAGCTGGAGCAATTCCATGTCCCCCCTCCATGAAGCGTCTCTGGAGCCATCATTTTCCCTTGGTGTCACAGCGCAGGTTTGTTGGCCGCTGCACGGTTGGATTTCTGTTTCGCGGACCAACATGAGACCGCGGCGATCGATAGCTTCGGCGTCGGGGTGGGCCGATCGTGTTTCCCCCGCGCGCGGCCCGCTGTCCCTACAGAAGAGATTGTTTCCAAAAGAAGAGAGCGGGGATGGCACGACGAACAGCTCCGCCAGGTGGCCGCGCGCCATCCTGATAAACGAAACCTCCGGTTCGATCGAGAAATCCCCCGGAAAAATTTGAGTATATTTGTAGGCAGTAGCGTAGAATCTTCGCCATATAAATGGCCTTGCTGTCTGGTGTCTTTGCATTGCAGCATGCAATGATGTCAGGCACGACATGATTTAGGTGGGCGGGTCTTGAACCAAAGGCGGTCCGCCGTCCCTTGTTTCCGCCTCTGGAAGTCGTGTGATGTACAAATAGACCTTTGAGGACCGTCAGAGCTTGGGCAAATATGAAACCAATGAAGTGTTGTCGGTTTAATCTACTGCATATGTAGAGTGTTTGTAAAATGACTGGCACGGTACGTAGGTACTTTGGCATAATGGGCCGGCAGGTTTGACGCAAGTCTCTCTCTCTGGTCCTCATTGCACAAGATCCACGTGTCCGTGCGGTGAACTTGGCATCAAAAACTTATTGTTGCCTGCAATGTATGTGGAACAGATACAGATGATGGAAAGAGTGGCCGCTAGAGTGAGGTATGGAAGCGGGCCGAAGAGGTTTCTTTACCATGGGACATGTACAATCAGCATCGACCTGTACCAGTCATGATCTAACGCCCTCGTCGCCCACACGTGGGGACTTCTGACCGGATTGGAACAGCTTCTAGACCACGGTACGTTGCAACTGAGACCTCGTGGTAGCTGGCTCATGCAGTTCTCTAGCAGGGACTCGTCTCAACCAGTGAATGCAGATACACAAGACCGATGCCAGTCCGCGCACTGGCCTAGGATATAGCAAAGCTACCTACTACCTACTCCCTCGGCGTAGCTATAGTAGGCCGCTATAGTAGAGTCGTAAGTAGTAGCCGTAGTAGGCTCGTTAGTACTTGTAGTAGCTATAGTAGCGTCGTCAATAGTAGTAGCTATAGTAGCGTCGTTTGTAGTAGTAGCTATAGTAATAATATTAGTACCTATAGTAAGGTCGTTAATAATCATAGATATAGTAAGATCGTTAGTAGTAGCTATAGTAGAGCTATTAATTACTAGCCTCGTCTAATTAAATTAGAATCGAACTTTATAAAGGGGTATTTTCTGATTCCCCCCACGCGGGGGGGCGCCCCTACGGGGAGCTTTCGCCTATTACGGGCTCAACGCCTATAGCGGGCTTCCTTCCTTTAACACTAAGAAGATATTATCGTAATATTAGGGAAGGCAACGGATTGCTATCCTAACTAGTTAATATTTAGGATTCGCTCTACTAAGACTTTCGCCTCCTATTGATAGTAGCAAAGCTATGCCTTCCTCTCCACATTCTGTGTATAAAGGCTGCAAGCAGCTTTGCTTAATAGCGACGCACCGTCACGCGGAACTTCAAATTCATCTAGCTAGTTGGGCCTCCTCTGCCCGCATGGTGGGTAACAAAGCTGCAACCTGATGGCCCAGAGTGGCAGTTGCAGCACCAGGTCCCCTCTGGGCCATCGGGTTGCAGCTTCGTTACCCACCATGCATGCTAGTGTACGTGGAGTGCTGCACATTCTATCCCTTAGGCGACGATAAGGGTTGCGGCGACGTTCTCACCCGACAAACCATCCTCACTACTACCCGGAAAAATTGAGTTCATTCATCAAAGCCCAGTTATCAACTTAGAAAAGCATCGTTAACGTGCTGGCTTTTAGTCTGGGGGTGAGATGTGTGACACAAACCCAACATATCTTTGAGCAGCGGTGAGGCTCGTGTGGGTACTCTCTCACCCCGTAGCCCGCCTGCCAAGAGCACAGTACCTCAGGGGAGCCAGATCCAATCACCATTGTTGCATTGGACAGGATGGCGCGAAGTCTTCTGTACCATTGCCCGTACCTGGATCGCGGGCTGCTTGCCTTGCTGGAAGAAGTGGTCTCTATGCACAAGCATTCTATTCGCCTCATGCCCAGCTCGGCTCGCGTTGTTAGCTTCATTGAGTGTCAGCAAGGTGACTTTGTGAGACCATAAAGTGGGTTGGGAAGGGCTAAAGTACCTCTTTTGATCCCTGCCGGCGCATTGTGCATACATACCTTACTACCTGCCTAATTGAGGCTATCGCGGCAATAATATACAGGTACTGTGGTTGAATTGACGAAGGTTATGGCCGTATTCGTCGTTAACACCACAAGTCACGATGCCTCGAAGCAGCGGCATAGCTGCCGACGCGTTCCTCTCGCCGCCCCTAGGGACCTCGATCAGAGGCCACGATAGCTACATTTATTGCAAGCCGCTAACGGCACAACAACAACTACCGCAGCCGTAGCTAAGAAGATATATCGAAGATAATGGTTCTACGAGATGTCTCGCGGTTGCTCTTATTATCGCCCGAATTTATATATAACGTAGAGAACCGCGACGATAAGGGTCATAACAGAGCCCTCTGTTAAGCATACCTTCCTTACGAAAAAGTTACGCTAATAGCGTTGTAACGATAACCTGACGGCTATAATAGGCATAGCTGCTAAGAAATCACGATCAAAGAGGTTTGGTGTTGAAAGATACATTGAGACGCTTGCATAAATCGTTACCCTGGTCAGTTCCATGCTCCGTACCCAGTTTTGGCTGCCCGAAGCGAAATAGAGGCATTTTTGCATGTTCCGGTGTCCACCCTAACCCACTTTTACTAGGTCTGTCCCTGATCAGGCAGCTGTCCTCTTGATAATGTACGCTGGGCTGCCAATATATCAAACCTACGTGTTTCGCCGCATGCTTGAAAAGAACCAGATGAAATGTCACATGGACTCCATCCTCCAGTGACCATTTCCCAAGTGGCAACACATGACTCTTTGGCAGCGTGGCTCATGTCGCTATGTGGGCGATTGTGGAACATGGAAGCTGTTTACCAGTAGAAACAGGACTATGACAAGCACCGAAGATAACCCACTTCGTTTGTGTATACTTATAGAAGAGGCCACCGTGCGTGAAAATGCGACATTCAGAAGTGAAAGCTCAATTCTTGAACCATCACTTCAATGACGACTTGCTAAAATCTTGAATCATGCAATTTACTTCTGCTTTTGCCTTCGTCGTGGCTTGCTGCGTCATTGGCCACGCTGCGCCGTCGTATGACTCTGTTGGTAATAGTGCTCTTCGTCTGGTAAAGACCTCTGAGAACGATCCTGGCCAATGGGTCAAGGAGGAGGACAAGTTTAAGCTCTTCACATCCAAACGCATTGGTTTCATTGATATCACAGAAATCGAGGTAGGGCGCCAATCAAGGTCAATTTTCTGAGCACTAAGCTCACATCTTACCCAAGGATGAAGAGGTTCTGGCCATCCTATCTGCTGCCTCCGACACGGGGCATGTCCGAAGGGCGGTGCAATACCCCACAAAGCTCGGACATGTTGAGGAGGCCACGAAGCTCATCTCTGCATCGAATACGAACGGGCCTCAGAGCTGGATGAAGAAGCTCTCCGAGTCTGTCTCCACTGCCCAAAGCGCGCTCACTGCTAACCTGTGTGCATAGCTTCCACACCCGCCACTATCAGTCTCAAACTGGAACGGAGTCATCCAACTGGATGTTTAGCCAGGTGAAGAGTATCTCGTCTCCCAACTCGGCAATCACAGTGAAGCAGTTCAAGCATCGCTTCAACCAACCGTCGGTCATTGCTCAGATTCCCGGCGATAGCTCCAATCTAAGTAAGTCTTCCAGGCGCGGAGACGCTGCCATTCGAGAGCTGACCTTGGCTATCAAGTTATTGTTGGCGCGCATATGGACTCCACTGGAGGATCAACCAGCGCCCGTAGTCCTGGCGCCGACGACAATGCCTCTGGATCCGTGACCATCCTTGAGGCCCTCCGTGTGCTTGCTGACGCCGGCTTCCGTCCCAAGAACACCATCGAGTTCCACTGGTATGCCGGCGAAGAAGGTGGCTTGTTGGGGTCCAAGGAAGTCTATGCCAACTACAAGTCCACCGGCAAGAGAGTTATCGGCTTTTTGAACCAAGACATGACGGGCTACTCACCCAGCGGCAAGGCGGCAGTGTTTACAGATTATGTCGATCCCGCGCTGACCGACTATGTGCGCATCATTGTGGCGCAGTACACTGGAACCACACCGCTGACCTCTCGTTGCGGCTACGGGTGCTCGGATCATGCCAGTGGTCGGTCAAACGGATTTCGTGAGCGGCCCAAAGTCAGAGTGCCATGGTAGCAGCTAACAAAGACTCATAGCGTCCGCTTATGTTGGCGAGGATGAGATGAGAAACACCAGTCCTTATATCCACTCTGCCAGAGATGTGAGACCTTCCAACATTCACGACTCTTGTAGATTGTTACTGACCAAACTTGAGACCATGGACACCATCTCGTGGGACGCCGTGCAGCGACACATCAAGCTCACCATCGGGTTCTTGATTGAGGCCTCGTACGTCCAGGGAAGCTAAGGCAAGAGCGGTCAATATGGTTGAAGAGGCTAGTGTCAGAGAAGTGGAGGTTGTAGAGTGGTTCATGATACATTCATTACTGACCAGAAGAAGGGCAAATCGCGGCCAGGCCCTGTGCGAGGTTGCGGCTCGAAGTATGTCGATATCCGCAAATTGAGCCAAAGTTTCTTGTGAACCTGCTCCATTGTGAGACAAGTTCTAGAATGCTGTACAGGTCGGCTATAGAGGGCCAAGCGAAGGGGCCGCTTCAGAAAGTACCAAGTGACGAAATCACGTTGCGGAAGCGTCGCTGAGCCAAGCTAAACAGATTGCCGTTGCATTCATTCATTGAGTACGATACAATATGCTCTTCACACACTCCGTAGTGGTCATTAACACGACTGGGCCAGCAAAGCTCCGAGTGAACGTCCTGACTAGGGGTCGGCCTGCGCAAACCAATATCTGAGCCTAGGAATCCCCTCAAAGCGCCTTTCGAGCTAAGTCACAGAACCTCCACCGTTCCACGTTCTCAGTATGATGTCTTCGGCACCTAGGTATAAGTGTGCCTGCAATGGTGATGATATAGCGGGCTGCGGTCGGAACTCAGCTCATGCGAAAGTATCGTCAACTTGCTCAATCGAGTCCTTTATCCGTCCCAAAATCGTCGCCTTCCATTTGTCCATCTTGCTAACCTGGTCGTACCGCTCCAACGCGTCACTGAAGTGCTCATGGCCTTTTGCCCGTTGGCGTTGTACAAGTCTACTAGCAGCTGATATTCGCCTTGGGTAGCAAACGCTGGGTCCATCTCACAGTAGCGCTCGATGGCGCGCTGCGTAGCCACTAGGTCACCACTTGCGAGATGGCATATGCCGGATTTGAGGAAATAATCCTTGACGCTGTACCTCATGGGATTCCTGTCAATGGATCTCTCCGCGACCTGGTCAAACTTCTCGACGGCTTTGTAATAGTCACCCTGGGGCCGGCACAATCCGCTACCTTAAGCCACAACTTGTTGGCAAGACTACGATTGTTCCTTTGGTAAGCAAAGACTCGTATCTCCCATAATCACCCTGAGTGGCTACGAATGAGCCCGCGTTGAGATACTCACATAGTAGCATGATCTCCTTCGTACCACCCGGCCGCAGCCTCGTAGCATTCTACGGCGCTCTTTCGGTCCCCTAGCTGAGTCTCGTATACCTCGCCCATGGTCTCTTTTTGTGACGCCGCCCTGCGCAAATTACCCTTGGCACAGTCTTGGCCTACGACAATGTTCAAACATCGCACCGCAGCCTCGGGGGCCTCTATGCGATACGCCTTGAAGGCATCAGTGAGGGCGTTGGCGGCATCGTCGGGCTCCTTCAGTTTATTGGTCTGAATATGAGCCGCCCTTTCGAAGGCTTTGCCAGCGTCGGTACCTGCATCTCAAGCGTAGTCAATATACTAGCTTCACGGTGCTTTATACCTACACTGGTTGCGGCGAGCTGGTGAGGCACCGAGGTTCTGCATCCTGAAGGCGTTGGCGGCTTGGATGAAGAGGTCGGCGGCATTTTTGTATTTGTCTTTTCGCCCCCAAAAGAGACTGAAGTCGCCGTCGGCATTCTGCAGCGCCTCCTTGGCCTGTCAATCTATCGTTCGTTGGCGGCAATGCGGGTGGAGACGCAGCAAATGCAGCGTACATCACCGAGCAGACCGCGGCAGTCGTGCATCATGACGGTCGGAGTCGTGGTGGGTTATTCGCTGAGTAATCCCTTCCACGCCGACAAGGAGGCCGAAATGGATAGCCAGAGACAAATTCTGAGGAGCAGACGCGGCCGAGGCGCTCAAGGTCTCCCGCTGTTGCTGGATGTTCATGTTGGTAAGACGTAAGTAGGGAGTGCCCGCATTCTGTATTTGTGTTGTGCAGCGGGGGGTGGACCAGTCTTTGAGACGTGACGCACATTTGTCGACTTCCATATTACGTAGATTTAGCGGCCTTGAATCGTAGCTGTACGTTGCTGCACATATGTACACGTGTTGATGCAGGTTGAGCATGAGGGACAGTCGCGGTGGCTTCATCCCAGGCATCACGGGTGTTGCTGCCTGAGAGTACGAGAGGGGAACTAAATACTTTTACGGTTCACTGATGAGAAAACGCAGTGGATACAATGCGTTGAAGTGAGCGTGGCAAGCCAAGAGGTCTAGTACATACATTTGGTCTACTTTCAGGCTCTCTGGTCTACAAGGCTTTTGTACGTGTTGAAGAGGTTGCAGCCAGTGGTTCAATACAACCGAGAACGTAATAGTACACGACAACCTAGCTTGGCTAATCTTCCAACTAACACTAGACCTCATACATCACGATCATTCCCTACATTCAGTGTAACGTTCAGTCCTAGGCTGCCACAAATTCTTTCTTCACCTTACGGGCAAAGATATGGGCCGAAAGCTAGTCACATGGAGTCCTTTAAGCACTTCATCATGTCGCAATGTGACTTCAGAATTGGCCGATCGAGGCATAGAATTGGCGCAACTGACATGCATTTCCGAAAATGACGACCCAGTCCTAGAAAACACGAGAACAGAATAAGAATATGCAATACAATCTACTGTACAAGAACACCATGAAATCGAGACGCTGAAACCCCCTTAAAACAAACGCCTTGCTTGCTCACATAGCTTGCTTCGTAGGCTGGTCATGGACCGCACCGGACAAGGAGGTGCCGCATCCTCTGCAAAACCTGTCCTTCACACCGCAGCTGCTTCCACATTCCGTGCAGAAGCGTGTGCTAGAGTCGGCGGCGGAGGCACTTCGGGGCCTAGCCGGAACAGGCCCCGCCGCCATTGCCGGGTGGAGGTAAGGTGATGATGCGCCGGGAGAGCCGTATGGGTCAGCGGCTAGATACGTGGGAGGCGGGCCGGCCGCTGGTTGCATGATCATTGGGGCTGGTCCCTGTGAACTTTGCTGACCGTTGGCCCCGGCTTGCTGCTGCTTGGCCAGGGCGTCATTCACCGCCTGGTCGATCTCGCGTTGGTTTCGGCGCCGATCGTTTTCCTCTTGGTACCTCCTGAGTTCGGCTTGTTGCTCCATCTGAAATTGCCTTTCGGACTCCATCTGTGACTGCTTTCTTGCTCCATGTCTCGCTGCCACAGTTGCCGTTCCTGCGACGAGCGCAGTGGTCATAAGGGGGCTCCGTCTTCGTCTGCCACCAAACATTGCGTATATGTATACAGCTAAGTGATGACAAGCGGGGTCTTGGTCTGTTGGTTTGGGAGCTCTCGAGTCGTTGCGATGGGCGTGGTTGCGTGTGATTCGGTTGAGAACTTTGGCCGTTGATAGATCTGCGGAACCCAAGTCAGCTTTGTTGTGTTGGATATGAAGCGAGGCAGAGAAAACATACTGTAAATTCCTTGGTTTTTCTTACACAACCTGCATCTCGAAATGAAGGTTCTGGAGACACAAACCACCGTCGCATCTTATATACACGTGAATCGGACGCAAGCTGTCCTACGCAATGGTCACAGGGAACTATTGGTCTACGCCAAATGACATAGCATGAACCTTATAACTAGCGCTAAGTAGTTCACAGCCATCCCATGAAGACATTCAAGCAGCTAAGCCGAAAGGCCAAGGAAAAGCCCCACTTAAACGTGTACGCCTCTTCATGTCCGAAATCCTCCCGTCAACGGTCAGTCGAGCGTGAACACGCATTGGTATGAAGTGAAACCGCTCTCGCGGACGTTTCCGTCCAGGGATAGCTCTTGCCGACATTTTCGTCAAGGACCAAACCTCGCAATTCATAAAGCTTGGTCTCAACCCCCTTTTGAGCATTTATTTCCCCTTCATTCGGAGTTGAGCTCGGAGAGGCCGCGACCAGCGGAGAGTCCGGAAGCTTCCGACTAGCCGGCTGCGCCTTCTTAGTGCAGTGCCCAGCGCCCCTCCTACAAGTGCGCTTCATGAGAATACTATAGGATTTTGAGGTGGCTAATGTTTGGTGGCTGTTTCTCGCAAGTGGTTTGTTCCTCGGCTGGATACCCCGCAACCGGCGACCGTTGCTTGGCGGCCAAGATTCCCCGTGCTGTAGTGTGGGCGATCTCTGCACGGTCCAGAAATGCCAATGCCGAGATCCCGTTGACTTTAGTGGGCCTTGTAGACTATGTCATGCCACGTGCGACCAGCCGGCAGACCGGGACGTGAACATGGACTCTGAGGCGTGATCGAAAGCTGGCGAGCCGGACTAAACTTCCCCATATCCCCCCCATTTCTTGACTAACGAGCCCAGATAGCCACAAACCTTTTCAGATGGTTAGAGAGTGCTGCCTATCGAATCATATTCGAAGTGTGACCGACCACGGCCTGTATGTCAAGGAAGAAATGGCAAGTCACGTTGACAAGTGCATCCTTGAGGGGGAGTTAATAGTGAAACCGTTTCTTTTTAACGCCGTGAAGTAAGCCAATTTAGTGCTACGTGCCTCTTCATTGTTGTGGCGTCAAGAACAATGAAGGTGTCCCCATGCCTCTCATGTCGTTATTCAATACTTGGAATACGCAGTGCCTTTCGCCAAAGCCGGAATCGTGGACAATAAGGACAATCTCCATTTCACTGTCGACGACGAGAAACCTTTGGACCCATGAGAGAACCAACCCTAACGACGTAACGTTGCTGATACCATTACCCCAGTGGATAAGACTTTTTTCCCTTTTCAAGAGTTCGCGATGATGCGTAACAGCTGTCACGCTGTTCACGCTGGTACGGTCTGCACGGTGACTTTGCAAGTTCCATAGCCTCGTCAATGCCAGTACCCGCCACTGGATATGCTCCCACTCTTCGTATCTGTCTCGTCATGTTGAATCGTTGGGTCCAGGTCGACGTAACGAATTGCTGTGCCACTATTCACCTCAACATCGTGATTATTAATGTGAATGAACCTGCGTGTTTCCCCATTTCTTGATGGAATCGGAAACAGGATTAACAGGGTTAGTAACGTCGCTTTTGATTTGCTTCATTACTTCAGCCACGTTTTTGTTGGTCCCCTTCCAGTGGCTATTGAAATCCTCATTCCAGGTGATAGACATGACCCGTTGTGGCAAATTTGAGATTATGGGGAAAAAGAGATCTAGCGATGTCGATATCATTTCATGGATGCAACAAGCACAGGTGGTCAGTACCTATCAAAGGTCGCACGTGAAAAGTTGAGGTAGCTCAGTCGACAGAGAATTTAATCGGGGGTTGCTTTAGGGTTATTAGGGTCTTAGGGTTAGTCCCCGCGCCATGTGGCAAGATGCATGGAATGATGTCCTTAAGTTTCGTTCAGATGACGCTTCATTGGCTCATACTGCGATGCGTTTATTGCTGTCGCATCTACAACGCCTTCCTCACAAGGGCCGCGTGAATAGATGCGCATTGCGGCCGCCGGAATCCGCTGAGCCGGTAGCAATGACATGAAGCTTTGGCGTACGCAATCACTAAGACTACTATGTGAGGGCATGCTGCCACCAGAGTGGCGTTCATTGTGCGATCTCGATCGTTCGTAGCAGTGCCTCAGAACTCAGTTTCAAAGGATGGCTGCAGACCGATGAAAATTGCTCAAGGTCTCTGTTATAGCTGATGTAGATTGACAAAGTAACGCTGCATTTAGTGAGAGGTAAAGTAAAAGATGAGGTCCCTACTTTGGGTCGCGAGGGATGGCATTTTGTGTATCTGCTGAGCACTGCTCTGGTGGCCTGATCAATTTCCCATAGCGGCCTTCATTCCATTCAACAATTCCCGTCATGTAGAGATGCCAACATCTGCTTTTGCCTAGCAACAGCTCAATAGTAATTTACCGTCAGTTAAACGCAGTGAAGCGCTCCATCCGCATGCGTGTGGCACTCCTGCAAACGGAGTGAGCATTTGATCAGCCAGGAAGCACATTGGTCAACGTACTTTCTCAGCGCTGCTCGTCGCACTCGGGGTGCTCGTCGAAGCTTGGGTTGGCTTGTTCAGCGCCTCGACGTTTGGTGGCTCCCGTCTCCAGTGCATCCGATCCCTGGAGCGGCAACATCGTACGCCCAGACGTCTATGGCAAAGTATTGCAGTGTATTGCTATCAGTGCCGCTTTTGTCTGCATCAGACTTGGCCAGTTGAACGACGCTGGTGTATTTATCGGCATGGTGATCGACAATCTCTTCGCTAATCGTCGGCACATGGAAGAATCTGTGCAGCAGATCGTTGCCCAGAATACGTTCAGCTTGGACCCTGCTACTGTGTAGCCAGAATTGCAGGCGGACGACAGTGGTCGTCTCTGGTGAAAGGACAGAGGACAGATGACCGTCTCCGTTGTCGCATTCTCGCCGCGCCAGTGGCCACCCCAGGCTGAGACGTAAGCCCTGGTTAGCAAATCTCGTATCAAGTCATTTTTTGAACATTGTATGCATACTCTTCATGGTTTCGCAATTGCGATCAGGGTCATCGCAGCGAAAAAGCATGCCTGTTTTGTCTGCGGCGATGACGCGGTCGTACCAACCGATAGGTGTAGCTGTCGAGCCGTTTCCAAAGTACTTTTGTCTGAACTCGGAGCGATTTCCCCAACGGAGGAGATGATCTCTTGCGTGCTGTGCAAGGTTGACTGCGTCATCCAGCCCTTGCTCTAGCTGAGCCCTCAGAGTGCTGTTGCACGACTGGTGGATATGAAAAGACGTTTTCCAGCCATCAGTATAGTCGTAGAGCTTTTCTGGCGTACCGGACTCCTTGGGTACGCCGAGGACTGTGGTTGCCTTTTGGCTTGTAGGGCTGAGAGGCGAGCCCAGAGCACGAGTCAGTAGGAGACACGAAGTAAGTGAGGCTTGAAATAACATGATGGCGATTTCAAGTAAAAGCAGGTTGTGTGAGTTTCTGAGTCGGGAGTAAAGCTTCTCTGGGGATTCCTGATGGCTTTTATAAACGAGCAGTCCGGCGCATTCAAGGCAGATGGTTTTCCATTGACGTAATTCTAGTCAATGGACTTGCACTCGACATAGACGGAGGCAACATTCTCCTTATCTGAGTAGCTTAGCTCGACTCTTGGCATAGCAATGGTCTATCAAGGTCGTAGATCAAGCTTGAATACGGCAAGCAGCGGTTCCATCAAGGTGTACATGGGCCACGCCAAGGCCACACACCGCTCTGGGAAGGTGGGAACAGCAGGCATGAACAAAAACAAAAGCCAATTGCGTTGCAAAGATTATGCCTGAGGATAAGCATAGCGGCTGAAAGAGAGGATCTCATCATGGGAAGAGTGTGCTCATGAATGGCCATCCACCAGCCACTTCAATCTTTCGCGGACTGGCGATGCGGGGGAAAGTCATGCCGCGGACAATCAATCACTGGGTGTGCAGAGTTTGGATGCCACGACTTGAAAACATGACTGGTCAAGCAACTCGACATATAATGCGGTTTTGTGTCTGACTAGTAGTGTCCAGTTTGACACTCCATCTTCCAGCTGCTGAAGCCTTCCTGAGAGTTCTGGCAGAGATGTTTGAAGACCTGGGTGCGGCCTTGGTTGCAGGCGCCGTCACTAAAAACGTACACTGGACTAATGTCAGCTCCGCCAATCGTAAATCACGCAAAATTGATGCTGTCAAGCCGTAACCTACTGGCACACGCGATTCCAATATGCTTCAGCTTTACCGACTCGATGCTGTCGCCACCGAAACCGTGACACACCGGGCGAACGACGTCAGAACCGTAAACCTTTCGAGTGCTCAGTTCCTTGTGCCCACGCCCACAGCCAATGTGGCCGTACGTGCGGAATTTGGCGATATAGGTGTTCGGGTCGCCGGAGGTGCCAGGGTAGAGGGCGGCGAGGACAGCCAGCGTAGCAGCGAAATGCATGATGAGTGCTTGATAGTAGTTGCGACGGATACTCTGGCGGCTTTCAGCGTGACCGATCCAAGAATAAGGTGTTCGCAAACTACGAGCCACCTCGCGCCACCTTATACGTGCATTTTCCCCCTCAAAACTTGGACTCGCAAACTGAATGCCAGCGGATTTCGAGGCACACGCCACATTCCGCCGTAGAAGTCAGCAGGACGTTTGAGAAGGGGCTGTCATGGCTGTCATGCTGTCATGGCTGCATGGCTGTCTCATATGAGGAGGACTTCGGGAGGGTCAGAACTGTATATCGCAGGAATGCTACATATGAACACAAAAAAGAAGGGGTCAAGAGACATCGCGCAACCACGCATCCGGGTAGCTTAACCCTAAAGGAAAGTCGTCTCCCCTTTCAGGCGCCTCGTGATGTAACGATGGCTGCTGTGTCCGTAGCTTGGCTGGACCAGCACTGCATCCTTACCTTGCATCTGGGTTGAGAAAGTGCTCGTGGCTAGGAGAGTATGCTGTTTGGCAAATAGTCAAGTTTTTTCTTGATTGTCTAATGTGACAGTGCCCGCTTCCCCTCAGGCATCCTTTCCAATTCAGGCAGGGCCCATTTCGTCATCCACTCCGACTGGAGGACCTGGCTGGCAGTGCACCGATGCTCCGGACTGAATGACAGCATGGGGCGCAGCATAGTAAGCAAGGCATCTCTCTCGGCCAGCTCAAGTATTTCCAAGCCTCTGCGTCGTCGTGGCTGCTGCACGTCGTCCTCGAATCTGTCTTCCAGGGACAGACGGGGTCGGTCGCTCGTAGGCTGGCCATCCTGTGTGAAGCTCGACGAGCGCGCCTCCCACCGCTCCACCATTCAGCCGGCAACATGCCCAAGGTATCAACCTGTTCACAGGTGATGTCGTCCTCTGTAGCCAGGAAGCCGTCAAATAATGATCTCTGAGCTATGATGACCCAGATGGTACAAGCCATGCTCCAGATGTCACTGGGGAAGGAAATGGGCTCGGCTGGCTCAAATCGGTCCTCAGGGGGCCGGATCTCATCTGGTGCGTGAGATTCGAACCTAGGTTCCCGCGAGGGTGAGAAGGCTTGGCCAAAATCGATGAGCAAGATGTGGGCGTCCGGGAGAGTGAGTTTGCATGCTCCTATGCCGAGCCAGATTGGGACGACAGCGTGAGAAGGGACGCCTTGGGGTAATGGCTTCCCATGGCGATGAGTGACAGGCTCGAGCCTAGGTGCCCCCCATTTATTATACAGCTCTGCTTCGGAGACCAGGTGGAAGTCAGGGGGGAGTTTGAGGAGGATGTTGCCGAGATGGAGGTCTGAGAGTGGCAGATGATCATCAGCAAACAAGGCACCTTTGGAGGCGGCCGGCTCGAGGATTACATCGGCATCGAGGGAGAGCAGGGAAAACGCGAAAGGGATGGGGCTCACCGCCGTGGACGAAGCCTAGGCCGTGAACATGGGCGACAGCAATAGCGAGCTGCGCAGCCAGCGCGCGGGCGACCTGGAGGTGGAACAGACGCGGAAACAAAGTCCGCTTCGACTCTGAGACGCTGCATCTGCCGGCTCGGTGACCAGACATGGATGTACGCCATGGGGGCCATGAATGGAGAAGGCATCAAAGAGCGAGGGGGTCATGCCCGCGCCAACGTCAAGGGCAGCCCGCGCGACGGGCCGAGACGAGGCCAAGGCGGTCAGGACGCTGGCCTCGTGCGAGTCTGCATCGGCGGTGCCGACTTTGACGGCCACATATCTCTGGAGTTTTTCGTCGCGAGCCAGCCAGATGGTGGAAAAGGTGCCGTGCCCGAGCTTGTGGACAACGCGGTAGCGGTCGTTGAGTCGATGGCCGATGCTCACAGGGTGGTAGCCGCCGGGGCGATAGCGCTCAAAGTCCTCGGCGTCTTCAATGGGAACAAAGACGTACTCGCACGCCGTGTCATTGGGTTCCATGGCCGGCTCGGGCTCGGACATTGCGCGACGCGACGAGCACCTGCTAGTGCCGCGCCGGCCAGATAGGCGCAGGGCGCTCTGCAGGGCAGCAAAGGGCCGGAGATTCTGAAAGCAACGGGTCGGGTTCCATAGAAGCGGCCTCATAATCGCGCGCGCATGTTGCCGGTGGTAAGAGGGAGCCTCCGAAAGGGAACGGTGGCGGAGGGGGAGAGGATGCTGTCGTCGCGCCAGGCGTGAAGTGTCTCCCATTGACTCCTGACTCCTGACTCCTCCTGCCTGCGTCGACGACGGGAATCGTTGCGCTTGCACGCTGGGCGCCTACTCGGCCAATCAGAACGCGGGACAGCGGCGGCAAGCGATGCCCGGGCCCGAAAGAGAGAGGCTTCCATAGGATACAGATAAAACTATAGTCGACTTTGCAATTAGGCGATCCTATATAAGATAGGCTAGAGAATAGGGTGTAAAATATGCGTGGGTACCCGTCTGTGGGTGGCCCATTCTACCCATTGGGTAAGTTTGGGTTCACGTTTAGACCCATAGGTGCCCATGGAAAAAGATAGGGTACCCAGCCTTACCCATAGCTTCCTATGGGTAATTTTGGGTACTTACTTGAGAACTACGATACTTAAGAATAGGCTTAAAGATATATATATAAATTCTAAAGTAAGTAATAAAATACTAGTATTTAATAAGTAGTTTTAAACCTATATAATACTTATTTACTATAAGATTGAAAGTCGAATAGGTCCTTTTGGGTACCCAGCAATACCTATGAGACTCGAATGGGTTTCGTGGGCACCCAATTTTACACCCTACTAGAGAATGGGCGAGCTGATGGCAGTCGAACAAGTATACCTAGACTGTCCGTTCCGATACCGTTGAGGGCTGAGGACATGCGCGACTGACTTTATTATATCTCTCCGCCCCTGCAATACTACACGGCCGAATAGCCCCTGGGTCGCCGACGCAGCGCTGAAGGGGTCGGTGTTGGTGTTGGGTTGTGCCGTGTTTGTTAATTTCAAGTTCATCCCCCCGCTGGCTTTACATGCTGTGCCGCCTCCGAGCCGTGGGCATCCGGCGGCAACGAGCGCCGCCAAGTGGATGTCGATGCTTCCACATATGTCGACATCACGAAGTTGAAGAATGGCAAGTTTACAATCAAGCTTCCCGACGGCAGTAAACTTAAAACTCCTGTGGAGTGGCACGAGGCCGCAGTTTGCTATAACGGCCGGTGGGAGCCCTGCTTCATGTACGTCGGAAAACCAGGCACTCAGTACTGGACTTGGACTCTAGAACCAGGCAGCCAGGGTGATAAGCGGAGGGAGATCAAGAAATGGTGAGCAGCGCAGGCTATTCAAACCCAAAGGGTATGATCAGAGCCAGCAGGTCAGCAACTGGACCAGTGACGACTAGCGAACACGGGCTGTTATGCATCTTTCTTTCCGGCCTTTCTTTTAGCCCAGAGGCGTTGCGAAGTAGAAAGGTCGATGAGATTAGAGCAGATCTGAGGGCTTTGGCGGAAGGGTGTGGGTCATTATATACGTTAATTGTAGCGTCTGGAACAAGCCGCGATGGTGATGACCCTTGTCTCTGGCCTCGACGTTTTCTTCCATAGTCTACCCGCCCCCAGACTAGGGTTGAGCAGACTGTTTTTGTCTGGGAGTAACACAGCACCGACGATTGGCCGCTTTTACCCTTTGTACACAAGTCCCCGACAAGCTACTATCTAGGCAAAGCACAGATTTGATACCGACATTTCAGCCCCCAGACAACTCTTTCAATCAGCCGTGAGATACGACTGGCATAAATGCATTGCTATCAACTAGAGAGG
Source organism: Tolypocladium ovalisporum (assembly GCA_024340015.1). Taxonomy (NCBI): domain Eukaryota; kingdom Fungi; phylum Ascomycota; class Sordariomycetes; order Hypocreales; family Ophiocordycipitaceae; genus Tolypocladium; species Tolypocladium ovalisporum. The sequence goes on along the minus strand of JALHBZ010000024.1, from coordinate 6,012 downwards.
ATTGAATGTAGCGAGACTCTTTTGAAAAGCTGCTTAGATGGCTGCATGAGGACTTCAGATAGTGTATACATACTTCTAGAAGAACCTCACGGATCTGCGTCATATCTGACCTGAACTAAATCAGGAATTCGTGGCGGCAACGTGAGGGGCCCGTCTCTAAATGGGTAGAATCGACGGTGCGTGCCTCTGTGACATAGGTATTGAGTACCCAAGGCCCGACTAGTCCAAGTCTTTGGAGGGTTATCTACCCTTTCGATCTCGTAGGGTGTGAAAGTGCATTGCCGTTTGCCAAGCCTTATCCAGAGCCTGGGGTCCATCCTGAAGTATAGAAGCGCGATAGTATGAGCCGCCTGCTTGACCCAATCCCCCCCTTAGATCAAGCAGCTCTCGCGGCCTACCGTCCTCTACTACCTTTCCGTTCTCCATCACAAGTACGCGATCCATCCATGCAAGGGAACTTGCTCGATGAGCAATGGTGATTACAGTCGTCTCGGCCGGGAGCGCCTGCCACACACGCTGTAGCGCCTCGTCAGACGCAAAGTCGACATTGGCTGAAGCTGCAAGTCGTCATATTAGCCATCTCTATGGGTCCAGGAAGCTATGTCAAGGTGGAGTTACCTTCATCCACCAGCAGAACTGCAGGTTTCTCAAGAAGCACGCGGGCTGCGCACAAGAGCTGCCTCTGGCCGACAGACAAATCAGCTCCGTCAGATGACAGCTCCTGATCAAGCGCGTTTTCCCCATACTTGATCTGAAGCACACTACTCATTTGGCAAGCCTCCAGGGCGTCCCAGATGTTCTGATCAGAGCTACGTTTGTGTGGGTCGACGTTGTTACGCAACGTGCCCTGGAATATCAATGTCTCTTGCGGAAGAGTGATGACAGAGCGCCGCAGTTGCCGCGGTTCAATCTTGGCGGTGTCGACGCCGCCTATGAAGATGGTGCCGTCTTGTATATCGACTAGCCGGGATATTACTGATATGAGAGTAGACTTGCCGGACCCTGAGTGCAAAGCTAGTCAGCATTTGAAATTGAGAACGAACAGCGTGTACACCACGTACCCGTGCGCCCGATTAAGCCAACCTTTTGGCCACTGGCAAATTTTAGTGTGATATTGTCAAGGGCTGGGGTTTTGCGAGTCTTGTATTTGAGGTATGCTCTTTTGACATCGATATCGTTCGAAGATGGCCAACCGTTGCAAGTGTATGCGCGGCTCAAAGACCCAAGCCCGGACTCGTCACCCTCCCGAGGAATGCGCTCATGATACATCTGCAGCCGCTCTACGGCATTAAGCTGAATCTCCAGATCGGTGCAAGCCCATGCCAAGAGGTACACATTACGGGCAAGCGAAGTCGCTGTGGCCAGAGCAAGACTGGCGCTCACTTGCGGGATGACACCATTCACCGTCAATAGGACGAGGAAGAGCACCACCGAAGCCGCCGCGGCCTCGGCGCGGAATGTAACCCACGTATCGAGAGATTGTCGACAGATCTTGGCTGCGGCCAAACGATCCAACGCCTGCCCGTGCCTCGTGACGAGGAAAGACTCTGCGCGATAGGCTCTGGCTGATGAGGACGCCTTCAAAGACTCCGTGAGAATGGACAGAGCGGGTGATTGGAGGACAGTATCTAGACGCTGGACTTCACGGGCCGTTCTGCAGAGCGCCCCATTAGCGTTACCTCGTGGGCCCAACGGTGGCTTGAGAAGTCATGTCACTTACACTCTAAAGCGCTGCAAATACCAGCCGACGATGAGTAGGAAAGGAAGAACGGCGGCAAAGAGGAATACACCAGGTGACGCCACAATCGTCACGGAAGCAAACATGGTGGTGGCGGCCGCAAGTAGGCCATCAACGGCATTCATAATCTTGCTGTCCATGGCCTCAGTGTCCTTGGAGAGTCGATTTAGAAGGCGGCCTGTAGGATCCTGGTTGAAGAACCAGAGGGGCGCAGCAATTAGATTAGCGAGGACGACTTCATGTACTCGCGTGGCCGCCTTTATGCTTGCCGCCACCAATGTCAAGCCCACCGCAGCTAAATCAGATGTATCTTAGTGAGAGGCCATGAGCTGAGGTGAGCGAACGTACCAGTGACAAGGCCTTGAAACAGGGTCAGGCCAAGAAAGCTGCCCATGTATTGGCCCTGACTGAGACCAATGGAGTCTGCGATCCACCACACAAACCAGTATTGGGAGAGAACCTTGGAGATTGTTAACAGACACGTCATGGTCAACACGACAACGGCGTAGCCCATTCCGCCAGAAGCGCGAATGTAGAATTTCACCACGTCAAGCTGTACAGCGCCGCGTGCTCGCTCTTCTTCCTGCCAGATATTGTCGATGGCACGGCCGTCTTCATCATCCAGGCTCTCGTCTACTAAGGCAAAATCCCCTTCATGGCTGTTTTCAGCAACAAATCTTTCCGCATCATTGTCAACTTCCTTGGCATGCTGTGCACGCTCGAGACCCATGTACTCTGACCTCCAGCCCTGAGCTAAGAACTGGGATCTGGAACCGTGCCACCGCGTCTTGTTATCATCTACGACAACGACATAGTCCACTCGCGATACTAGGGGTGTATGCAGCGTAACTACAAAAGTTCTCGTAAGGAAGGTACGGCCAAGGAGTGCATGAAGAAGAATTGCTGGGGTCACGCGGCTTACCCAAAATGACTGTTTTCGTCAGGGCTCGCAGAGCATCGAAAAGCTGCTCACGCACGTGGGCGTCGAGCGCCGAGAGTGGGTCGTCCAAAAGAAGAATATCAGCGTCCGAGTACATTGCTCTCGCCAGGGAAACTCGCGCTCGCTGCCCTCCGCTGAGATTGCTGCGAGATTCACCGACTGAAGCATTCTGGGTGCCGCCCGGAATGTTGGCAAAATCAGTGTCGAGACCACAGGCACGAACGACGTCCGCATAGCGCCTTGCCTCGTATCCTCTGGGGCTGTTGAAGACGATGTTATCACGCAGCGTGCCAGACATCACCCAAGGGTCCTGGGAACAGTAGGCCACCATGCCGTGTACATGATTTGTACCAGACTTGACAAGCATCTCGCCCAGCATGGCTCTTAGGAGCGACGTCTTGCCTGACCCGTTGGGTCCTATGACGGCTGTCATCTGCGCTCGTGCGATCTCCAAGTCTCCGACCTCAAATGAAGCGACGTTTGTTTTCTCTTGCGCTGGCCACACGAAACTTGCTGACCGAAAGGATACGGCTGATGGATCATCGGCACTACTCGGGTCCGGTAGGGGCATACGAGACTCGCGGGCGTCGAGCACTTCGCGGACGCGGCCTAACGAGGGACGCACAGAGAACTGCCGAGAGAATGCCAGCGAAGCCAGGGTGACGGGCTGGTATAGCATTTGGAAGTACGCGAGGCAGGGGAAGACGACCTCGGAAGTGAGCTTTGCGCCCGACATGGCGTAGGCCAGAAAGGCAGCGCAGGCCGCCAGATAGGGAGTCGTCTGATTGACGGCGGTAAACATGGCGAAGGAGGTTCTCAAGTAGTAACGCAGAGACTCGAGCTGCAATCCTCGAGCGGTGGTGACCTTGCGCTGGAAGACGTCTTCCATGGCGCTGGCCTTGACGGCCTTGATGTTGTTGAGCATGTCACGGGAGGCACCAAGCCTGCTGTCGTTGTGGCGGATGTATCCGCCAACCGAACGCCCGATACGCTTGCCGAGCCTGGTTTGGCTAGCAAAGATGATGGCAACGAGAGCAAATCCTGCAAGGCGACAATGAGTAGGAGCGACGAATGGGGGTATGGCCTGTCTGTGAGGGGCGGCGACTTACCGAAGACGCTGGTCCAGCCCATGACGCCAAAGGTCAGCAGAGCAATGCCGATGATTTGAAGGGGGGCACTCCAGACATCATGGATCTTTAGAACGTAGTTGGTGAGAAAGCTGACGTCGACTGCATTGATGTTGATGACCTTGGCCGGCGGATGGGATAACCGAGAGGCGGGGGAGAGGTGAAAGCTCTTATCAAAGATGACACTGCGCAGCATGCACTCGATCCAGGCCGACTGGACGCGGCAGACTTGGTCCTTGGCACGACCGCAGATGGTGGCCAGCAGAGTGACGACGACGAGAGCTGCGGCGAGAGAGGCACTGTCGGGGGCTTGTAGGAACCTGTGGAGGACCAGGGGCGCTCCCAAGGCGGATACGGCGCTCATGACCTGCGGTTCGTGTCAGTTTGTGGACTTTTCTTGAACTCGGGTCCTCTCGGATGGCCAAGCAAGTAATCCCACAGCATCGCGTCATAACGTACCTCGAGAGTTGCGCCAAGCAGGAGCATGCCTCCAATCTCGAATTGCAGCACAAAGGACATGACACCGTCGTGCTGCTGCCTCAGGGCACCAAGGAGCTTGCGGAGGGCAGCGGCAGACTGGGGAAATTGAGGCAGCCCATCCTCCTCGAGGCCACCCTCCTTGTTGACTCGGGACACGAGTGGACTGATCCATAGCTGCGCTGGCGACAGGAAGAAAAGGGGCGGGACGACAAACGTGTTTGCGAGGGCCGCGTAGGCTTGCGACGAAGACCGGACAAAGGGCAGAGACGGCCATTGGCGACGACCGAGAGCCATGGTTGTTGGCGAGCATGGACAGTCGTGGTATGGCTTCTGGTGGTCTTGGCCCGGCTGCCGGTGCGACTCCTCGTGTGCTCTAATAAGCTGCCAAACTCAGGCTTCAGGGAGACCGCGCCTTGGTACGTGCAAAGGCAAGGCTGCGATGGTGCGGCCGTAGTGGCAGGAGCAGTAATTAGGAAGCTGCAGAGTGCCAAGGTCAGCAATGACAAGAGTCATCAACCAACGGTGAGGAGACTAACCAGCTCGAATGAGGCAGGTGTGAAAGCCGACCATCGCATTCGAGGGCCAATGGCAACACTACCGGCCCCTGTTGGCGCGTCCCGGCGGTTCGGTTCGCCCCGGCGAGCCGGCGCTACTTGCCCGTGAGCGGGACACGCCGGTCAGTATTCTCGCTTCTTCGCACACCTGCCATATCATCCAGACGCATGCCTCGATGAGGTCATACTCTCCTGCGGGACGACTTGTATGGGCCCGCGAGTCTTGTGAGCTGGCTATTGAAGCTACCTCTATGGCGACGTAAATGTAAGCCCAGTCCGGTCCCGGCCCGCCGCATACCTCTGACGGCATACGGTCTTCGCCTCCACCATCCTCTTTCGGCCACCTTCTCCCGTGTGCCCAGAAAACTGTTGGTTGAATCTCTCTTGCCGCACTTGCCACTTCTGCTTCTCTGCTATAGATCGAGATTTATATCGAGAAGCTTGGCGAGCACCCATGCCTCTTCATGGAAGTGATTGGGTATTAGCCGCTGCTCGGGTACAACTTTGTGTACTGTTCGTGGCATGTGCACATGCACGCAGGACTAGAGCCATGCCCCAGCGACTCGCACACGCAGGCCAACAGGAACTTTCCAGCGGCTCGAGAGCCCGGAGTACATTAGGTAGTGTGTAAGTGTGCATTTGCGGGCCCAAGTTTCTACCTGATGTTGGTGATCTGGGTGGGTGCGCACCATGCGCCCCAGCTGTTCTGGAACGTGCTTCACCCAACCACTGAGTCTTTGTCACAACTGTCTGTGGCAATGTTCAAAAGACTGCAATATACGCATAGGGCGAGACTGTCGTTAAATGCGATGACGTGTTTTCTGGCTATCTGAATGCCGATGCAGACACCAAGGTCTTCGACAACGTTCAGTCGCCAAATGGCGCTCTCCCAGGCCTGTGGTGCAAGACGGGCGAGTTTGTAGCACCGGTGAAGTTGCCTTTGCAGGGCGTGGCGATGGCCAAGTCAATATCAATTAGGTTGTCCTTACGGACAGCGCCACTGCGACCTTTCGATGCACTCAGCACGCTCAGCATGCGAAAGCGGAACTTGTGTGGACTCTTCGTGAGTACGGGCGACTGCGAGTGAGTTTGTGCCAAAACGCATTTTGGCCTTGTTTTTTTGCCTACGTAGACCCCCCAGTATTAGTCATCTACTTTTATAGCGTATTATAC